>CAJNDS010001101.1:425000-560000 GCA_905221605.1 Symbiodinium natans
TGGTTACCTTTGGCCCTCAAAAGGTGTCAAGGCTTGAAAGGCCCTGAACAAGAATGGCAATCATGAGGCACGACCAGCCGTGGCCTTGGGGACCTCATGAACCCTGAAAGGGTTTATGGTTTTCATATACCTTACTTGGGGATGTAGCAGTAGAGGGCTTATGGGTATATGACCCCAACTTTAAGGGCCCCCCAAGGAAGAAGGAAGGAAACCGCAAACCCGCAAAGGTCAAGACCGGGAATCCTAAACCTAAATCTCCATTGCGACACCCTAAACCCTAAACCCTAAACCCTAAACCCTAAACCCTAAACCCTAAACCCTAAACCCCCCAACCCTAGACCCTAAACGGCCCTAAACCCTAACCGTAAAGTGCTTACATGGAGCAGTCTCCAGAGCTGCCTTTCGTGGAGGCTCAGGGTACATATTAACCCATTTAAAACTGTCCTTATAACCCAATTATAGCCATGTTAGGGCACTTAAAGGGCTTATAAGTGGGTAATAAGTACAGCCATAACTGGGGTATAAGTACCATGAACCACCAAGTTAGGACAGTGCCCTGAACCAAGGCACCGGGAATGCCCATCGGCATCTGCGTGATGCCTTATACTTCTCCAACCATCCAAGGAATAAGCAGGTTTAAGGTTTATGGTTTAGGGTTCCAGGTTTAAGGCTTAGACTTTAGGGTTTAGGGTTTTATAAGGTTGAGGCTTCCAGGTTTAAGGTTTGAGGCTTAGAGTTTGGGGTTTAGGGGTTTTTGGGAAGCCCAAGAACCATATCGTGGTAAGGGTACTTTATTTATTTCTTATGCTTTTATTTATTTTTTTTCGGGGGGGGGGGTGCTTTCTGAGGAAACCTTGAACCACAAAAAGGGCAAAGGGTACCACTGGGCTAACAGGCAAGGTGCACAGGGCGGCACTGCAGCAGCACTTCACGACTCAGGGGAAAGATGGTTTCGCCCCCTGCTTCAACATCCTCGGAAATTTCTTTTTTCTCAGGGTTCAGGGTTCGGATTCAGGGTCCAGGGTTTAGGGTTTAGGGTTTCATACCAGGGTTGGGGCTTAGGGTTTGCAGTTAGAAGTGGAGCATAAACTGGGACATGAGTCTCCTGTATAGTTAATATCGCACGGGGCCTCCTTAAGGGCCCCTTGGGGTGTTTGCGGGATTGGGGGTTGAGGGTTTTGGGGCTTGAGTTTGTTTTTGCTTCTGAGGGTGTATGGTGGGCTCTCTAAAGTAGGGTCCCTTTTGGGGTACCATACATAAGAGCGGCCTCCATATAATGAGGACCCCAAAAGAGACCATAACTTAGACCCACTTAAGAGTAGACCCTGGAACAAAGTGTATACTTTTTAGGTATAAGTAGCTATACTAGGAACCCAGCACCCAAAAAAGTATTAAATTAAAGTATAGTACTCCAACACCCAGTAGAGGAGTCGCCATACAAGGATAAGTTTCTTGGTTTTCTGGGCATCATGCGAGGAAATGCTGCCTCAGGATGTGCCTCGTCTTGCTAGGAACCCGTACACCCTGACACCTTAACACCCCAGCGCCCTAAACCCTAAGACCCTACAACACCCTGCGCCCTAAACGCTAAGACCCTATAACACCCAAAACCCTAAACTCGAAACCCTAAACTTAACGTCATGACGCCTTAACTAACACCATCCGCCCTACTGTTTATTTTTTTCAGGGTTGAGCGTCTGCAAACACTCATGGCGCAATACCGAGAAGAACCCCAATTTGAGCCTTAAACCCGTAAAATGCAAACATGGCAAAACATGTGTGTATATATACATATGGTGTATATATATATATATATACATATGTATATGTATGTGTATAATGGTCTCGGGCCCTGGGGCCCTACCCCCCCACCCCCCCCCCCCCCCCCCCCCCCCCCCCCCCCCCCCCCCCCCACTCCGCCATGGCTCCCCCCCACCCCCGCGCCGCTTCAGGGCACAACCGCGCCGCTTCAGGGCACAACATGTTCCACCACAGTGTCGGGGGGCGGGGGGGGGGGGGGAGGAGGATTGGAATCAAGGCAAAAACATGGGCTGAAGAGGAAGGGGGCAAAACATGTTTCGCGCCACAAGGAGGCATAAAATCTAGCGAAAGATAGGCTGAAGAGGAAGGGGGGGGGGGTTCCAATGGGGGTTGGGGCACGACATTGTCATATTCGCACCAGGCGCCGACATGCGAATCTAACCAACAACATGGGCTGCAGAGGAAGGAGTGGGGGGAGCCCTGCACCATATGAGCATATGCTTATATATATATATATATTGTTTTTTGTTTTTTGGTCTTTGCCTTTCTTGACAACACTATAACCCCTGAGCACAAGAGTCGTTGAGGTAGACAATCAGGGTTGCCGGCCGTGCCAAGCCCACTTCCGGGCCCGAGTCGTGGTGCATCTCGTAGCGCTCTCCCGGGCGGTACCTTCAAAATAGGGTTTAGGGTTTAGAGTTTAGGGTTGAGGGTTTAAAGTTTAGGGCTTACGTAATGTTTAGGGTTTCTTGGGCTTCGGAATTAAAAGCCCTAAAACCGCGAGGGTTTAACACCCTGGGCTGTTGCCTTGGAGTTCCTGGGATGTGTTTACTAGCAAGATGAGGGGTTTAGTATATAAGTAGTTACCGACAGGCTCCTATGGTATGTTTTTTTTACAAGGTAGCATATAACTCTCCCCCCCCAAAAAAAACCTTCACAGGCACTAAGTAGATACGTAGGAGAATCTCAATAAGGGCCCCTTTTGGGGTACTCATCTTTGCCTTCTTGAAGGTCCATGGTACTTACTAACCAATTATAACTGTACTTATAACCCTACTAATAATACCCCTAAAGGGCCTTATAGGGGTTATCCCAATTATAAGTAGGGTTATAAGCCCAGTTATAATTGGTCAGTAAGTACCATGAACCTTCAAGTTCGGCACCTGGGAACCTGCCTTAATGAAAAAAATGAATGCTAACATGCTAAGGACCTACCCAAAGGCTCCAATGGAGTTCCTTTTTGGGTTAGTTATAGGGGATTCTAGTATACTACCCCAAAAAGGTACTACATGGGAGCCTTTGGGTAAACTTGTGAAGCAAAGAACCACCGAGCATTATAGCCAGCTGACTAAGTCCCTCTTGTTTTTTCGGGTGGATGGGGCTTCTTTACAGTCTCTAGGGCCCTAGGGTTTTGGTGTTTAAAGGGCTTCAGGAGTTGGGCTCAGGAACAGCTACATGTACATATCTCAGGAAATACGCAATCGACATTCCAGGCACACCGAGGTATCTCCTGCTGGGGGGTTTAGGGTTTCCCCTAAACCCTAAACCCTAAACCCTACACCCTAAACCCTAAACCCTAATCCCTAACCCTAAACCCTCAACCCTCAACCCTAAGCCTAAACCCTAAATCCAAGGCGCCGGGCAATCTGTAGCTTCTCACCAGAGTCGGGGGGCATGCGTGCCGCCAGGTGCATGCGCTCCAGCACGTCCTGAAGGGTCGAAGAAGCAGCCTCATCCTCACTTTCCAGGTACCTGGGTTTAGGGTTTCGGGTTTGGGATTTGGGGTTGGGGGTTTCGGGGTAGGGTTTAGCAACATAGGGTCACTTCTCTAAGTTCTGGTCCCTTTGGGGGCTACTATTATAAGGCGGCTCCGAAAATTTAGAGTACCCCAAGAAGGCACCGTAATTGTGAGAACTGGCCTAACATCTCCAGGTCCTTCCGAGGTGCAAGTGCGTGTTGCCTCGAATCTGGGCATCCCTGTGAAAAGCTTGTCCCGCGTTCGAGGATCTCGCGTCATTAGACACGAAGGCGCTTCTGAACCGGCCCGATTGCAAAGCCAATGTCCTCAAATGATCGCACTCTGCCTTGTTGAGGAAGTTGTCCTAACTCTCAGAACAAAGCCCCAACACGAGCTACACCCAAAAACCCTAAACCTGAACCTCAGTACTTGGGGCTTAGCACCCGGTTGAACACCACAAAGGCGGCTTTTTACGTGCCCAGACTTCTTCACACTCAACTTCGTCATGACCCCTACAACAAAAACATATACTGGAAGTGTGTCCCCAGTCTCTCTCACAAACACGCGTGGGCTGCTCGAGAGGGGCAGCCATTCCTCCAGGTTGACGCCAGAGACCAGCTGTAGCAAGCACCAACACCCGGCTAGCTGCATCACTGCGATAGGATTTGCTTAAGATACCCCCCTCCAAAAAAAGTTGAAAGATGACAGTGCCTCGAATACCCTGATAAGGAAGAGTCTTTATGTTTTTTTTTTTTTTTTGGGGGGGGCTCTTAAGCAACTAGCAGTGGGATGTCATCAAAACGGCTGCGCTGATGTGGCCCTGGCCTGTTGTTGCTTTCGGGTTTAGGCTTTAGGCTTTAGGGTTTAGGGTAGCCGGACAACCAACGAGGTCCATGGAGCACTTGTTGACTTGAGGTCTATGACCATTTCTGATGCTACTATCGGAACTAAAACTGCTACTATAGGAAGTGTTTCCATTACAAAGACGCTGACGGATGACGACGACCACGACCGCGACTGCAAAGACCACTACAACTGTACGACCATCCACCTACTACTAATTCTACAGCGATTCTCAAAATTGAAAAAAGTATGGCCACAACTCAAGCTTCTATCAAAATGGCTGACAACGGTAGGTCCTTCTCTTACTGTTACTCTTGCTCGCTCTGACACTCACTGCTGGTAGCCCTACTCTAAGCCCAAGAGAAAGCTAGGAATGAACGGGGTACCCTTTTTGGTCTAGGGGCCTTACAAGGGAACCTAAACCCTAAACAAGGGGAATAAGGCCTATTCCCCCATACTTTCTAAACCCTAAACCCTCTTATAAGCCCCTCAAGTGCTCTAACATGGTTATCATTGGGTTATAAGTCCAGTCATAATTGGGTAATAAGTATCATGAACCTCCAAGTACTCTCATAAATCCTAAGCCCTAAACCCTCAACCCTAAGAAAAGGCACTCTGGGTCCTAGTGCTTCTCCTTAAACCCTAAACCCTAAATCCTAAACCCTAACCCTCAAACCCTGAAACCTAAACCCGAAACCCTTCTTTGTCAGGGTGGGCATGACTGTGAACCCGATATCCTCGGGTCCTGGCCGCAACCTGAAGCTCGAGCTCCAGGGCTCTGGCCTGGTAGGTTTAGGGTTTAGGGTGTTTAGGGTGTTTAGGGTTTAGGGTTCAGGGTTTAGGGTTTCAGACCGACCCAAGCTGTAGTTTGAGTCTGCGCGTAACTTTGGAAGTGGCTAGGGCGCAAGCACGTACTCTTACTCCCCAAGTCTCCTAGAAAGGTCAAGGGTTTAGGGTTTAGGGTTTAGGGCTTAGGGCTGAGGGTTTAGGGCTTAGTTAGGGTTTAACGGTACCTTTGTTGAGGGCCAGTGAGGGGCATGGAGAAGCCTAGCAACCCTCCGGGAGCCGCGCCTTCAAGCTCTGGGCGGAGGCCTAGACCATACAAGCCCTAAACCCTAAAGCCCTAAACTACTATTTGCTTAAGAACCCCAAAAGAATTTTTTTAAAAAATAATAATCATCATCAAGTTAACTTTCATAAGGAAGAGTTTTTTCTTTCTCTCCCCGTTGTACATGAGGGCTGTGTAGAAGCGAACAAAGTCCATCTCTGCTGCCGTGTCCAGGGGACTCTCCACCTACCGCCCACACGTTTTTAGGGGTTTAGGGTTTAGGGTTAAGATGTTGTGGGTTTGCACAATCCTGGCTGATGACTCTCTTACTCTCTGAACAGTAGCTCTTCTTCTGGGTGATCTGACTATTCTCACGGTCGCTTTTCGGTGTCAAAGGCTTCAGAAGCGGACTATCCGCGAAATCGTGAGATTTCATTACTCAAGCCCCAAACACTAAAGCCCTTGAACCCTTAACCCCACACCTCCCACCAAAAAAAGGACACCTAAATCGACCCGAAACCTTACAACCTAAACCCTAAGGCGCTCACAGCTCAACCCAAGCGCGAACCGGCTGGCACCTAAACCCTAAACCCCTAAACCCCTAACCCCCTAAACCCCTAAACCCCTAAACCCCTAAACCCCTGAACCCCTGAACCCCTAAACCCTAAACCCCTAAACCCTAGATGCTAGACCCTAAACCCTAAACCCCTAATGAAACCCCGAACCCTGCGCAAAGGCTCTTTTCTTGGAGCCTGGCTCGCACAAAGCGGAACAAACCGCCAGTCTGTCTGATATAGAAAACGCGGCTGCGCGGCTGCATCTCTAAGATGTCTCTGTTTTCATGGGGTTTAGGGTGTAGGGTTTAGGGTTTAGGGTTTAAGGTTTAGGGTTTAGGGTTTAGGGTTTCCCTGCTATCCCGCTTTAGAATTACTGTCCCCCTAGGTTCCCCCCTTGTTAAGCAGGCTTAAGTATCCCTAGGTAGCCTTATTTGTGGGGCGAACCTAGGGGGGGAGGGGGGGCGGTAGTGTAGAGGGGGGGGGGGGGGAGTAGGGGAACTCATGATGTTTGGGAAGCAGATGACCTCCTGGAACCTCCCGCCCTTAAACTCCCCCAAAAATCTATCTAATGGCTTTAAACCCTAAAGCCTAAAAAAACCTAAAACCCCAAAAACCAAAAACTAAAGACCCTGAAAACCCGAAAAACCCCAAAACACCCTTAAACGCATAAAACCTAAAAACCCTAAAACCCTCAAAACCCTTAAAACCCTAAAAACCCTGAAGACCCTAAAAACCCTAAAAACCCCAAAGACCCAAAAAAACCTAAAAACCCTAAAACCCTAAACCTGAACTCTGAAGGAAGGAAGGCCAGTGTTTTTTACCCAGAGAAATGACCACGCCCATACGGGAATGGTATTACTAGTTATTCCGACCCATATACTATCCCCCCCCACCCCGCTGACCTCAATAAGGTAAACCCTAAACCCTAAACCCTAAACCCTAAACCCCAAACCCTAAACCCTAAACCCTCTTTGCCAGGGGCCGGGGGGGTAAGCAAAGTATCAAACACTTTCACCATATTTGGTCGCGCATTCAAGTCTAAGCATCGGGCTTCGGGTTGAGGGCTGAGGGCTTAGGGCTTAGGGTTTAGGGTTTAGGGTTTAGGGTTTAGGGTATAGGGTCTAGGGTTTAGGGTTTAGGATCATTTGAGACCCCGACATTGATCCCCGTACATGTGACTGCCCAATTCTCCTTCAAGATGCAGGCCGGCACTGGGCCACCTCTCATGCTTTCGAGACAAGGATACTTGGAGCCCGTTGAGTTAAGAAGTAGGGTTAGTAAGGTGGGCTATGGGGATTCTAAGAGGGCTTCTAGGGGATACGAAGTAGACTTCCTAAGTCAAAAGAGCTTCCAAGTTGGCAGGTCATGTGCGATGAGAGTGGCCTTGGCCTTGACCGTATGTCCGGTGCAATGGACCGATGCTCACATCTTTGTTATACTCACCTTAGAACCTTAATAAAAATAATATTTTTAATCTCCTCTTGGGTTTTATATAAATAAAAATAAAAAATAATTCCCAAGGGGGATATAGTTTGCGGCAGCGGGAGACATGCACGCGGGATTCAAACACAAAAGGCCAGCGCACCTCCGAAGACAAGCACGCAACTCTGGAGCCTGCTACCAACTTCGCTGTGGTATGGAGACTGAGTTGAGTGTGAGCAGTTTCTGGTACCCGAGACTGGAAAGAACACCCCCAAACTCTAAACCCGAAGCTACATGAGAGATCTAGATGACCCTGCTTCTTTCGAAATCAGCGATGTTACCTTGGAGTTCATGATTGCAATGGCTGCACCTGCTCCGGTAAGTTCACTACCGAAATAGTTCAACAATGATGCTTGCTGGAGTTTATTTAGGGTTGATAATCAGGCAATCATGATGCTACTTTGATTTGCAGGCAATCATGATGTTAATTTGATTTTGCAATTATAATGGACTCGTTGTTCCTATCTCTACATGAATATGCCCTGTGTGTTCAGGCTGTTTCTTTACGACTTTACGTGATCTTGAACCCATTCTTGCCTTTGCTGCGATAGCAAGTGCCGTTCACTTCAGATCAACACCGCCTTGTGCGGCTTGGGGTGTGGGGAGGGGTTCAGGCGAGTTTGAAGCAATGTTTGGGGGTTTAGGGTTTAGGGTTTAGGGCCTAGGGTTTAGGGTTGAGGGTTTAGGGTTTCAGGGACACAGGGTGGGGCACGAGGATGTCTCGATGTGGCTTTGGCAAGCTTGGGCTGAAACCCGAGTCCCTACACTTGCTCACGCAACTCGCAAGATGGCGGTCCAGCAGCGAGGCAGCCGCACTCGGGTTTAGGGCTTTAGGGCAGCCGGACTCGCAACTTGGGTTTTCGGACCGCTTGGGCAGGTGCCTGAAGCGGCTGCCTCGTTCTTCCAACTGCCTGGACCTAGGCCACGTCGCGATGCTTTCTTTATGTGGCTTTCTGGTGACCCTCTTCTTGTCGAAGACCGAAGGTGATGAAATCCGGTTGCAGCGCAGGCTGCGCACCCCCGAAGCACTCCTGGCGGCGCACACCCACCTCCACCACGGGAGAACCTGGGTTCTTCGCCACACTGAGCAGTTAAATGTTCAGCTTCTGTACATGTAATCGGTCTGTGGATTGATCAGCAGGCCTGATATCCTTGGGCGCCATTGGCAATGCTCTTTCGTGTCTGTCTATACATGTCTTCATCTACATCTACACACATTCGTGCATTCATGCGTGCAACCATGCTGTAGATGTAGGGACAGGAAGCAAGAGACTTGATTGACAAGTGTGTGTGTGTGTGTGTGCCAGGCCATGGGCACCCAGAGGCTCCAATGTAGTTCCTGTTTTGGTTAGTTATAGGGGATTCTAGTATACTACCCCAACAAGGAACTACAAAGGAGCCTCTGGGCAATGTAGGCTCACATCCCTGGCTCGACAGTTTAAATGCCGACAGGAATGTCGAATTGAGCGTCGTGGTTGGCCAGGCGGAAGGGTACTTCAACTTGCTTTGCGCCTCTAATCCGCTTTATGCGACGGGTTTGTACGCACAACCTGCAATTCAGCCTCATTGTGTTGCAGGAAGCTTATACTGCCGGCCAGCATCCGGCCAACCATCTCTGCCAGGCTGCGTCGGATCAGGCCCAAACCCGCTCTCAAATACTTCAGCCTACCCAAAGGCTCCAATGTAGTTCCTTTTTGGGCTAGTTATAGGGGATTCTAGTATACTACCCCAAAAAGGAACTACATAGGAGCCTTTGGGTAAACTCTAAGGACCAACCTAACCTGTAGTCGGAGTCTACTTAGAACTAGGGGGCGTGGCTAGGGACCAAACACGTGCCTCCACTCCCCAAGTATCCAAGGCTACGGGTTCACGACTTAAGGAACATACCTTGAATGATCTAGGGATCCTTAATATGGTTTAGGGTTTAGGGTTCAGGGTTTAGGGCTAGGGTTTAGGGTGATGTAATGTCTTAGGGGTCTAGAGGGCTCTTTGGGTATTTAGGTGCATGGGTGCAGCCGAAAAACCCTCCGAGTGGTCCCTTCAAGCTCATTGGGAAGGAGGCCTAGACCATATAAACCCCAAACCCTGAACCCCGAACCCTAAACCCCAAACCCCAAACCCAAACCCTAAACCCTAAACTCCAAACCCTGAAGCCTAAACTAAACCAATAAATTTGAAACCTATATACCCTCAAGCTTTAGGGTTAGCAGACGTTTAGATGTAAACCCTAAACCCTAAACCTCGGAGTAGGTAACTAACAAGTCTATGCTAAAGTTCTAAGAGGTCGAGCCAGGACAGGACGACGCTTCGAACTTCGGCGCCTTTAAAGGGGCCCTTTTCGTGCTGTTAACAGGTTCATGATGACACGGGTGAACAAGAAAGGGGGATTTCTTGGTCATTTAGCACTAACCTGGGAACAACATCCTAACCATTAAGTCCTCGAAACCAGGGTCTTTAAACCTCAGCTTTTGGTTGGCCCGTTCATTCACCCCTGTCACCCCTTTCACCCTTCACTCGCGACTCCACGAAAAACCTATTAAAATACATTAAATTATAAGGCACGCATGAATCTAATATGTTTTAATGGGCGTTTTGCCCCCACAGTCGTTCATGAAGGTTTCAACCTTTAGAAATCCAATATTAAAGTACGGGCAAGTTCACGCGCGCCGTAATGATTTTAATATTGGCTTTATAAAGAGAGTAAGGGGCCCATATTCAATATACTAAAAGGCGCGCTATTCATTGCCCTTTTAGCACATTGCAGCGTGGGACAAGCAGACTATTTGTCGTACTGAATTGCCATACTCCTGCCAAGAACTCATGGACTCTGAAAGTCAAATGGTGGCCTAGTAACCATACTATAATGAGGGTACCGTTATTGGGGGGGTTGGCTTCTTTATAAGGCAAGCTTGAACCAAAAACAGGTGCAAACAGGTACCGCTGGGCTACCAAGATCAGCGTCATGAAGGTGAGCACGGAAAGAAACAGCAGGAGGTCGGCATAAGCCCAGAGAGCTGCAACTCCTTGGCACTGGCCCTTTCCAGAGGAGGCGCCGCCAGCTCAAGCGCGCAACCAGTTGCCCTCTCGGCAGCAAGAACAGCTAACGAAAGGTTAAATGGAGTGCCAACCCACCGAGAATTCCCCCGGCACATTGGCACGAATGAATTGCTTTTGTATTAAGACGGGATGTTCTCGAAGTCTTAGCTCAAACGAACTTGCTCATGCAATTCGCAAGATGGCAGTCTAGCAGCGAGGCAGCCGCATTCGAGTTCAGGGTAGCGGGTAGCAACACTTGCAACTTAGGGTTTCGCAACGCAGGTGCATGAGGGGGCTGCCTCATTCTTCCAACTGCCTGGACCTAGACCAGGTCGGGCTGCATTCCCTTCGGGGCGTTCTACGCATGCTCGGCACCCCCGAAGCACTCCTGGCGGCGCGCATCCACCTCCACCTCAAGAGACCCTGGGTTCTTCGCCACACTGAGCAGGTAAATGCTCAGCTTGTGCACATGTAGTCGGTCTGTGGAGCGATCTGGAGGACCGACCTCCTTGGGCGGCTCTGGTAATCCTTTGGCATAGCGAACGGTGGAGCCCCGTGGATGGTCTTCGCAGATGTCATGGCTCTGTTTGCACCCCATCAGACTTCTACTCAGTTCAAGAACGGGTTTTCCAGGGCTCGTGCACTCTTACCTGGAGCCTCGGCGCGACAAGGGGTGCTCTGCTGTGCAACACAAGGGTGCATCGGCTCAGATTGTGTTTGGCATACAGACATGTACTTTCGTTAACAGGCTCTTTCGGGGTTGCCCTAAGGCCCTCTGCCTCGCCTCATACATGGATAATCTGCTTACAAGGATCCCCACAGTGGCACACGATGGGTTCGAGACCGGGCGGACAACATGTTGCAGGTACGTATCTACCCCAAAACAAGCGATCCGACAATTGCCCCAGACTCAAGCCTTTAAGGCGAGCTGCCAATAGCAAGGATTCAGCCAGACACCCCAAAGCCTAAAGTCCAAATCTCTTACTGAAGCCTGAAGCCTGAAGCCTTAGACCCCCGAAGCCTAAACCCTAAACCCTAAACCCTAAACAGTAAACCCTAAACCCTAAACCCTAAACCCTTAAAAGCCTGAACACTGCAACCTCAGGTGCACCTTCAGGGCCGGCTCTTCCGAACCTGCGGTTTGGTTTAGGGCTTTGGGGTCAGGAGGTTTCTGGGGTTTAGGGTTTAGGGTTTAGGGTTTAGGGTTTAGGGTTTGGGGTTTGGGGTTTGGGGTTTAGGGCTTAGGGTAACTTGAGCCGAGGAGGGGCGTAGAGTGCAGGGTTGGGTTTAGGCTTGGATTCTTTTTTTGGGGGGTTGAAGTCTCCAAGTTCAGGTCAAGGTTAGCGCTCGGGTGAACTCTTTTGGGGCCTCAGGGCTTAAGCGGGCAAGGCTCCAAACCATTAAACTCACATAAGGACGCCCCAACTTCCTCAACCCGAAACCCTAGTGCCCTACTTCGGGTAGGGAGCAGTTGGGATGGCGGTATGACAAGATCCCCCCCGCAAAAAAAAATCGAACAAGACCCCAGAGTAACCTGGGAATCAAAAGGGTGCCCCTGTTGGCTTAAAGGTTTTGTTTTGTTTTAACCCTAAACGCTAAACGCTAAACCGCGAACCCTAAACCTAAACCCCAGGAAGCCCCTACCCCAAAACCCCCAAAACCCTAAACCCTATACCATATAGAGCCTAAACCCTGTAGACCCTAAACCCCTAAACCCATTTCTGGTGTGGGGTGTTCTAGCCTTAGGGACAAGACCCATGAGGAACCTAGGAATGAATGCAACAGGGTACCCTTTTTTGCTTAGGGGGCTTATAAGTTGGGTTCTAAGTACAGTTACAATTGGTGAATAGGTACCATGAACCTCCAAGTAGGTTCCCGAACAACCTCGGAACAACACAGCACCCCCCCCCCCCACTCCAAGGGTTTAGGATTCAGGGTTTGGTGTTTGGGGTTTGAGGTTTGGGATTTAGGGGTTTAGGGTAAACCCTAAATCCGAAACTTGAGGTTTCTCAAACCCCGAAAAGTCTTTGGTTTATGTCTCTAAGGGAAGCTAAACCCTAAACCCTAAACAAGGGGGAGGGCCTACACTGGGCCCGGGCTAAACACCGGGCAAGGGCAGCAATGGGTCGCAAGACACCGATGGGGGAGCCCCGTTCAGGTTTAGGGTTTAAGGTTTAGGGCTTAGGGTTTAGGGTCACCTTATGGAAACTGCGAATTCCCAGATTCCCAAACGGGGGTTCCCCCAAAGAGCCCCATACCCCTTCACCAAGGAATAGACCTTAAATCATAATAAGGATCCTAACTCTCGACCCTCAAACCCTAATTTTGGGGCATATTCCCCTTGATTAAGCACCCTACACCCTAAATCCTAAACCCTAATCTCTAAACTTGGTTAATGGGGGATTGGGCTTTCTGGGGTTGATTTGTTTTCGGTCATTCTCCCTATTCAGAAAACACCTACGCAGCCCGACTAGTCAGCTCTGGGTACAGATTGCCCCTAAACCCTAAACCCTAAACCCTAAACCCTAAACCCTAAACCCTAAACCCTAAACCCTAACCCCAAAGCCCTAATTGGGAGCTGGGCTTGGGGGTTAAGGGTTTAGGCCTCCCTAGAAACCCTAAGGGTTTTAGGGTGTAGGACTTTTGCGTTTAGGGTTTCTAGCTTCCTTCTGCATAGGCCCTAGAATACCCTATACCACTGCACAATCCGTCGGCAGCCAGGTAGCCATCCCGCACCGTGAGGTTCGGAATGCACTGCACATCTAGGAGGACTTCTACGGCCTGCCAGATGGCTTTTGGTTTTCGGGTTTAGGGTTTAGGGTTTAGGGTTTAGGGTTTAGGGTTTAGGGTTTAGGGTTTAGGGTTTAGGGTTTAGGGTTTAGGGTTTAGGGTTTAGGGTTTAGGGTTTACGGTTTGCGGTTTGCGGTTTAGGGTTTAGGGTTTAGGGTTTAGGGTGGGGGAACATCCCAACACCAAAGGTTCGACGGACCTGGTACCTGGTAGGCTCGTCTCGGTCCGGGGCTACGGTTTAGGGTTTAGGGTTTAGGGTTTCAGGGTTTCAGGGTTTCAGGGTTTCAGGGTTTCAGGGTTTCAGGGTTTAGGGTTTAGGGTTTAGGGTCGACGCAGTCATGGACAAGCTGTGCATTGTTGGCTCGACTTGTGCGCCAAGTCTGTGGCCAAAAATCGATAGACGAACACAACTTGCCCCATTATTTTGGCAAGTCTGGCCCATGACAGGGGTTTAGGGTTTAGGGTTTAGGGTTTAGGGTTTAGCAGTCTCAGACCCACTGCGAACCCCCACGAACCCAGGCAACGTGCCTTGCCCACACACCTTCCCGAACCTAAACCTTTAAACTTTAGCACCCGTCCACGGACACTAACGTAAAGTCCGTGAAAACCTGGCACCTCTGCATGATTCTTGCTGCGTTCGACCGAAAACCCCTAAAACTATGTACAGCTGGGTTTCGACGAACTTTGGCTTACTTCTCAGAGGACTGTTACGGCCTCCTCCACCATTTGAAGTTTACGACATACCCCTAAATTAGAAATTAGTCGGATTCCCTGATAATGAGGACCCCAATAATTTCGGAAACCCCTATGTTAGCTCCAAAAGAGAGCTTGTAGTCTGAGCCAGAGACTAGCTCGGGTGTTCCGAACTCCAACGAGCTAGGCGCCTGCAGCTCCCAAGCCTTACACCCCACCTACGTCCTCCGCCTTGCAGCCTCCACCCGAAACCTTAATAACCCTAATAACCCTAATAACCCTAAACCCTAAACCCAGGCCCTAAAACCCTAAACCCAAAACCCAAAACCCTAAACCCTAATCCCTAGACCCTAAGCTGCCTGGCAAAGCCGAATGAAGCTCCATGCCTGCCAAGGCCCGGGGGAGGGGCGGGGGGGGGGGAGTACCCTAAACCCGAAACCCTAAACCCTAAACCCTAAATTAAACCCTGGAGTGGGGGGAAGGCGTGGGTGAGACTACCAAATGCCTGGCGCCAGCCCCCATCGGACGGCTCCGTAAGGTTTTCCTGCGAGTCGGTATCTACTTGGCCTTTGAAGGGGTGTCTAAATAGTAGCCTTAAGGTCCAAGCATGTACTATATACGTCCTTATGGTTACCTACACTTTCTACTGGTTTGGAAGCCAGCATTTCTAGACCGCAGTGCGCTGTAGGGTTTTCATAAACCCTTTTACCGTTGAGGGTCCAGTTTGGGCTGAGGGTGCAAACATTCACTACTAGTTGCCTCACAACCCAAGAAACGAAGATAATAATCCCTGTCTTCCCCTTATAAGGGGTTCTTAAGTTCTTTAGCAATAAGTAGATCCCTATCTTCCCCTTATAAGGGGTTCTTACAAGCAAGAAGTAGTTCAGGGTTCAGGGCGCCAAGGCAAGGCTTCAGCCAAGGCTTCGGACCCTTCGGTCGGTTGGAGCTGGGGTGGAAAAAACCTAAACCTGAAACCCTAAACCCTAACACTCAGAAGCAAAACCAGACCCTACATAACCCTAAAGCCTCTAAACCCTCTAAGCCCTCTAAACTCTCAAAACCCTCTAAACCCTCTAGACCCTCTAAACCCTCTAAACCCTCTAAACTCTCTAAACCCTCTGAACCCCAAACCCTAAACCCTAAACCCCAAACCCCAAACCCTCCAAAAAATAAGGCCCGCAGCTCCCAGGCCCCAAGCTGCCAGTTCAGATACTGCCCTAAAGACACCCATCGAGGCACTCGTCGTAGGGCAGGGTTTAAGGGTTAAGGGTTAAGGGTTCAGGGTTTAGGGTTGAGGGTTTAGGGCTTGGGGCCTAGGGTTTAGGGGGTCCAAACGGCCCAAACTCTAAACCCCAAACTCCAAACCCCTCGTCGTCTTACAAGGAACACTTAAACGGTCGCAGGTGCCCCAAACCCTAAACCCTAAACCCTAAACCCTAAACCCTAAACCCTAATTTCTCAACTCTCCGCCTGAATGTTCGCCTCATGCTCAAGCCGACCTAATGCCAGCTTCACCAACCTCGGCAAATTGACATACAGGGGTTTAGGGGTTTAGGGTTTTGGGTTTTAGCGTGTAGGGTTTAGGTTTAGGGTTGAAGTAAGGTTTATATTTCTTGTATCCCCAAAAGGCCACCAAGTATATACACTCACCACTATTAATGAGGGACCTTATCTACACTCACCAAGAAGTAATACATACCCTGCTTCATACGATGAAGGCTTGCGGCTTTGTAGGGTTTAGGCCCATACTTATCATTATGATATAACGACAAGACCCCCCCCCCCCCCGGCACATCTTTCATGAAGCCTACCTACACTCAGATCCCTGCGTGAGTTTCCAGGGCTGAGGCACTCTGCTCCCCGCATGAAATTCCAGGGTTGAGGTGGTTTACACCAACCTACTAGCGAGAGGAGAGCGAGAAGGAGAGAGAGAGGAGGGAGGGAAAGAGAGAGAGAGAGAGAAGCAAAACCCTTGGTCCCACAAAGCCGCGTGGTCTAAACAATAAACCTTACACCCTAGACTTGCCAAATGCGAATACCCACACTAAAACAACCTGAACCCAACCCCGAAACTGAAGTGAGCTGCCGGTGCCACGGCGAGCAGCAGCGATCGGCTCGCCCTAAACCGTAAACCCTAAACCCTAAACCCTAAGCCCTAAACCCTAAACCCCAAACGCGAGGCCCTAAACCCTAAACCGTTTCGGAGATGGCGCAGCCGTCACAACGAAGGACCCCGGAAGCTGGACCCCAAAGCTTCGCCCAGGACGCCCTGCCTCCTTGGGTCAAGGTTAAGGGTTAAGGGTTAAGGGTTTAGGGTTTAGGGTCCTCGGGATGTTCCCCCTTGTACTAGAAGTCCTGAATGGGGACTTTTTTGGGGGGGTACTATAATCCCCATTAACGATTGTTAGTTTAAGAGGAAGCATTCCAAATAAGGGACTTCATCTATTTTCTGGATTGAAACCCCAAACCCGAAACCCGAAACCCTAAGCCCGAAACCCTAAACCTTAAACTTGGGATTTCGAATTAGGACTTTTTGACTTCGGATTCATGTTTTGGGCTTGGAAATTCAGGTGCCTCGAGAATGATTAGGACCCTAGAGGCCTTTGAGCCGGGAACAGCCGGACCTCTCTCCAACTTGTGGGTCTAGCCCTAAACCCTGAACCCTAAACCCTAAACCCTAAACCCTAAACCCTAGACCCTGGAAGCCCATCCCAGCCCCCTGCTTCGTAGGTCTGGGGGCTCTGCCCCGGAAGTCCCCAGAGGCCCCCGGGCAGACAAAGGTACTTGAAGGTTCATGGTACTTACTAACCAATTATAAACTGTACTTATAACCCTACTTACAATACCCCTACAGGGCCTTATAGGGGTTATCCCAATGGTAAGTAGGGTTATAAGCCCAGCTGTAATTGGTTAGTAAGTACCATGAACCTTCAAGCACAAACTTGAGACTGAGGAGGCCCCCCAATCACACCCGCAACAGACGCCGGGTGTGCGCGGAGCATGTCATGTAACACACCCCCAAACCCCAAAAAACATGGAAACTTAGCCCCACAACCTAAACCCAGAAAGCCCCTTCCGCTCTCAATCCGAGACTGTGGCTCTGGGAAACGCGAGAGCCTTGGCAAAAAGCGGCGGACATTTGGGTGTAGTTAGGGGGGTTCGAGTTGAGAGTGAGGAATGCCAGCACCAAACCTGTCCCAAGCTCCGAAAAGCCAGCCCTGAAAACCCCACCCTTGTGTAGGAATGTTCGTCGTCGTAGTTGGAATCATAAATCACGATGTCATACAAACAAAACAACCCCCTTGGCATGAAACTCTGTGTCACAAAGCCTGGTAGCACTTAGGACAGAGGTTAACTTGAGGCTTTTTGAGGCCGTTTAGGTTTAGGGTTCGAGGTTGAAGGTTCACTTGGAGGTTCATGGTACTTATAGCGTACGACTTATAGCCTACTTAGAAGTGCGTTAAGTGCCCTAACATGGTTATCATTGGGTTATAAGAACAGTTATAACTGGGTTACTATGTACCATGAACCTCCAAGTAGGTGGTAGTGACCCTAAACCCTAAACCCTAAACCCTAAACCCTAAACCCTAAACCCTAAACCCTAAACCCTAAACCCTAAACCCTAAACCCGAATTGGTCTTTCTAAGTACCATGAACCTCCAAGTAGGGAGACAAACTTTCCACCTATCGGCCGAGGTCTCGCACCCCAACTGCGACAGGACCTTGAACGCCCAGAGGAGGACGATGCACTCCTGCTCTTTCGGGTGGAGCCCCCAAACCTTCTTCACTTCCAGTCCATTCTTTTCCTTAGGGTTTAGGGTTTAGGGTTTAGGGTTTAGGGTTTAGGGCTTAGGGTTTACTTCACCCTAAACTGCAAGAAAGCCCCTTGGTTAGCTGCCGGCTAGGCAGCGGGCCGCAGCAAGCCAGTCGAGTCACAAAGTTTCAGCTGCCGAAAACCCTAAACCCTAAAACCCTAAACCCTAAACCATTCCTAAACCCTAAACCCTAAACCCTAAACCCTAAACCCTAAACCCTAAACCCCAACTGAGTAGAAACGGTCTAGCAGTTGGAGGCCAACGCCCTTCAAGAAGGGTTTAGGTCTGCTGCAGCACCGCATTCTTCACAGCTTGTAAGCTCAACGCATTCTCTTTGCCTGGACCCCCGCCCTTTTCTTTGTTTAGAAGACCGGATTTAGGACAGGATTTTGGGTTTAGGCTTTGGGGTTTTAAGTGTTGGTCGTGCTTGTGTTTCAGGCTGTTGGGCTTAGGGCTTTGGCTTCTTGGCGCATTGGCCTCCAAGGGGCTCCAAAGCTCAAGGCACCCAACCCTGAACCCTAAATACCACAAATGCCCCAAATTCCCTCAATACCCCAAAGTACCTAGATACCCTAAATACCCTAAGTACCCTAAATACCCCAAGTACGCCATATTCCCTAAATACCACAAATACCCCAACACCCATACTTCTACAAGCCTGTTATAGTAAACAACGGGCGCCACAGAGCACAGTGCGAGATGGCCCCGGATCTCCAAAAGCGCGATTTGGTGCACCAAGTCCAAAGGATTTAAGGGTTTGAGGGTTCAGGGGTTTTAGAGTTGAGGGTTTTAGGGTTTAGGGTTTTTGGGGTTCAGGCTTTAGGGCTTATATAGGGTTTAGGGCATTTACCCAATCTCTAGCCGTTGTTGACTTATGTCTTGTACACTAAAGAACCTTTTTTCAAGACAAAAGACTTGGCATTACCAACAAAGCAATAAAGGCTCATGAAGTAACTATATAGACCCAAGAGTAGCCCTAAAACAAAGCGAATAAGGGCCTATTCTGGGCCCTAGCTTCTCTAAAAACCTGGTCTCTTTTCTTTTTTTGGGTGGGGGGGGGTTCTATTATAAGACTTCCGCTCTTGTTTAGGGCGCCCCAAAAGGAGACCGCAATTTAGAGGAGTGAACACGTGGGCTCTTAGGTAAGGTCTTGTTGGTCTCAGGCAAGGGGGTAAGACTCGTACCCCACCCTAAACCCTAAACCCCTTAAACCCTAATAAAGGTTTCCCTTCACACACTCCTACCATCGCCCTTATGTTCCCTTAGAGGCTAATTATCAAAGGCCCCCCAAACCCCCACGAAGAGCAGTGAGAAGCTCTAGTATTCTCAACCCTAAACCCTCAGCCCTAAGCCCTAAACCCTAATTAAACCTTAACAGTCAAACTTTGCGTGCAAGGTTGAGGGTTTCAAGGTTTCAGCACATCTTCCTGCAACCTCACAGGCTTGGGGCGTAGAGGATTCCCAGACTATGCATTCAGAGTTTTAGGGGTTTATAGGGTTTAGGATTTAGGGTTTAGGGTTTGGGGGATAAAGGTTTATAAAGGTTTAGGGTGTGTAGGGTGTAGGGTTTAGGGAGTCCCGCGTCTGTGGCGCTTTAACTTTGGCCTAGACCCAAACCCGCCAAGCAGCAAGCAGTCTCAGGCCTCAGCAACACCCGCCCACAACCATACACCCTCAACCTTGGGATATGTCCCCGTTATACTAACCCAAAGGGTCCATGTACCTATATAGTATATACTTGGGCCCTAAAGGGGTTCCTATATCGTAGCTTTAGGGCCCAAGTATGTACCTTCTAGGTACATGGACCCTTAGGGTAACTACCAGCCCTTAATAGGGATTACAGCACCCCCTGAGCATTCAGGTCTGTTATGAGAAGGGGAACGACACCAAAACGCCCAAAACGCTCAATTCCAGAAACCGGTTTAGGGTTTGGGGTTTTGGGTTTAGGGTTTAGGGTTTAGGGCTTAGGGTTTAGGGTTCCCTCAACCCTCAGGCCTCTGCAGTGATGGCGCCGGAGGGAATGCCCACGTTCTGAACCCATCCTTGCTTGGAGTGGGTTTAGGGTTTAGGGTTTAGGGTTTAGGGTTTAGGGTTTAGGGTTTAGGGTTTAGGGTTACAACACAATTTATGGCAAAGTTAGGGCACTGTAAGGGGCTTATAAGTGTGCTATGTGTGCAGTTATAGCTGGGTTACAAGTAGCATGAACCTTCAAGCGCACGAGGGAAGCACAGTGGAAGATGAGGGCTTTATTGGCTTATAGGCGTTCAGACGGTTCATCCTAAGGACCCATGTACCTCCACATATAGTATCGACTTGGGATTTTAAAGTAGCTTTAGGGTCAAAGTATATACTGTATAGGTACATGGACCCTTAAGGTTAGAGGATTGAGATCGCAAGGCTTTTTAGAGTTTTCGTAAGGCTTGGGAAGTGGTTGAAGGGGTTTAGGCGGTTAACAAGGCGGCAGGAAGGAGAGGGCTGTGGTGGTGTGAGACAGTTTACATCGGTTTTCGGAGGACTTGTCGGATCTAAATAAAGTTTTAATGATTTCTAGAAAGTCTCTAGGGCTCACGGGGTTTCTAGGATAGCTCAAAACCCTAAACCCTAAACCCTGGCGGCTTTCAGCGTCTGGAGTATAGGTCAGGGTGGGTTTAGGGTTTAGGGTCTAGGGTCGAAACGGTCTAGGGTCCGAAGGGGCTGATGTCATTCAGGTGCCACCCTGTGTAATCTCCACAAAGAGCCCGAAACTTGCATCCCGAAATCAGTTTGGCCTTTCGGGCCCAAAAGGCGCCAAAACCCGGCATGCTACGCGCGAGCCGGTGGCAGGCAGAATTTGGCTACGGCTTGCCCGAATCCTTAAACCCTAAACCCACGCATGAAGCCCTAAACCCTATTTTACTCTCTAAGGGATTATTATATCTGGTACCTTATTCCCCTAAACCCTAAACCCTAAACCCTGGGCATGCTTACATCAGCTTGGAGGCGGAGAGGGGGGGGGGGGAGATCAGGCCGCAACCCTAATCCCCCTGAGGGTCCATGTACCCACGTAGTACATACTTGGGCCCTAAAGCTACGATATAGGAACCCCTTTAGGGCCCAAGTATATACTATATAGGTACATGGACCCTTTGGGCCCCTAACCTCCCCCCACTCCCCACTTGCGTAAGTTGAATTGCATCGGTCCGTATAGTCGGCTTCGTGTTTCGGCGTAGGTCAAGCACAAAGTTCACACCCCAAAGCTTGAAAGACACATGTGTATATGTATCTGCATGCATGTGTATATACTACTGCATGTACATATTGACATGTAGACACGTACATCACATATACATATACATGTACAGAGACATATAGACGTATACGCCATATGTACATACACATATATATATATACACATACATACACATGTATGTATATATTTATATATCTTTGATTTTGTTGATAGGTTCTCATTCGTGGGTCATACACGGTATTCAGAGCAACTTTGCTCCTCCCTGTCTTGCAGCAGCCTTTTGAAGCCATCAAAAACAGATGAGCGCTACTGGGTTTCTGTAGATCTTGCGGCAAGCGATGTCTTATGCAATTGCGAACCACCATGCTGTCAATGAAATCTCGCTTTGCCGACAGGATCGAATTATGACAATGCAGAAGTTGCAGAGGCAAGTGCTTCATAAGTCACGAACTCTTCATACTGACAGCATGCAGCGAAGGTTCCCTTTTACCTTGGTCCCCACCCCTAAGGATCCATGTACCAATATAGTGTATACTTGGCCCCCTAAAGCTACTACATAGGCACCCCTTAAAAGCCCAAGTATATACTTAGGCAGCTGCATGCACGTGCACTTAGTTAAAGGCGCACTGCTGTGGCAGGTGCACGAAGCGGGCGCGACAGCATTGAATATATTGAACACTCTGCACTGCCGAGATCTTGCCAAGAATCCATGATCCATGACGAGTGTGCATGAGGCTTAAGTATGCAAGTATGACACAGCAAGAAACCGACAGCAGGCTCATTTCAGAGCCTCTTTGTTGTAATTGGAGGATTGTGTAGTTTATACTAGGATGACAAGGGAGTTATACAGGGATAATATTGGTATAAATACAATGTATGTTCGCATATATATATATAGAGAGAACATACAGACATACATATATATATATATATGTATGTCTACAAGCACAAACTTACACATGCACACGCGCGTACACATACACATACATATATATATATATACATAGCATCAAAGCAAACTTGATGAATGCGTACAAGCCATGAGCCTGAGCGCTCATTGCATTAGCGGAGATGGAAGCTCGTGTATTGCCGACAGGAATGTCGAATTAAGTGTGTTGGTTGGCCACTCGGAAGGGTAGTACAACTTGCTTTGTATCATGCCCCCCCTGAACATATACGCATAAATATAAAAAAATACTAAGTATATTATATTATACACATATAAACAAGCAAATACATATATATATATATACATACATCTATATATACACATACAATTCACCGACTTCCGACTGCAGGCCAGCATGCAGCAATCGATGTAACTTGCCT
Organism: Symbiodinium natans; assembly: GCA_905221605.1. Classification (NCBI taxonomy): domain Eukaryota; class Dinophyceae; order Suessiales; family Symbiodiniaceae; genus Symbiodinium; species Symbiodinium natans. Next base: position 447,322 of record CAJNDS010001101.1, read on the forward strand.
TGCGTGGGATGAGCTGAGCTAGAGACCCTAAACCCTTCCAACTACGAAACCTCCAAACCCTAAACCCTTAACCCTAAACCCTAAACTCCAAACTCTAAACCCCAAACAGTAGCTGGGGAGCACCTCCCTACAGTATGCCGTTTTCAAGAAATCACGACCTTCATCCCAAAGTTCCGAAAAAAAGAAGGGTTTAGGGTGTAGCGTTTAGGGTTTAGGGTTTAGGGCTACCTGCACTCCCCAAGTATCCCTACAAACAGGGTAAGGGCACCTTATTGGCGCCATGGTGAAGCCTAGAATGTTGTGAGAAGGGCCGTAAAGCTCTTGGAGAAGGCCCGAACCCCTCCCCTCCCCCCGGTCAAAAAAACTTTACAGTAGGCTCCAAAAAGTCGGAACATCCTTTTCCGCATGCCCTAAAGGGCTTAATAAAGGGAATCCCAGCTCTAATCATACTTAAACCATGTTCCAACTTTCTGGAATTTTACTGTAGGGTTTAGGGTTACTTGTGAGCGTAGTCGGTGGTGGGTCTTTAGTTACAATGGGTTCTCATGGATTTGGACACAGTCCACTATTTGCTCAAGAAGCCGAACCCCTAGCCCAAAACCGTAAACCCCTAAACCATAAACCATAAACCCCTAAACCCTAACCCCCTTCCCCCCCCCCCCCCCAAACAAAAAAAAGGTTCTTCCTTATAAGGGCAATATCGGGATTCACGAAAATAAGGGACCCCTAATATAAAGCCGCCCAAATAGTAGGATTCCCTTAGCACAAGGACCCCAATAAGGTACCCCGAATTTAGGAACCCCCCCCCCAAAGAGGAATTAGTTTCTAAGGTTGAAGCCATGGGCCCTTAGTATGGTTCCCTTGCCCTTGTTTACAAGGATCCGAAGTATGGGCCTTTATTATGTATGGTGTACTATAAGGGTTATATAACAAGTCTACGGGATTACTGTTACTATTCCCAATAAAAGTCTCACCCTCAGGCGCCAACGAACCGTCAGTACCCAAAGCTGGTACTCCTCATACACTTTAGGACCCAGTGTAGGTTCAGGGTTTAGGGTTTAGGGCTTTAGGGTTTAGGGTTTAGGGGTAGGACTTCTATGTTTAGAGCCCTGAGGTCAGGGCAAAAACATCGATGCTCGCACAAAGGAGCGACAGCCTGTCTCCGACCACGAGCCCTTTACACTACCCGCGAGGAGACACGCCACGGCTCCAAGGAAGTAAATTTGAATTAGGGTTTAGGGTTTAGGGTTTAGGCCGCCAAGCAACCAGGTCTTGCCCGGTACCTTGGCAGGAAGGTATAAATTAAGTGAAACTGCCCTGGGCCACCGAGAATTCCCCGGGGGCGCCATGGCATGAATGACAAAAATTTGTGTATTGAGGACGGGATACTATCAAGGGACCCGTATAAGTGTTTAGGGTTTAGGGTTTAGGGACCTTAGGGGTTCTTGGGGTTACATTTAGGGGCTACTTAGGTGTATAGGGACTATATAAGGTACATACAGGGGTTATATAGGGGAATCAGATTAAGGGTCCCTTCTAGGGGTCCCTCCATATACCCCTTAGTACTAGCGCAGGCGCAACTTGGAAGAGCAAGCTAGAAGCAAGGCAGCCGCAATCAATTCCGCTCGCTTGCAGCTTGGGTTTTCACAGGGTTTAGGGTTTAGGGTTTAGGGTTTAGGGTTTAGGGTGTAGGGTTCAGGGTTTAGGATTTAGGGTGTAGGCTTTAGGGTTTAGGGTTTAGGGCACTGTTTCGACAGCTGCACGAGGCGGCCGCCTCACTATTAAAACAGCCTGGTAAATACTGCATCCCCGATCGGTTCGAGCATCCCAGGACAAGCCAAACACATGCCGCAAGCGGCAAGCTCAGGTCCCTCACCTTGGCAGCCCAGAAGCCCTATTCTAATCAGGGTACCCGTTTTGGGGTTGGTCACTTTAAAGCCTAAACCCTAAACCCTAAACCCTAAACCCTAAACAAGGGGGAACTTTGAACCCAAAAAAAGAAGCGAAAAAGGGCACCACAAAGGGCTACCAAGTCACAGCTCGTCGTAGACCAGCGGTGAGGAGACACGCCCAAGTGGATCCGGCACAGGCATGACTCCCTCGAAGCACTCCTCTTGGCTTCACTTAGGGGGGTTTAGGGTTTAGGGTTTAGGGTTTAGGGTTTAGGGTTTAGGGTTTAGGGTTTAGGGTTTAGGGTTTAGGATTTAGGGTTTAGGGTTTAGGGTACCCAGAGGCTCCTATGTAGTTCCTTCTTGGGGTAGTATACTAGAATCCCCTATAGCTAACCCAAAAAGGAGCTACATTGGAGCCTCTGGGTAGTGACAAAAAAATTAGCCTTTAGCTGCCTTATTCAGAAGCCCAATAAGCCCAAAAAAGGCTATAAGGATCTAAAGTTACAGAATAAAGCACCACAAAGTCCTGGCGGCGCTGATCCACCTCCCTCTGGAGGGAGCCTGGGTTCTCAGCCAGACTGAACCTGAGTGGTGCTTTACCCAAAGGCTCCAATGTAGTTCCTTTTTGGGCTAGTTATAGCGGATTCTAGTATACTACGCCGAAAAAGTACTACGTAGGAGCCTCTGGGTTGAAAAACTATCTCAAACGAAGAGGTTCCCTTTAAAAGGGGAAAGAAGAGGGAAATGCTAAACTATTCCCAAAGCAATACCCAGGAACAGGTAGTTGTTCAGCTTCTGCACATGTAGTCGATGCGTGGAGTGGTCTGGTGGCAGGACGTTCTTGGGCGGCAGTGGCAATGGCGCAGCATAGCGAATGGTGCAGCCGCCTTCGCGACGCTCGTCGCAGATCCCCTGACTCTGGCTGCACCCCATCACTACGAATTGCTTATAAGAACCCCTAAAAAAGAATATGATTCCTGATTGAGGGCAATTTATAGGGATTGTTATAGTTTATTCTTTTGGGGGGTTCTTAAGCAAACAGTAGATCAGCTTCTTACGCCACCCGGGCTGTGCAGGGGCTCGCACTCTATTGCTTCGAGCCTCGGCGTGACAGCATACAGACATGGGTTTAGGGTTTAGGGTTTAGGGTTTAGGGTTTAGGGTTCTCGTTCAGTTAGGCTCGTTTCAGGGGTGCCTGAGCTATGCCTGCGCCTCCGTATCATACATGGATGAGAGGCGAATGGGAACGCCGCGGCATAATATGACAAGCTAAAGATCTGACGACATGCTGCATGTACCCCAAAGCAACCCCAAATCCCACAGAATAACCCTTAAGCCCCAAACGCTAAAGCTTAAACCCCGAAGCCCTAAAGCCTAAACCCAAACCCTGAATCGCTGCGGAGTGTGGGACTGTTGGAGAGGGTTGCACACAATGCGAGGTCCGTGGCCGGTCAGGCAGAAGGAAACGACCGACCCCCCCTCTGCCGGTAGCTTTGGTAACTTGCCACAGCTAGGGTTTAGGGTTTAGGGTTTAGGGTTTGGGGTTTGGGGTTTGGGGTCTAGGGTTTGGGGCTGAGGGCCGGTTCAAGGATTTCTGGACTAGACATCTTCAACCCTAAGCCGTAAACCCTAAATCCTCAACCCTACACAAATCCGAAAAACTCTGCACAAAAAAGCAGTTGCAATGTAAACGCGGACTCAAGGGGTATGGTTGCCGTTGGGGTTCGGAGGTTCGGGTGTCGGTTCTCTGGCCCTTACTAGAGTTTACGGATTTCGGGCTAAGGGTTGAGCACCCCGAACTCCCATTTCCAATTCCAAGACATACGCCTTAGACAGAGGTCTCAGGCTCAGGGCCCCGACGGGGAACAACAGATAGGAAGTTGTCAGTCCTCGCCGGTCGCCGCAATGGAATCAACTAGACCCGGGAGTAACCTAGGAATAAACAGGGCGCCCTTTCTGGTTTTAAGGGCATTGTAAGGGAACCCCAACCCTAAAAAAAGGAAAAAAGGGCCTACTCCCGGTCCTAGTCAAGTTGGGGGGGGGGGGGAGGTGAGGGTTTACAGGTTAGGGCTGGTCGATAGCGTTTGTGCATCACAATGATAAGCTTTCACTTGGGCCTTGCTTGACTCTGCCCTAAACCCTAAACCCTAAACCCTAAACCCTAAACCCTAAACCCTAAACCCTAAACCCTAAACCCAATACCCGAAACCACGCAACACACCCTGGACCCCAAATCCTACATGGACCCGAAATCCTTGTGGGGGCTCGCGAATCACAGGTCTAGACGCCCAAAACCCAAGCCAAATGGCTTCACCCTAAACCCTAAACCCTAAACCTTAACCCCTAAACCCTAAACCCACGAAGATAGGGCCGAATAGCCCTTAATAAGCACTTACACGTATGTGCAAAAGGACTCATGTGTTAAACAAAGATTCAGGATTTGGGGACTACTTGGAGGTTCTTGGGTACGTGTTGACCGCAATTATATAAGCCTACTTATAGCCTACTTGCTGACTTAGGGGGCTTTGAAGTACAGTCGTAGTTGGGGTTTAGGGCTCAGAGTTAAAGGGTTTGGCTTTTAAGTACGGGTTTAGGGTTTAGGGTTTAGGGTTTAGGGTTTAGGGCTTCGGGCTTGGGGTAGGCTAACCTGAAAACAAAACACTCCTACTCCAACTCCGGGAGACCACGTGCCAGCGAAGCCGGGAAGCAAAACAAAAAAGACTGATGTCCTAAACCCTAAACCCTAAACCCTAAGCCCTAAGCCCTAAACCCTAAACCCTAAACCCTAAACCCTAAACCCTAAACCCTAAACCTAAACCCTAAACCCTCAACCCCAAAACCTAAACCATGTAAGCGGCTCCGGGTTCGGGATTCAGGCTGTAAGTACAGTTGAACAGTATATAGTTGAAGCTTAGGGGTTAAGGGGTTTGGCCATGATGGGTTTAGAGTTTAGGGTTTAGGGTTTAGGGTTAAGGGTACTAAACCTCCGAACTCGAAATCCCGTCTAAGGGCTGCTTGGGACACCCCAAGTGCCCAAGACTCCCCCTAACCACCATGTGTCGCATTTCAGCGGCCTGTACATGTTAAGGCATGTTCCTTAGGTGAGGGGCTTTAGGGTTTAGGGTTTAGGGTTTAGGGTTCCCATCACCCTAAATCCTGTTTCTTGGTATGGAATGTGGGAATTAGGAAATTCACTTGATCACGCAAATGTTGCATTTGCCACACTAGGCACCTGGTTCCCTAATTCCCTACTAAGAACGAGTACGATCTTCCCGAAACCCTATAAATCCTACAAAACCCTGCAAACCCTGTAAGACCCTTTGAATCCCATACACCTATAAACCCTACAAACACACCCTACAACCAAGCCTAAACCCTAAACCCTAAACCCTAAACCCTACAACCCCCCTTGAACCCTAAACCCTACCACCCCCCTTTGGGCCTTAGCCGCATTGCAATGTTACCTGGAACACTGGCCAGCGACACGGACAGCGAGATCACCTCCAGAAGTGGCAGGCTTAGGATTTGTTGGTTAGGGTTTAGGGTTTAGGGGTTTAGGGTTTAGGGTTTAGGGTTTCGGGTTTAGGGCTCCGGGTTGAGGGCTTAAGGGTTTAGGATTGTTTGGTTAGGGTTCTTTGGTTAGGGTTTAGGATTTAAGGTGTAAGGGTTTAGGTTGCTTTTATAGAGCCAACTCCTAAGTATGAGCAATAACTGCACACCACTGTTCTGAATCTCACGTGGCTAACCTCAATGCTGGCCAGTGGTTCGCTTTCACTCTCCGTTGCTCTCCCCACCACTGGTGGCTCTCAGCCTGCACCCTAAACCCTAAACCCATGATGCGATAACCCTATAACTCCTACCCCTAAACCCGAGACCCTAAACTCTAAACCCTAGGCCCCTATCCTAGAACAACTTCAAACCCTCAGCTCCCTACACCCCATATCCCAAGATCCAAACAACAACGATAGAAACCCTAAACCCTGGACCCGTGGTAGACCAGAAAACGTATTGAAAGCTTGGCTACTTTTTACAAGGGCACCTTGAACGAAAACAAGGAAAAGGGCACCACTGGGCTACCGAAACCCTAAACCCTAAACCCTAAATCCTAAACCCTAAACCCTAAACCCTAAACCCTTATTGGGGCCATCATTGTCAGGGGATCCTACTTTTTGGGGTCCATTGAGGCCTGACAGTTTGGAGCCAACAGACTGCGTCCACTGCCGCGCAAAAGCCTAGGGGTCTAAGGATCGGTTTAGGGTTTAGGGTTTAGGGTTTAGGGTTTAGGGTTTAGGGTTTAGGGTTTAGGGTTTAGGGTTTAGGGTTTAGGGTTTAGGGCTTAACAACCAACAGCAGCAACTGTAGCACTACACTGGCTTCCCCAGTAACCTAGGAAGAAAAGGTCATTTTCGGGCTTAAGCCTTCACGTAGGGTTGAGGGGTTAGGATACAGGATCCTAAACCAAAACAAGGTAAGCCCTAAACCCTAAACCCTAAACCCAAGAAGCCCCCGGCTCCTCCTACTCATTTTTTGCGATTGCGCGAGCCAATCTCCAATCTGCCTCGAGTCCCCCGATTTTGGAGGTCTTTTGGAGCAACCCCACTCCGCCAGTTCCCGTAGTGTTTGTGACGGGCTTAGGGTTTAGGGTTAGGGTTTGGTGCTTAGTGTTTAGGGTTTACGGTTTCAAGCTGCCCTAAACCCTAAACCCTAAACCCTAAACCCTAAACCCTAAATCCTAAATCCCTAAACCCTAAATCCCTGAACCCTAAACCGTGTTAAGGTCCTGAGAGCTGCGTGCCTTAAATCCAAAACCCGCAACCTCTAAAACTTAGAACCCAAACTCGACATCAAATCTGCAAACTCGACATGACAACTGCCATCCCCGACCGATGCCCTGAATACCAAAGCCCCGAACCCCAACCCTAAACCCTAAACATTCCCTAAACCCTAGACCCTAAACCCTAAGCCCTAAACCCTAAACTTAGGGTTGGTTTGGGGCTTAGGGCTTGGGGCGTAGAGCTTAGGGTTTACAAATCATCGTTCCCAGTTAAGGGGTAGTAGGGGGTGCCTTGTATAACGTTACATGCTCAGCGGCTGACCATGTAGGGCAGATAGGGCCGGGCGTGACGACAAGAACCGGATCTTAGGTTGCAGGATCCTGGATCCCCAAGCACTAAGAACCCGTTTAGGGTTTAGGATTTAGGGTCCAGGGTTTAGGGGGCTAGGGGGGGGGGGGGGGGGGGTAGGGTTTAAACTCAAAACCCGAAGCTCTCCGTTTCCTTTTACCCTTTATTCAGCTGCTGCTCTTCTGGTCCGGAGCCTAGGTTTGCAGAGTAGGCTAGGAATAATAAGGGGTTTAGGGTTTAGCCGGGGTTTAGGGTGAATGAGTCACCTTTTGATAGAGAGGGTGCCTGGCTTGCCTTTGTGCGGTTGACACTTGGAAGCTCTTTAGGCTTAGTAGGTAGGGTTAGTAAGGTGAGTTATGGGGATGATAGGAGGGTTTATAGGGATACTAAGTATACTGACTGACTAAGTCAAAAGAGCTTCCAAGCAAGGGATCCTGGTCACCGGAAAAGGGGGTAATATGGGTTCTGCTGGGCATCCAGCGGCATAAAGCCTCAACACTGAACCTTGCGACCGCCAAAACAACATAGTTTTCAAGGATCCTGTTTTTAAGAATATATTGCGGGTTCTTAAGCAAACAGTACCCTAAACCCCAGCCCTAAACCCTAAGCCCCAAACCCTAAATCCTCTCTCTCGGAAGCAAGGTGCTCACTTGGGGAACTGGGGGGATGTTTTGCACATAAGCGACGCATCTGGGGCGCAAGCTGCCACGAACCCCCAGACCCTATAGGGCTTAGGGTATAGGGCTTAGGGTTGAGGGTTTAGGGTATAGGGCTTAGGCTTTAGGGTTTCGGGTTTAGGGTTTACCCCCCAAATCTACAACCTATAGCCCTCAACAAAAACATAAACCATTAAACCGTGAAAGATGTAATTATGTTACAAACTTCAGGTTCTGAAGCCTGCATCCCAAGAATTGTGAACCCCGAGCCCTACCCCTGAACCCTGAACCCTGAACCTTAAACCCTAAACCCTAAACCCTAAACCCTAAACCCTGAACCCTGAACCCTGAACCCTACGCCCCATGAAGGCCCGAAGCACCACCGGCTGATACCCTCAATCCCAACAGGGAGGCTCAGCGTGTCGGAGGGGCTCTTAGGCGTATAGTGCTGCGGTGTGGGGTTTGGGTTTGGGGTTTACCTTTTTGGGGTTTAGGGTTGGGAGGGCCTGGCCCGGAAGGTGTTTTGGGATCGGCATTTCTTCTACAGACAATCCTTGACGAGATGAGCTAGTGAAGCACTGGGTTGTTTTTTTCTGGTTCTTAGTAGTATTGAGGTTAAAAGGGGTATATATATATATATGGGGGACATAGGGTACCTCATTCCCTCAATACCCTACTAAGAGCCAGCAAGGTTCGGGTTTACTGCTTCCCTCCATAGTGTTGTTTAAGGGTTTTGGGGTTGAGGGGTGCTTATAAGGGATGTTTAGAGCTTAGCAGCCTGCACACCATGTGGGGACCTATCTGGTGAGAAGGGTATTTTGGCAGCTCATTTTCCTATTCGTCTGGAGGCGTTTAGTGGTCGTAGCTCTGCATTTAACGAGCCCTACACAGCTTCCTGCTTCCCTGGTGACAGCACTAGAGTGCTGAGCTTCTTGGGCAAATGACTAACAGGGGGACCAGCTAGAAATCCGGAACCCTACAGTGAACTCCTAAGCCCCCTGCGCCAGCAAACGCAGCGCCCTATTCGCAGGGCCGAGATCGCTTCTGCGTAGAGATCATTTGTGGAATTATCTGCTGCTGCTCAAGCACCAAAAAACAAAACTCCGGCGATGTAATGTAAGTAGCTACTTGTCATGGCGCATGTTTGCAAGCAAACGTAAGCGTAACCACGATTGCATATGAACATATAAGCTTTGTATAGATACTGTACATTTATACATACGCATGTATGTATAACGCATAAGTATACTTGAATGCGAGAGCACATTTTTGAGTTTCAAGTCATGGCGGTGATCACAATCCCTAAGTATCCATGTACCTATACATAGTATATACCTGGGCCCTAAAGCTACTATATAGGCACCCCTTTAAAGCCCAAGTATATCCCTAAACCCTAAACCCTAAACCCTAAATAGGTACATGGATCCTTATAGGGAATTGCTCATTTGGTATTTGGCCTCAAAAAGGTCGAAGCCAAAGCGGCCGCTGGATCGATTCTGACCGCTGGGTCCTCGGCAATGCGTTTAGGGTTTAGGATTTAGGGTTTAGGGTCTAGGGTTGACTACTATTGCTTAAGAACCCCCCCCCCCCCGGCAAAATGAAAAAAGATCTTCCCTATACGGGCAACATCAGGCTTCTTATCTTGTCATTTTTGAGTATTTTGAAGCAAATGGAAGCTGGGCCCTACTTGAAGCCTAAACTTCAAACCCTGAACACCGAAACCCCTACGCCCTGAACGAAACCCCTAAACCATAGAACCCGTGGCCGCAAGAGTCCCGCACCAGCACCATCTGACCTTCGTTGCATCCTTTGCTATAAGTAACTCGTACTGGACTCGTACTGTTCTTGTACTTCCTGTTCTCGTTATTACCCATTGCTTAGGAACCCGCCCAAAAAAAGATCATGATCCTTGTATTGCCCTTATAAGGAAGAACATTCCATTTTGTGTTGGGTGTTTTTCTTTTTTTGCTGGGGGGGGGGGGGGGGTTCTTAAGCAACTAGAAGATTCTTGCTCTCCGAAAAGGCCTTTGTGGCCTCAAATGAATACAGCTCATCCTCTTGAAAAAGACTGTGGTTTGAGGTTTAGGGTTAAGGATTTAGCTGAGGCTGGCCAGCCAGAGGCACCAATCAAGTTCTTGCCAACTTAGGAAGGTCTAGACCCTAAGCGGTTTAGGGTTTAGGGTTTAGGGTTTAGGGTTTAGGGTTTAGGGTTTAGGGTAAATCCCGCTTCTGACGATTCGCCTCTAGGGTGAGCGATTCAGTTCCTGCGCATTGGCGCTGGATTCAGAGTCGGTATAACTGTACTTCCAACCCACCTCTAAGCCCCTTAAGTGCCCTGACATGGTTATAATTGGGATTTTCAGTACAGTTCTGATTGGGTTAATTAAGAAGTAATTTACCATGAACCTCCAAGTAGGGGACATTGGGAAACGGTAGGTGAATAGCATGCCTGCTGCATATCATAAGGCTTGGGGTTAAGGATGTAGGCTTCGAAGGCAGGTCTCAAAAAGATGGTTCCCCTTTGGGCCTCTGCTACCATACGGGCCCTTGTGCTCAACTCTTCACCCTAAACCCTAAACCCTAAAAAACCTTACCCAAAGGCTCCAATGTAGTTCCTTTTTCGGTTAGTTATAGGGGATTCTAGTATACTACCCCAAAAAGGTACTAAATAGGCGCCTTTGGGTAAACCGTAAACCCTAAAAAGCAACCCAGGACCCGCAGCCCTGAACCTCCAAACGTAAAGAGAAGGCACCTCGGGATGAGTGGGAGCCAGGGTTTTCGGGGGGTTTAGGGTCCCAGGATTAGGGTTTAGGGCTTAGGGTTTAGGGTTTAGGGGTGCAAGGTTTTAGAGGCTTAGGGGTTGGGGGTTAGAAAACAGCTTGGGGGTTTTAGTGGTTGGGGACTTGCAGCTTTCATAGAGCGTTTTGGGGATGTAGAGGCTTGGAGATTAGGATTCGGTGTCACGCGACGTTACAAATGCTTACAGCATCTTGCAGCTACTATGCGAAGGCCTGGGAGGCTTACAAAGTAGGGTGTCCTGTATGGAGGGTTTAGGATTTAAGGTTTGGGGTTTAGGGTTAGGGTTTAGGGGTTAGGGTTTTAGGGGTACGGAGTTACGGCTTTGGGGTTTTTGTGTAGGACGTGGGGTTTTGGGGTCTTAAGCTGTGAAGGTCCGTGAAGCCCCATCTCGCTGCAGCCCCGGGGCAGGTGTGACGCAGGACACGATCCTCAGTCGTCATCTAGATCCAAGGGTTTAGGGTTTAGGGTTTAGGGTTTAGGTTTTAGGGTTTTTTTAAATAATAAAGAGGGTACCTTCTTTGCTTCATAAGGGGCTTAGGTAACAAAAAAGGGGGGGAAATCCCAAGGCGTATAAGGCATGCGAAGAACCCTATAACAAAAAATGGCAATCAGGGCCAACTCTGGGGTCCTAGTCGTGTTGCAACGCAGCGCTTCTTCAGCGCAACGTTATAAACGGGGCAACCTGAATGTTTCGGAAATACCCATAATGGCGGGCGTTGTCAGCCTATTCAAACTCGGGGCGGAAACGTGGAGGCCACGGCGCATCAGCGATTGCATCGATGTAGGGTTTTTTATAACCCCCCCCCCAAGCCTCAAATCGCGAAGTTGTATAGCCAATCCAAAAGGTTTTCACAAGTGTTGCTCACACCAAAGCTAGAACACCATGAAAACCGAAACCCCGCAAGCCCCAAGAAACCCTGAAACCCTGAAACCCTGAAACCCTGAAACCCTGAAACCCTGAAGCCCTGAAGCCCTGAAACCCTGAAGCCCTGAAGCCCTGAAGCCCTGAAACCCTGAAACCCTGAACCCTGAAGCCTGAAACCCTAAACCCAAAACCATAAACCCTGAAGAAGGCCTTGAACCCTGACGGCGCTGAAGCCTTAAAACGCTAGCCCGCATTCTGCACCAAACCCAGAAACGCTGAATCTTTACACGTATCGCTTCTAGGCCCTAAACACCTAAAACCCTGTACCTCTCAAACTAGACCCGGGAGTAACCTAGGAATAAAAGGGAATAAAAGGGTACCCTCTTTGGTTTTAAGAGGATTATAAGGGAACCCCAACCATAAAAAAAAGGAAAGAAGGGCCTACTCCCAGTCCTAGCAAAGGGGAGGGCAGGGGGAAGAGGGATTGCGGAGGGGGAGGGGAGGGGGTGAGGGAAATGGAGAGGTCAGGTGTGCATGTGCATGCTTCGTTCACACTCTGTCAATGGCATCCGTATACAAGCTCTTGAATACTTGACGAAAGAAGATCACATGCAACATGTTTAACTTCATAATATGTAAAGGTGAAATAACGGTAAGCTAAATCTACATATGAAAAGAAAACTCTCCTAAAGAAACGAACAGGCAAAACATGTATCGCCCCAGAATATTAGAGAGCATCTTGGGAAAGGAAGGAAAATGAAGAAGCTTATTGAAATTGAGACCGCTTCATTCGAACATAAACATGTGTAAGCGTTAGAAAGTAGCAGGTAAAGCAGCTGCTAACTACTACATGGCGGTTGATCTAAATTCTGTACCCTTGTTGAGCCTACAAGAAGTATATATACCCAAAGGCTCCAATGTAGTTCCTTTTTGGGTTGGTTATAGGGGATTCTAGTATACTACCCCAAAAAGGTACTACGTAGGAGCCTTTGGGTATATATACAGCCGGCCCGTAAGTGAAGTAAATTCCTAAGCCTAATCCCCTAATGCCAAACACACGAAACCCTTGCCAAGATCAACCACCCATGGCGATACGTGGGTTCACCACCGATCCCCCAGTAGATGAGCAGAACTTTCTCGACTTTGAGGACTTAGACCTTTGGGCTGCGGGGTCAGAACCTAAGCTGTGCACCCTGAACCCTGAACCCTGAATCCTAAACCCTAAACCCTACACCCTAAACCCTAACCCTAAACCCTAAACCCTAAAGCCTAAACCCTGACACAAACCTCTGGGCATTATGGAGCAGAGCTGCAGCTCGACAAAGGCTTTGAGGGCAACCGGACTGGCGTTTGTCTCCTGTGGTGCCCAGCCGCTTTACCTAGACCCGGGAGGTACCTAGGGTTTAGGGTTTAGGGTTTAGGGTTGTTTAGGGTTTAGGGTTTAGGGTTTAGGGTTTAGGGTTTAGGGTTTAGGGTTTAGGGTTTAGGGTTTAGGGTTTAGGGTTTAGGGTTTAGGGTTTAGGGTTTAGGGTTTAGGGTTTAGGGTTCAGGGCATCAGCTCCCAGACGGAGTGGGGGAGGCTCCTCAACCTTCGGGGGGTCATGGGACGCACCGAAGCAACCTGACCTTCAACCGGTACCCAAAGGAGCCATGTACCTATATAGTATATTCTTGGGCCCTAAAGCTACTATATAGGAACCCCTTTAAGGCCCAAGTATATACCATATAGGTACATGGATCCTTTGGGGTAGCTGCTTTTCTCATGCCAGGGTTCTGAAGGGAGGAAGTGCAAAGGGGGGTATATAACCCAAGGTTCCCTAACACTCCCTGCTACTCCCTAAGGCTTCCTAAGCTTCCCTAAGGTTCCCTGAATACCTACCCTCCTTGAACCCCCTCCCTTAAGAACCCGGTAGCAAGGCCTCAAACATGAAACCTCAACCCTGTACACCCTAAACGCCTAAACCCCGGAAACCCCTAAACTTTAAACCTCAACACCCCTAAACCCCTAAACCTTAAACCCCTAGACCCGAAACGCGAACTAAACTCCTAAACCCTAAACCCTAAACCCGAAACCCTAAACCCCTAAACCCGAAACCCCCAAGTTGCCCTGGGCAAGTCGTGGCTTCAAACTCTCTCCTGGAGCCTGTCGCATAGCGGCCTGGCGAGGGCGGCATGGGGTTTTGGGGACTGGAAGCCCTAAACCCTAAACCCTAAACCCTAAACCCTAAACCCTAAGCCCTAAGCCCTAAGCCCTAAGCCCTAACCCTAAACCCTAAACCCTAAACCCTAAACCCTAAACCCTAAACCCAACCCTAAACCCTAAACCCTAGGGTGCAAGGTGCAGGATCTAGGCGTTCGAAGTTATAGAACTTCGGGTCTGCCAGCGCACCCTACAGACACCTTCAGCAAAAAAAAACAACGGCTTAGGCGTTGGCTCTCGTTCCTTGGGTTTTGGGTTTAGGGTGTAGGGCTCAGGGTTTAGGGTTGAGCGTTGGCCCTCTTTCTTATTGCCTTTAACCGCAGACCCCGGCAGTTGGGGGGGGGGATCTCTGTATATCGTAACCTGGGTAGCCAGAAACCATACTATAGTAAAGGCACCCTGTTTGGCGGTGGAGTTGCGCTAAATTTATACGGGAGCCCTAAACCCTTATAAACCCTAAACCCTAAACCCTAAACCATATTGCAGCACGGGAGCCCGGTAAAAGGGGCAAAAGGGCACCAACGGGGCTACCACGTAATTACAGGGAACAAACCAATGGATCCTGGGGAACTCCATGTTCCCATAAAGCTCAGGGTTTAGGGTTTAGGGTTTCGGGTTTAGGGTTTCGCCGGTTTAGGGTTAAGGGTTTCGGGTTCAGGATTGAAGGAAGAGCCACCCCCTTGTGCGCTAACTATGACGGGCGCAGGCCTCGTGGCGCCTAATGAAACCCTATAAATCAAACCCTAGTAAACCTTATACGCCTTAAACCCAAACCCTAAACCCCATGAGCCTTAAAACCGTGCTGGTGTGGAACCCTGAACCCTAAACCCTAAACATTAAACCCTAGACCCGATACTCCTTGAAGCCTGGTGAGTATTCTTAGGGTAGTTATACATGGTCCCTTCGTGTGGACCTTCAAAAGGGGCCCTTATTTCCCATGCACAACGTAAGGGCCCATACTTCAGAAACCTTTGAAGGAGGTAAGGGACCAAATTAAGGGCCCATTTCACTACCCCTGGAAGAACTGGCCCTAAACCCTAAACCCTAAACCCTAAACCCTAACCCCTAAACCCTAAACCCTAAGCCCTAAAATATCCCGTGAGTTTGGCGGCCTCGCAGGGCATGGGAAGTTTTCCCGCCCAACGAAGTGCTCACCGCCCAGGCAGAGGGCGCCATCCTGTCTAGGACCCCAAACCCTAAGCCCTAAGCCCTAAACCCTAAACCCGAAATAAAGCCCTCGGGGACAGATATTCGGGAGAGAGAGAGAGATATATATATATATAGGGAGGGACACATAAGAATATACAGGGATGAAAGACTCGTAGAACCGACGTGTTCTTCGAGAAGGATCCGAATGAACCTTATGCGCGCGCGCGCGCCTGACAATGAATTGCGGGTTTTAGGGTTTAGGGCCTAAGGTTTACCTGGAGGTTCAGGGTACTGATTCACCAAGTCTAACTGTACTTATAACTCTACTTACAACCATATGAGGGCACTCAAGGGGTTAAAAGTGTGTTATAACTGTACTTATAACACACTTATAAGCCCCTTAAGGGCCCTAACATGGTTATAAGTACAGTTATGGTTCATAAGTACCCTGAACCTGGAAGTAGGGCCTTCTTAGAGAGACCGGCTGGCGAGGGTTCACGGGTTTGGGGTTTAGAGTTTAGGGTTTAGGGTTCAGGGGTTCGGTCCTCCCGTCGGAAGTGCTTGCTCGAGAGCATTCCGGCTCCGCAGAAGCGTCGCGAAAACGCACCCAAGTGCCTGAAAGGCCCCAATGCTTTGACTCTTTGTTTGTTGTGCATGAATGTATGTATGCATGAATGTATGTGTGCATGTGTGCACGTGTGTATGTGCATGTGTATACGTGTGTAATTGTGTAATATGTGTGTGTAAAGTCGTTTGCTGCCACAGTGGCCGGCAGATGGATGGATCAGGTTTTTTGTTTTAGGCCACAATTTCGTCACCATGCATAAGATCTTCGGACAGGGAAGCCAATGAGAGTTTACTCTCTTATCTCCGTGTGTGGCCTTGTTGCCAATCGCAGTTATCCCGCGAGGGAGCTGTACGGGTCGTTGTGCGACTCATCATGGTACCATGGAGGCCCAATAACCTGGCAGGTTGGGTCGAGAGGCCTAGTGCCACGCATGGAGCCCACTAGACCGCTCTCGAGCGATGAGTAACTTTCAGGTGGATGGGCAACAGAGGGCTAGTCCCAAGAGCAAGAATGGTGGGTCTTTGCACCCGTGTGGCCCGAGGTGGGGCCTAATGGAGGTCCTCCGGACCGCAATAGAGGCCTTAGCGCCAATGGAATTTTATGGATGGATTGGCGATGCTCGGCTGCTTATTCAGCCTTAACCTTTTTCTTTAGTTGCTATAGGATCTGTGTGACGCCATGTCTTCTTTCACTTTCCCGTTGTCGGAAGTACTGCATGTTTGGGGCCGTCCCCTCTGACCGAGGGGCGTGTGTGTGTGCACCCTGATTCTAAGCTAAGGGTTTTGGAAAGTCTCTGAGGCTTGGCCGGACATTTCGTATAGAAGACTGGCGGTGAATGTGTTTTATGCAGGGGGGCAAGGGCTCCAGTGACTAGCCTTGCCCAACGAAGCCAAGTCATTGGAGTGGATGCAGTGGCTGATCACCACTGTGTACCTGCAATCGAAAGGCCATCCCAAAGTACCCTTAAAGTCGTTTGCTGCCACAGTGGCCGGCAGATGGATGGATCAGGTTTTTTGTTTTAGGCCACAATTTCGTCACCATGCATAAGATCTTCGGACAGGGAAGCCAATGAGAGTTTACTCTCTTATCTCCGTGTGGGTGGGTGGGGGTTGGGTGGGTTGGGTGGGGCGGGGGGGGGGGAGTGGGTGGATAGGTGGGTGGGCGGGCAGGGCGGGCCGGCGGGTGGGTGGGTGGGGGGGCGGGGAGAGGGATGTGCTTCGACACGATGAACCTCGATCACCTCGACAATGAAGAGATGACTGCAGGCAGCTGGCGAATTGGACAATCCCAACACCCCCCACCTGCAGCTCTTCTTCCTAAACATTCGGGGTTCTAAGGTATCTAGGTTTTAGGGTTTGGGCGATTTTTGCGGGAACAGTTGATTATGGTAAACGCCTCTCATCTAGGAGCTGCGGACGCAAAAGGCTGTAGGTACACAGAGTCCGAATTACATGAGTGAGTTCGTTCTCGACTTACAGGCAACTTGGTGCAACCAAGCCCTCACAAAAAGAAGCCTTTGTCAAACCCTACATCCTAAACCCTAAACCTAAGGGGAAAAAATATTGGGTTTTGGGTTAGGGTGGAGGGTTTAGAGCAACCTCCCACGGGCCTCGCACTTAAACTAAAGACCGTTTGAAGTTTCGGGCCAAGGGGCTTAGGATTTCGGGCTGAAAAGTTTCCGCACACCCTGCTTGGAAGCTCTTTTGACTTAATAAGCAGGTTTTTTTAAGGGGGGCGAGGGAATACGAAGTAGACTTGCTAAGTCAAAAGAGCTTCCAAGCAGCCAAATACTAGACTACTAGACCCAGGAGCAACCTAGGAATAAAATGCAAACCCCTTTTGGGTTAAAGGGGCCTATGAGGGAACCTAAGCCGGCAAAAAGGATAATACGGGCCTACTCTGGGTCCTAGTAGCCCTAAACCCTAAACCCTAAACCCTAAACCCTAAACCCTAAACCCTAAACCCTAAGCGCCTCATCATGTCGTGGAGCATCTCAGAGTTGTTGCGGCCGGTAAAGAGGAAGTTGCCGGAGGCGAGCTCGAAGACGGTGCATCCAGCACCCCACATCTTAGCGGCTGCACCACGGTTTAGGGTTTAGGGTTTAGGGTTTAAGGTTTAGGGTTTAGGGTTTAGAGTTTAGAGACTAGGGATTACGGTTTAGGGTTTCGGGTTTAGGGCCCAAGAACGCTCTGTACCCCATAATTACGGAACACTTAGGTTTAGGGTTATAGGATCAGAGTCATGGATCCCTATAAAACTTTACGGATAGCTAAGTATACTCCATATCTATGGGGCATTTGGGCACTTTCGGCAGGGCTGAGGGCGCATAAGGCTTATGCCAAGCGTCCCCAGCTTACATGAAGTATTACAAGCCTGCCGCCCCCCCCCCCCCCCCCCATAGATCTTGACACTGTTGACTTAGAATCTAGGCTGCCCAGTAACCAAGGCTGAAAAAGGGTGCCCGTTTTTGCTTCAAGGGGTTCCCTAAACCCCCCAAAAAGGGAATAAGGGTACTACTGGGCATCCTAGGAATTTTAGGCGAGTGGATCACCAGGTTGGGTTTAGCTTAAGTAGCCCAGAAACCATTATTGTAATAAAGGGCACCCTTTTTGGGCGCTGGCTACTTGCAAAAGAGGCACGAGGGTACCACTGGGCTACCAAGTAATCTTGAGCCCTACGCCCTAAACCCCTATAAACGCTACACCCTAACACCTAAACCCCCCTAAAACCCCTAAACCCGTCACATCCTGAGCCCAAAAACCGCTAAACCCGTAGCATGCTGTGGCGTTCATATGGTCACTTCTCTGAATTTTGGTCCCTTCTAGGGGTCCTTATTGCAGGTATCGGTAATTTACCCCAACAGGGACCCTATTTTAGAGAATCCCTCATATACTTGGAGGTTCATGGTACTTACTAACCGATTATGACTGTACTTATAAACCACTTAGAAGCCCTTAAGTGCGCTAATATGGTTAGAAGTACAGTTGTAATTGGCTAATAAGTACCATGAACCTCCAGTATAGAAGTTTGAGCCAATTGCAAGCGTTAGGGTTGAGAGAGAGGACCAAGGCGGACGGAGAAGCAGAAGGAGGCTTAGGGTTTAGGGTTTAGGGTTTAGGGTTTAGGGTTAAGGGTTAAGGGTTAAGGGTTTAGGGTTTAGGGTTTAGGGTCTAGAGGGGCACGGCGCGGCCAGGGGGCATCCACCTGGGTGCTGTACTCCTGTGCAAGGATCACCTCTGGTGCGCGGTAGTACCTGTGCTTTTAAACCCTAAACCTCAAACCTAAACCCCAAACCCAAACCCTAAACACTAAACCCTAAACCCTAATTAAACCCCAAACCCAAACCCTAAACCCTAAACCCCGAACCCTAAACCCTAAACCCCGAACCCTAAATCCTAAACCCTAAACCCGAAGCCTGGCACCGCCTGGCCTAGCCTCAAGGGAGCTTTGGGTCTAGATAGTGTGGGGGAGCGCTACCCCAAATTCAAAGGCCCGCAGGTGTCGGGTGCAGTGGGAGAGTTCGGGCTGAGGGTTTCGGGTTTAGGGTCAGACTGCAGAAGATGCCCTAAACCCTAAACCCTAAACCCGAAACCCTAAACACTAAGCCGGTAAGCCCTGTGGCTCACGGAAGGCCGGGCCCTTACCTCTGACTTGAACTCCTAGAACCAAAGCGACCCTACACCGAACTCCCCGAACCCTGAACCCTAAACCCTAAACCCCTAAACCCTAAACCCTAAACCCTAAACGCTAAACCTTAAACCACTTCAAAAGCCCGAAAGCCCGAGACCTCGCATGCAGATATTGGGCCTGGGCTGAACGGTTTCTGCAGCCTTCTCGGGCTTGATGAGCTCCTTGCTGGTTGTAGGGCTGGGGTGTAGGGTTTCAGGGTTTAGGGTTTAAGGTTTACGGTGGTGTAGGTTTTAGGGGTTTAGGTTTTACCCTCAGCTGCTTCGCCCTAACCGTAAAACCCTAAACACATTGCAATCACTGGGTCCAAAACTCCTACACCTCTTAAACCCTAAACTATCCCTAAACCCTAAACCCTCAACCCTGAACCCCACGCACCCTATATTCTAAGTCTTCTGAAAACCCTGAGACCCGTGGATCCGAATGGATCGAACTATGTTGGCTGCCATTTTACATAAGGGATTAGGGTTTAGGGATAAAGCTTGTTAGGTATGATGCACCATAACTGCGATCAATAATACTTCGAAGGCCTACACCCTTTTCAGCCCTAGACCCTAAACCCTAAACCCCAAACCCCTTTAGGCACAGTCGAAGCTCGGAGCTGTTCATGGCGCAGCCGAAATCGGACAGCTTGACAGACACTTTGTCCTCCAGCTGCGGGGGGTAGGGTTTAGGGTTTAGGGTTTAGGGTTTAGGGTTTAGGGTTTAGGGTTTAGGGTTTAGGGTTTAGGGTTTAGGGTTTAGGGTGTAGGGTTTAGGGTTTAGGGCCTAGGGTGTAGGGTTTTGGGTTTCGGGTTTAGGAGTCAGGGTTTAAGGCTGTAGGGTTTAGGGGTTAGGGGTTAGGGTTTAGGGTTTAGGGTGTAGGGTTTAGGGTTTAGGGTTTAGGGTTTAGAGCTTAGGGTTTAGAGTTTAGAGTTTAGGGTTTAGGGTTTAGGGTTCATGGGGCTGAGGCTTCGAGTCGCGGGTTGAGCGGTTTAGAGCTTAGGCACTGAGGCCTGACACCGATCCTGCGGCTTCAATGTAGGGTTAAGATTTTTCGGGGTTCGGGGTTTAGGGCTACTAGCACCCAGAGTGCCTGTTAGGACTTCATGACTTTAAGTGTTCAGGAGGGCCGAGCAGCCTGAAACACTACAGCCACCCTCGCTGCGAAGGCTCTTAACTCAAAGCCCTGAACCCTGGAAGAGGCAGGGAAGCGTTTAAACCCTGAGCCCCAAACCCTCAGCACTAAGGGTTTAGGGCTTAGGGTTTCGTACGTATCCAAGGAGCTCCTAAACACCTTCGTAAGGTCCGGGGCTTAAACGCTAAACCGCAACCCCTAAACCCTAAACCCTAGCCCTAAACCCTAAACCTTAAACCCTAAAACGCTAATTACCCCTTCGCCTACCTTAACCCAGTGTGTCGGGCCTGCTGTTGTCCAGGAGCTGTGGCTTCAAGAGTAGGGTTTAGGGTTTAGGGTTTAGGGTTTGGGGTTTAGGGTTTAGGGTTCAGGGTTAGGGTTTAGGCGTTTTAGAGGTTTCGGGGTCAGGGTTGGTGTGGGTGTTTAGAGTTTGGGTTTAGGGCTTAGGGTGTATGGGCCTTTTCAGGCCGGGTTTGGTTGCAGGCAGGAATTCACCAGGGGGGCTTGCTGAACAAACAGCGGCCGCAGATGATGTCTGCAGAGTAGTATAGGTTGGGGATGACATAGTGCTGAAGTGAAACTTCATTCCGCTCAACTCGACCCTAAGCCCGAACTCCCACTGAAACCCAGGATTTGGGGTTGAGGGCTGAATTTAGGTGAGCTTGCCGAACCCCCTCTGCGCGTCGAGAAGCCAAGCTCATCAAGAGGTTGTCGGGCTTGACATCTGAATGGATGACGTTGACTGCCTCTCTGCACCCCAAACCAAACTACTAATTGCTTAAGAACCTCCAAAAAGAAACCTATTCTTTCTCATAACTCTAAACCCTAAACCCTAAAGCCTAAACCCTAAACCCAAGGGCAATAGAGGAATCATTTTTTTGTACTTTCTAAGGGTTCAGCAAGTAGTAGCAAGCCCCAGAGCTCCACGTGCCTAAACCCAAGAGGACCCCAGGAATAAAAAAGGGTGCCCTTCTTGGCTTTGAGGGGACTTAAAAGGGAACCTAAGGTTTAAGGTTTAGGGTTTAGGGTTTAGGGTTTAGGGAAAGGGAACCTAAACCCCAAGAAAGGGAATCGGTGCCTACTCTGGGTCCTAGTAGCCCTACACCCTAAACCCTAAGCCCGAAAATCCCTACAGAAACCTTGAGCCCTTAAACCCCAGCATGGGACCATGAGGGCATCCTAAGGTCGGTCAACATGGCCACTTGCAGATGTGGACAAAATTTGTTTTCATGGCCGGTTCTCTGAAAAGGGGTCGCTTCTACGGAGCCCCCCCTTCGTCGTAGCCTGGGTTTAGGGTTTAGGGTTTAGGGTTTAGGGTTTAGGGGGGTGTCCTCCGCAACCCGAAAGCCTTAAACCCTCCGTCCAGGCCTTCAATGCCCGGAGTGCCATGAAGATGTTTCGGGCCTTGCGGTTGAGGGCTTGGGTTTAACCGGCCAAACTCTCAACTGAACCCTACTACGTACACTGAACCTTAAGACCCCTGCCTGAAGACTCTAATGTGGGTCCTTTTGGGTGTGACGGCTAGCCACAAGGGGTTATAGTCTCTCTGGGTCAACCCTACACAAGCCCTTAGGGTTTAGGGTTGGGATGTTCCCCCTTAAACAGAAGTCCTAAATAGTGATTCGAATAGGGGGGTACTTTTGTCCCAAAGGCAGCTCTCAAATTACCCAAAGGCTGCAATGTAGTCCCTTTTTGGGTTAGTTTCTGCGGATTCTAGTATGCCACCCCCAAAAAGGTACTACATAGGAGACACATAGAGGAATCCATGAAAATGTAGATAACACAATAGAAACAGAGAATTCCCACTACAAGAAGTAGAATGGAATACAGAGAGAAGAAAGGTTTCCGACGAACATATAGAGAAATTAGGAAGAGGATTTCCCACTCACATTTTGAGAAATTTCAGGTTTTAGAGCTCATATGTTTATATATATATATATATATGTATATATACATATATATATATATACATACACATATACAGGAAATGGAGGCTACTGTCGGAATAGATAGATGTTTGTGGAGGAAATCCAGGTTTCCACTGAGACTGTCGGTTTCTCGTAAGGCATAGCGAAAATACTTCTCAAATTAACGAAAAGACATGGTTTCCTGCGCAACACCAGAGAAATTCTTCCGTTGATTTTATTGCTTGTCCAAGCTGCCGCACGCCTCCTCGCCCGCAGCAAACCCCCCCTCCCCCTACCCCACCCCCCGCTCCTGTAGGAAAAAAACTCGCCCCGCACCCGCAACAAAAAAGAACCCGCACCAACAACAAAACAAAACACACTATTAGCGGGATTAAGGTTGTCAGGGCTACTTGGAGGTTCATGCATGGCACGTAGGACCCAGTTAGAACTGTACATATAAAATATAAACCACTTATAAGCCCCTTAAGTGACCTAACATGGTCATAATTATTGTGTTATAAGTACAGTTATACTTGGGTTAAAAAAAGTACCACGAACCTCCAAGTATAGAGGCTTCATCTACTGCAGCTTTAGCTTCAGCCTTTGCTTCTTCTTTGCATCCGCAAACTCCAGCCCAAACCTTAAGCCCTAACCCTAGGGATCCATGTACCTGTACGGTATAGACTTGGGCCCTAAAGCTGTACACAGAAACCCCTTGAGGGCCCGGATCCTTGTTGTTAAACCCTACACCCTAAACCTAAGCACGTGGCGCCAAACTGCCTTGGAGGCAAACCCTAAAGCCCCACAACTCATCTGGCGTTCGCCCTTGAAACCCAAGCGCAGCTCTGACAAGAACCCCTAAACCCTAAACCTTAAACCCTAAACCCTGAACCCTGAACCCTAAACCCGAAACCCTAAACCCTGAACCTAACCAAAGGTGAACCTGCAGCTGAGTCGCATAGCTTCTTACAGTTGGCAGCGGCAGTCCCCCTCCTTCATATCATGGGTTCCCCTACTACCCCCCTCTATACTACCTCCCCCCCCTTAAACCCTAAACCCTAAACCCTAAACCCTAAACCCTAAACCCTAAGCCCTAAGCCCTAATTATCCCCAAATAGCCTTAATTATGGGGGAACAGGGGGGGGGGGGGGGGGGGGGGGTAGTGTAGAGGGGGGTAGTAGGGACCCATGGGACTTGTGGTCGCTCATTCTAGATGATGGGGGGCCAGTGGACCGAACAGGTTTAGGGTTTAGGGTTTAGGGTTTAGGGTTTAGGGTTTAGGGTTTAGGGTTTAGGGTTTAGGGTTTAGGGCTACTGTATTCTTTGTCTGTCGGGTGCCGAGTTCCGTAGCGCTGGTAAAAACAAGCCCCGGCCTCTGGGTGTGAAACAGCTCGGGTTCAAACGATGTCACTAAACCGTACCTACTTGGAGCGTTGTACTCCAACACCCTCTAAGCCCCAAACCCTGAACCCTTAAACCCTCAACCCTAAACCCTATAAGCCCCAAACCCTGAACCCTTAAACCCTCAACCCTGAACCCTATAAGCCCCAAACCCTGAACCCTTAAACCCGGAAACTTTAGGCCAAAAAGAAGCGGGGAGGCCCATCCGCTCTCGGCTGGCAGAGGGTTTGGGGTTATTTTTGGGTTTAGGGTTTAGGGTTTAGGGCTTAGGGTTTAGGGTTTAGGGTTCAGGGGTTTACATTGGCCCTGTAAAGCCTCGGAGGAGGATTCCTGCAGTCGAGCCCTGCTGAACGCAACATAGGAAAGTTGAAGCTCTACAAACCCAAAGCCCACCCCCCAGTCTCCAGCTGCATCCATGCGTGTAGAACCTCCTAAGCCTGAAATGGCCCGAAACTCAGAGCATGAATCCCTGAACCCAAAAGATCAACACACCCAAACTTCCTACACCAAGCATTACTTTCCAAACTAGGGGTCCTTCCCCAACTCAAAAACGGTGGCCGGAGCTGTTGGAACCCTAAACCCTAAACCCCACACCCTCAGTTCTCCGTTAGGCCTTTGAACTGCGAAGGGATCCAACCCCCGCACCCCCCCTGCAAAGAAGAAGAAGAAGAAGAAGAAGAAGAAGAAGAAGAAGAAGAAGAAGAAGAAGAAGAAGAAGAAGAAGAAGAAGAAGAAGAAGAAGAAGAAGAATAAACAGAAGAAGAATGAGAGAGCGGGGTCCTATTACTTCTGTATATATATATACATATATATACACACACATAAACATAAATATATATATATATATATAGTCACCCCCCCCAAGATCTTCACCCTCCTTGTCTACACTACTCTTCTGCCCATAATATGTGTGCATATATGTTGACATATTACATGACAAAGCTGCTCATATGAGGACCAGCGCACCACTCCTAAGTCCTAAGCCGAAAGCCATTCTCGTGCCTGAATGCCTAGCCGACAAGGTGCCGGCCCGACCTACATGCTAGAGACCCTGAATGAACCCTAAACCCTAAACCCTAAACCCTAAACCCGAAACCCCAAATCCCAAACCAACCCTGGCACCTACACCAGGGGTCAGGGCTCGTACCTATAAGCTTTCGGGTTTAGCTCAACCGCAAGTCCTCCTAAACCCTAAATCCTAAACCCTAAACCCTAAACCCCCAAAACCCCCCCGCATGGCGCGGGGCCGCGCTCCTTGGCCATAGCGCTTCAGGCCACATCGGAGGTCGCACTTCCTCGGATTTCGGGATTGGGGGTTAGGGTTTAGGGTTTAGGGTTTAGGGTTTAGGGTTTAGGGTTTAGGGGAGTTTAGGGCGTAGGGCTTACTTGGAGGGTCGGGGGACTTGTAGTAAGTAAGTAGGCAAGTAGACTTATAAGTACCCTCAAAGGAACCTTCATTGAAGGTATCCCACTTAGAACTCTATTAGATAACTACTTGCTAAGTCCTCCGAACATCCAAATGGGCTTAGGGCTTAGGGCCTTGAACCCTCGGCTACCCCAAACTCGAAGCTCAATGCAACGTGCTACTCTCCAGCCCCTCCAGCCTGAACTGTATGAGTCGCAAACCCAAAACAGGCTTCAAGGTCAGGGTGTAGGGTGTGGGGGGGCTGAGTGCGTAGCGGCTTGGTGGTGCGAAAACCCTGGACAAGCCATGCCAAGCAGCTGCAGTTGAAAGCAGAGGGCTAAGTGGCCCTCGTGCTCGAACACCTGCCAGCAATTGGTTTAGGGTCTGGCTTTGCTAGCCCAGTAACCCTAAACCCTAAACCCTAAACCCTAAACCCCAAACACCCGTAGCCCTAAACCCTAAACCCTTGTGGGCTCGGTTGGGAGTCTTAGGGAACCTTGAAGTGCCTTGAAGCAACAGGGCCACAGGATGGCATAGGGCCTTCCCGAGGGCGGTTTCTTACTTCTCCAATAACCAATGGGGAAGACAGGTTAAACTTTAAGGTTTAGGGTTTAGGGTTTAGGGTTTAACTTTAATATTCCTACTAACTAAGGAAACCGGAAACCCAAAAAGTTTAAAGTTCAACTAAAGGCGAAGTAAGGTAAACAAGCTTCAGCCTTTCAGGCCGTATGCTAACCATCGCCGGGATCGTGATTCGCACCCCTGAGGTTGCACACCTCAGGGGCTCCCCTAACACAGTCCGAATATGCCCCGAGGTTTCTTAGGAGACGTGTTGAAACGCTGTCCCCGAACCAACCTCAAGGTACAACGAAAGAGTCCCTTGACACGTTTTTTGCCAAGCTAAGCCTCAACCCTAAACCTAAACCCCTAAACCCTTTAAACCCAGAATGGGGGTCAGGGTATAGGGCTTACGGTTTCGGGTCTTTGGGAAAGGAGCCTACCTGTATGGCGACCATGTATTGTCTCAAACGATAAGAATCCGATACTTGCCTTTTGTGCTCTAACCTGACCTCCTAAAATCCTTGCAGCCCTACAGCCCCAAAGCCCTAAACCCTAAACTCCTAAGCTCCTAACATCCTAATCCCAATCCCCTAAAGTCTTAAAACCGGAAACCCAGAAGTCATAGAACCCAAAACCCGTAAACGCTTCAACCCTAATTAAAACCCAAAACCCTAAAGCACCAACACCAACCCCCCCCCCAAAAAAAAAAAAAAAACCCTACTACGTCCTGCAAAAAAGAGGACTCCCTAAACCCTAAACCCTAAACCCTAGACCCTAAACCCCTAAACCCCTAAACCCCTAAACCCCAAAACCCCTAAACCCCTAAACCCCTAAACCCCTAAACCCCAAAACCCCAAAACCCCAAAACCCCTAAACCCCTAAACCCCTAAACCCCTAAACCCTAAGCGGGCGCGAGCACCGCTTCCCAGATACATGGGGTGCTCAGAGCCTCTCGAACAAGGCCTTTGCGAACCTACGGGCCTGGGAGGGTCAAGCCTCCCACTTGGAGGTTCATGGTACTTCATAACCAATTACAATGGTACTTAGGAACCCAAATAAATTAGGGTTTAGGGTTTAGGGTTTAGGGTTTAGGGTTTAGGGTTTAGGGTTTAGGGTTTAGGGTTGAGGGTTTAGGGTTTGGGGTCTAGGGTTTAGGGTTTAGGGTAACTGCACTTCTAACCCACTCATAAGCCCCTTAAGTGCCCTCATATGGTTCTAAGTACAGTCATAAGTACAGATAGAAGTGGTTACGAAGTACCATGAACCTTCAAGCAGGGCAACCCCTACGCGGCCCCTTCTGGCGACGCGTTGTCCAACGTAGCGCGAGCTTCAGAATTGAAACCCCAGAAAACCTCACGATTTGGGGTTCTCTCCCCCCCTTGGTCGCCAGCAGCTGGACCAGAATCCCTAAACCCTGCTGGGGTCCAGGAGGTGAGGGCTTAGAGACAGGGCTTATAGGGATTAGGGAGGCCAAGGCCCCAAGCCACAAGGTGAACATGTGGATCGGCGAGGCTGCTCACACGTCTGCACCCTTGACGCGGCGGCGCCGCTTCGGTGCGTCAGCGGGCATCAGCGCATCACGGTCAGCCTCCGCCTGTTGCCAGCCTGCCGCTGCGGGATGGGAATCGGGTTCTCCAGCTGACGGCGGCTCCTTCTTGCTGAGTTCCAGCTGCCCTAAACCCTAAACCCTAAACCCTAAACCCTTTGGAGCTTGGTGTTCTCCAAGGCGAGTACCCCCTTCCAGGGGGCCTTCTAGGACCTTCTCAAGCAGGGACCTCCTCTGTGGCCTTTCGGGGTTCAGGGTTTTAGGGTTTATTCAGGGTTTATTTAGGGTTTATTTAGGGTTTATTTTTAGGGTTTAGGGTTCCAACAAGGTTTATTTAGGGTTTATTTAGGGTTTATTTAGGGTTTAGGGTTTAGGGTTACAAGTCGAGGCCTCTAGAGAGTCTGCCCCTAAATCTACAAAAAAGGCGCAATCGCCGCACGCGCGTACTCTGATACACACCCTAAGCCCTAAACCCTAAACCCTCAAAGCTCTTTCAAGGGCCTCGGGCCCGGCGAGGCCCAAGAAGTTGCTCGCACCCTCCGGATCTTTCCTTTGGGCTTAGGGTTTAGGGTTCACGGTTCAGGGTTTCGGGTCCCCATACAGAGCCAAGCATCTCTTCTTACATTCAGGTTATGGAATTTGGCAAGTACCCCATTCTAGGGAGGCTCTGGGAATCCGATGAGTTTAGGGTCTTAAGGGTTTAGGGTTAAGGGGCCAACCCTAAATCTGAAACCCTCCCGGATTCTTTGCTTAGCATGTTCGTTGGGGGCTGAAGGCCTTGTGTGCTGTGTAGCGCTGCAAGATTTCGGGCCGTGGCGTGCTGGCTCAGGAGTGGCCCCCATAACAAAAAAGGGCCCCTTGCACATGTCACGAGTTCGTTCATAAGCCTAAACCGCTAAACCCCTTTAGGGCTTAGGGGTTTAGGGTTTTTTTTAGGGATTTTAGGGCCTTTAGGGGCTTGGGGCTTAGAATTTAAGGGCTTTTAGGGGCTTAGTGATTGGTGTTGGGGTCTAGGATTTCAGGGGCTTAGGGCTTTAGATTGGTTGAAGGTTTAAGAGGGTTTATAGGCGTCCATTTGTAGGCTAGCTCCTTCGATGCGGGATTTGGGGCGGGGGGGGGGTTTAGTTTAGAGCGTTGGGGGGGGAGTGGGCTTAATATCAAAGAAGCAAAAATGTTCAGGGACTATAGTATTTTCAAGTAGGTTGTATTTCTGGGGAGCCAAATTCTGGGTTTAGAGCCTGAACCTTAAACCCTAAACCCTAAACCCTAAACCCTAAACCCTAAACCCAAAATATGGCGGGGGAGGGTAGCTCTTTCAAGGTGAGGCTCTCCGAAGCTTCCAGCCGAAGTCTCCGCATCAACTTCACCTCCCCGAATCTACAGAAAGGTCCGGTTTAGGGTTTAGGGTTTAGGGTTTAGGGTTTAGGGTTTAGGGTTTAGGGTTTAGGGTTTAGGGTTTAGGGTTTAGGGTTTAGGGTTTAGGGTTTAGGGTGTAGGGTTTGGGGTTTGGGGTTTGGGGTTTAGGGTTTTCGGGTTGTTGGGTTTAGGGTTTTTGGGGGGTTTTGGGGCTCCCTGGGGTTCCGAGCCCTAAAGCCGAAACCCCAAACCCTAAACGCCAAACAACCCAGAACCTCTAAACCAGGGTTCAGGGCTTAGGGTTCAGGGCAGAGGGCTCCTAAATGCATCTTAGCCCTCCCTAAACCTGCAAACCTAAACCTCACAGAGCCCAAATCCTGCGAATCCTGCAAGCCCAACCCCAAACTCTACACCCTCATCCCGAAATTCTAGACCACCACAGCAGCCCAAACATTTAACCTCCTGAAAGCCCAGTAACCAGGTTAGTTATGAAAAAAAAACAATCCTTTTGGGGTTGGCTGGCTACTTTCTAAGCCCTAAACCCTAAACCCTAAACCCTAAACCCTAAACCCTAAACCCTAAACCCTAAACCCTAAACCCTAAACCCTGAATGAAGGCTCAGGGCTTCATGGATAAGGGAACCTTGAGCCAAGAAGGGTACCGGAGCCTTGGGTGTGAACTAAACCCTAGACTCTAAACCCCAAACCCTAAACCCTGAACCCTAAACCCTAAACCCTCAACCCTAAACCCCAAACCCTGACCCTAAACCCTAGACCCTAAACCCTAGACCCTAAACTCTAAACCCTAAACCCTAGACCCTCAACAACTCTGGTGGGCCTCCCGCTCCATAGCTGTACGAAGCGTGGGGTTCTTCCTGATGAACCTCGATGTTGATCTAGAGTTTAGAGTACCTAAATACAGAACCAACCCTAAACCCTAAACCCTGAAACCGAAACCCTGAACCCTAAATCCTAAACCCTCAACCCTAAGCAGGTGCTGCTCCACATGGACTTTAATCTCCCCCCCTCCCTAGCACGATGTCTGAACGCAAAACCCCACCCCTACCCAAGGAGCCAAGTAGCCCTCAATAAAGAATGCACCCTTAAGTCGCATTAAGGATTCAGGATCCCTAACATAATTAGTAAGGGGTATTGGGCTCCCTGGATAGAGGACTTGGGTGATCTTGTTCGCGTAGGTTTTAGGGTGTAAGGGCTTTGGGAAGACGGGTTGGGGTCTATTTAGGGTTTAGGGTTTAGGGTTTAGCACTTTGGAGTCCACGGTTCGGGCTTAGAGTTTGGCCATAAGAAACACGAAGCCATGCGTGATTTAACTTTGCCTGGAAACGGCAGGGAAAAAAGAAGAGTGGGAGTACCTCCAACATGGATCCCGAGACCCTCAACCTCACAAGGGTTCCTAGGGTTAGGGTTCAATTAGGGATTAGGGTTTCGGGCTTAGGGTTTTGGAAGATCTGCGGAGACTTAATTAGCTAGCAACTGCTGTTGAAGGATTTGGGATTCATGCTTGTCATCCCAAAAGTCATCTCGGCTCGCGTTTGTGCCGAGGGGCTTGACCTTGGCGGGCAGACTATCCCCCCCCCCCCCCCCCCCGCCGTTTAGGGTTTAGGGTTAAGGGTTAAGGGTTTAGGGTTCAGGGAAAACACTATTTAACCCAATGAAGCCCCTAAAATACCCCATATTAGCACTAAACCATCGAAAGCCCACCCTAAACCCTAAACCCCAATACGACCCCCAAAAACCTCAGACAATACTTGCGCAGGGTTTCGGCTGAGTTCGCTTTAGAGCTGAGGCTTTCCCTAAACCCTAAACCCTAAACCCTAAATCCGATAAACCCTGAACCCTAAGTCCAGTTAGGCTTTACGATTTTCCAGGGGCTCTTGGTAAGGGAAGTAGGGAAGTGGCGACCTAGGGTTCCCGGGCTCCTGGGTCTAGGGTTTAGGGTTTAGGAATTAGGGTTTAGGGTTTAGGGTTTAGGGCTACGACTGCACGGGGTGCCTGATCCCCCCGAGTTTTTTTTGCCAAGATCCAGGAAGCTGAGAGTTTAGCCCCTTTTCCCCTCTGTTCCGGCAGTCTCCTGCAGTCTTTTATCGAGAGGAGGCCTGCACCCCCCAAGTACCCCTTAGTAAGGGCCTATATAAGTGTACCATCCTGGGGGTACTTGGGGGGGGAGGGGGCAGGGTGTGGAGAGCTTAGGAGGGCGAAGGGCTAAGAATTCTGGTTTGACGGTTTGACGGGACATATCTTGAAACTTCGAATCTACGCTTCGATTTCAAGCTTTAGGGTACGAGTGTAGGGTGCAGGCAAGAGGTGGACTCTGGAACCCTTCGAAATGCAACTGCGATAGCTCCCCTAGCCTCAACATATGACGTAGCATGTGACACCTGTTTTGTATTTAGGGTTGTGGAACTATAAACCGAACCTTTAAGCCTATAAGCCTTGGGATGTACCCCCCATATACTAGCAGTCCTTAATATCCTTCATAGGGATTCTCATAAGGGGTACTAGAATCCCTATTAAGGGCTGCTAGTAGAGAGGTGGGAACATCCCGATTTGAATCGTATCTTAGCTCCGTCTGGGGGCAGCGTAATGCCGGTCTTCTTGCTTCGCCTCACGGTGTCGTGAGGAGTTGAACCGTCTTTGCTTGATGGTTTGGGGGTGATGGCGTTTAGGTTGGGGCTTTGGGGCTTTAGGATAGTGCTTTAGGGTTTAGAGTTTAGGGAAACCTGAAATTCTGAAACCCTCAACCCTAAACGTTGCACCTTGGGCTTTGGAACGGAGGGAGCCTGGGTGTGCGCCCTTATGACTTCGGGCCTTTCGGGCTTCGGGCTGCTTTAGGGTTTAGGGTTCGGGGTTAGGGCTACTGTTCGCCTAAGAACCCCCGAAAAAGTAAAGGATGGTAATCCCTATATTGCCCTTACAAGGAGGAATATTTGTGTTTTCTTGGGGGGGGGGGGGGGGGCGAGGTTCTTACGCAATGAGTCGGCTTCAGGGAATTAAGGTTTGGGGCTTTAGGTTTGGTGTGGTCCTGGGTTGGGGGGCTGAGGGTGTGCAACTGGGGCTCCACGCTTTCCAGGTTTTAGGGCTTAAGGTCAGCCTAAACCCTATGAGGTCTCCTTTTAGATCTGGGTTTTGCGGGCGTAGGGCTAGGCTGATGGGCCCTCGAAGCAAGTTTTTTGGTGTTCTGCGCAACCTGGTGCACAACCAAAGAGCCCAATACCCCTCAACTAAGGAATATTCCTCATAAATCACAAGAAGGATCCCTGTATAGTTTAAGGTATATTCCTTGATCAAGGGGTATTGGGCTCTCTGGGTAAAAGCTAAGGGTGGAAGAGAGCTTAGGGTTTTAGGGGCTGTATCAGTGCATCGTGTGGTGGGGGTGTGGTATCGCGCAGCGGTTCGGGTGCATGTATACCATCAAGAACCCTTAAGCCCAAAACCCCAAACCCTCAAGAGCGAAACCCCAAGCTCTCAAGAAGCATAAGCCCTAAACCTGAAGCCCTCAAAAGCACCAAACCCTGTAAACCCTAAACCCTTTCAACCCTACACCCTACAAACCCTGAACCCTAAACATTGTATAAACCCTAGACCCACCCTAAGCCCTAGACCCGTTCGACCCTAAGCACTAGAACCCTCAACCCTATGAACCCTAAACCCTGTAAACCCCAAACTCTGCAAGCCCTAAATCCAATAAACCCTAGCAAACCCTAACAAGCTACAAGGCCTAGACCCTCTAAAGCCTAAACCCTATCAACCCGTAAATGCTATAAACCCTATACCCTAAACTCAAAAGCCCCAACTCGAAACACTAAACCCCGAAACTCTAAACCATAACTCTAAACCTTAATCCTTCAACTCTAAACCCTAAACCCTAAACCCCAAACCCTAAAACAGGCCTGGAGATCCCGCGCTCGGAAGACCGTGGAGAAGGCGCCCTGCCCGAGCTCCTGGGAGATGTCCCCAAGGAAGAGCCCAAGTGCTTCTTCTAGGGGTTTAGGGTTTAGGGTTTAGGGTTTTGGGTTTGGGGTTTGGGGTTTAGGGTTTAGGGTTCAGGGGTTAGGGTGGGGTTTAGGGTGGGGTTTAGGGTTCAGGGGTTTAGGGGTGGGGTCTAGGGTTTAGGGTCTAGGGTTTGGGCTTTAGGGTTGGGGTTTCTTTTATTAAGGCATCGACCTTCCATCATACTGGAGACCTGGTACTTACGGTATTCCTGAATTACCAAAATCAAGGCGAATTGGGCTCTGGGGGGTGCAATTACTCTTTGGGTCCTGGGTTTACCCAGACCTAGACCCTGAACTGAAGCAATTGGCAGTTGGGAAGCTGTTCTTTAGGTCGGTACTACCTTACTTACCTCTCCAATAGCCAAGGGGAAAAAAGGCTAAACTTGATTATTCCTACTAAATAAAGAAACCCAAAAAGACTCAAGTTCAGCTGCTGGGGAAGTAAGCTACCTTATTGACGAGTAGCTGATTTAACCCCATAAATATTCCATTCCTTTCGCAGAGCAAGCCGAGAATTCGCCCAAAAGCCCAAAATCTCTGAATTCTCCCGGAACCCGAAACCGTAACCCTCAACCCTAAACCCTCAAAAGGTTTAGGGTTTAGGGTTTAGGGTTTAGGGTTTCTCGGGCAGACCTATCAACCCGATACACCCTCCAACCCGAAACCCTGAACCTCCGAAAGCTGCCCCCAAAAGCAGCTGGCGGCCCGAAGGTCCACGTGAGGGTTTAGAGTTAAGGGTTTAGGGATTCAGGTTTAGGGTTTAGGGTTTAGGGTTTAGGGTTTAGGGTTTAGGGTTTAGGGTTTAGGGTTTAGGGTTTAGGGTTTTCGGGTTTAGGGTGCCCAGAACAAGAGAGAGAACCCTAAACCCGGGAACCGCAGATGTCCTCTTCTAGCAGCAGCCGGTTGTTGGGGCCCACCGGGTCTCCGAACGATGGCCGGAAGTACTCCTGGACTTGGTTTCGGGGTTCTCGATTTGGGGCTTTGATGGTCTTACTGAACCCTGAACCCTGAACCCTAAACCCTAAACCCTAAACCCTAAACCCTAAACCCTAAACCCTAAACCCTAAACCCTAAACTCCCTTCTGAGCCTTAGGCGTTGGGGTTTAGGTTTCGCTGTGATATGGTGCAGCAGCTCCGAAGGCTAGAATAGAGATCAGCTTCCCAAAGAGCCCTTCGTACCCCGTAATTATGGAGTATACCTTAAATCAGAGCAAGGACCCCTGCATAGTAAGGAATATATTCTTTACTTATGTATAGAGGGTTTAGGGTGGTGTAGGGTGGTTTAGGGTTTAGGGTTTAGGGTTTAGGGTTTAGGGTTTAGGGTATTCTTTACTTACATACAGAGGGTTCTCTGGGCTAGCGTCGACTTCGTCGACTTCCTGCGGCAGGAGGTGGGCGACAGCATCGACCCACAGGCCGGAGCGCGCAAACAACTCCAAACCCCCGAAACTCGAGGTTTAGGGTTTAGGGTTTAGGGTTTAGGGGTTTAGGGCTTAGGGTTTAGGGTTTAGGGTTTAGGGTTTAGGGTTTAGGGTTTAGGGTTTAGGGTACTCTCAACTCTAACTCTAACCTTATGGGGTTGAGGCTCTCTGGGTTTGGGTTTAGGGTTTAGGTCTGTAGGGAAACTTTCAGGCGGGCAGTTGCCCCCGTAAATCCCACTACATTGTATAGGATCCCCTGATAGAAGCCAAACAACAAGGTACGTACCCTACCTGGGATGTCCGCTCCTGAGCTTCTTACCATTACCCAAAGGTGTAGTACCTTTTTGGGGTAGTATGCTAGAATCCCCTATAACTAACCCAAAAAGGAACTACATTGGAGCCTTTGGGTAGTGTTTATGGCTTGGGGCGTAGGGTTTAGGGTAGGGTGCCGGAACCCTGACGCTGGGTCCTTCTCCCGACGCTCCTGGCAAGCGGGTTTGGGATCTAGGAGGTTGGGAGATTGCTATTAGGAGGGGTTGGGAGGTTTGGAGTTTGCGGCGGATGGAGCTCGGTACACAGGGCACAGGGCTCAGGGTTTGGGCTGTGGTTTAATGGTTGAGGGCTTTGGGCTTAACTCGTAGTATGTGCCCCTAAACGGGGGCCCCTTACAAATACCCCTTCTGTACCCTGTAAAATCCAAGGGCCCATACTTCAGAACCCTTTAAAGAAGGCAGGGGACCATACTAAGGGACCACGTAACTCCCCTTAGCCTTAGATGATCAACAACAAGCCTACTTGGAGGTTCATGGCGCTTCACGTGTATCCCAGTCATAGTTGTACTTGCAACCCACCTACAAGGTTGGGGTTTAGGTTTTAGGGCTGAGGGCTCACTGGTTTAAAAACATAGATGTAAGGATGGGTAGACCCGAGCGCTTTCTGGGAATGAAAACGGTGCCGTGTCTTTGGTTTAAATGGGGCTGATAATCAAGAAGTGCCAGGAGCCCTGAACCCTGAAGCCTGAACCCTGAACCCTGAACCCTGAACCCTGAACCCTGAACCCTAAACCCTAAACCCTAAACCCTAAACCCTAAACCCTAAACCCTAAACCCTAAACCCAAGCCCCGGAGGTAAAGTTTAAAGCCGGGAAAAGTCCACGAAGGTTTTAAGGGCTTGGTGGTCGGAGGCTTCGTTTCACTTGGGGAGCCCTAAGCTCCTAAACCCTAAACCCTAAACCCTAAACCCTAAACCCTAAACCCTGAACCCCAAACAGGCACCCTTGGGGCGTTTTAGGATTTCGGGCATTGGGGCTTAGGATTTTACAACTAGGTGTCCCTCTCGAGCCCCAGGCCGTCAAACCCTACCTAGACAGCCCCACCCCCGCCTCCCCCCCACCCCGGGGGGGAAAAAAAAAACCCTGTTTAACATTCCTAAGACCCAACGAAGGCGCAACCAGGCCTTTACTCAGGAGGTCGGGTAATACCTAAATCCCTAAATCCTAAACTTTAGGCCCTAAACCCTAAACCCTAAACCCGAAACTCTAAACCCTAAACCCTAAACTCTAAACCCTAAACCCTAAGCCCTAAGCCCTAAACCCTAAACCCTAAACCCTAAACCCTCAACCCTAAACCTGCATGATGGCTCCTGGCGCTGTTGGGTGTCCCGCCGGTCCGCAAGGTCCAGCTTGGCCTGTGCTTTGGGAGGCTTATAGGGCTTAGGGCTTAGGGTTTAGGGTTTAGGGTTCAGGGTTTAGGGTTTAGGGTTTCGGGCGCCGCTAGAAGGCCTTCTTGAAAGGTCATGATCGTAGAGGAAAACTTGAAACTTTTTCATGCAGCGCGTACTGGTCAGTTCGAGACTTCAACCTTCAAAAACACCGCGCTGAAAGAGGCAACAAAAATCAAAACAACAAAACAAGACGAAACCGTATAAATGGCCTGCCGGATCAAGAGCTGAAGGTTCGCTGTGTCCTGCAGTTTCTCAGGGGATGCCCTACCCAGAGAGCCCAATACCCTTGTTTCAGGAAACATCGTAAATTTTATTCAGGGTCCGTACCAAAAACGCCAATATATTGAGGTAGGTCCCTTATTTACGGATTATGGGGGCTGTTTGGGCTGTTTGGGTACCCCTTTGAAATTGCTCCCCAAGTTCAGGGTATCCCGTGGGGGCGGTGTAGGGGGAGGGAGGGCTGCTAGCTAAATGCCCGAACCCCCCCTCCCCTCCCCCTCGGCCCCCCACGCCTAAGATCCGACCGCCAAGCATAAAACCTAAATCCCCAACCCTAAAGCCCAAGTAAACCACTTGAAAATGCAGTCCTGCATCAAGTCCTTGACGGCTGGCAGCACTTGCGCCTGTTGCTGCTTCGTCTTCCCTAAACCCGAAACCCGAGATTGAGGGAGCGGGGCCAGCTCTATGTTTGGGTGCCTTGTGGGGTCTTCAAAAAAGCACCTTCTTTGTAGTTTAAATCGGGTTCAGGGTGTAGAGGTCATGTCCAAAACAAAGGCCCCCTAACTTAGAACAGCATCTAAACCCTGCCCCTTTTTGGCTTCAGGGGGACTGAGAAGGGAACCTAAACCCCCCAAAAAAGGTAATAAGGTGGGCGAGAGTCGGCCTTTAGGGTTCCCAGCCCCATACTGCTTTGAGGAATGGAGGGCGTAAAGGGCTCCTTGGGGTTTAGGGTTTAGGGTTTAGGGTTTAGGGTTTAGGGTTTAGGGTTAGGGTTTAGGGTTTAGGGTTTAGGGTTTAGGGTTTAGAGTTTAGGGTTTAGGGTTTGTTTGAGGTTTACGTTGAAAGAACAAACCCCCCCCCAAAGCCCTCACAGCCAGCCTACCCTGGCAGGGGGTTGAAGGCCAAAGGTCAGAGCCCAAAAACACTGAACGTAAAAACCCTAGAACCTAGGTTACCCAGTAACCTAGGATGAAAAAGGGTGCCCTTTTTTGCTTAAAGGGGTTTATAAGGGAACCAAGTACCCCAAAACAGGGAATAAGGGCACTACTGGGCATCCTGGGTGAACAGAAGCAGCAGCGCAATCCCCAAACCCTCAACCCTAGACCCTACGAGTGGCAGTACCCCGATTACTCCCGAAGCACCTGCTAGTAAGGGCTCCTTGGGTGGTTGGGGGTATCCGGGCGGACCCCAACCCCTAACCGGCAACCCCCAAACCTGAAACCCGAAACCTCAAACCCCCGAAACCCCCAACCCGAAATTCCCAAACCCGAAACCCGAAACCCTAAACCCGAAACCCTAAACCCCAAACCCCAGACCCTAAGCCCCAAACCCCAAGCCCCCAGACCCTCGACGTGCGGCGCCTGAGCGTCGGTGGGAGACCCGGGGCTGTTGGCCTTCCCATGAGACGTGGAGTGTTTGAGGGTTTCGGGTTTAGGGTTTAGACTCTGGGTTTAGGGTTAGGGTTTTGGATATGATGTGGAGTTTAGGCTTTTGGCGCTGTAGGGTTTGTGTCCGGGGGTTTGGGAGGGGGCGATTGCATTTTTTGTTTCGCTTGGACGGTGAGGGGAGGGGAGGGGAGGGGGGGGAGGGTGAGGGGTGAGGGGTTGGGGGGGGGGGGGGGGGGGGGGGGGGTGGTGAGGGGCGGAAAGAGATGCAGGGGTGGCTTGTTTTGCTGAAGGGTCCTTCCTGTGCTTTCCGCTGACTACAACGACGTTTTTACATGTCTTGAAGCCCTTGAAAATCATGCCAGGTTTACAGGGGGGGGGGGAGGGGTGCCAGCTTGTTTTGAGAAACAGCTTTGCAAATCCAGAACGGGAAGGTGAACAGCAAAGAGGTTTAAGCAAATTGAACGTTTTGTGCTTTTTGGCATGGATAGGCATTTGTTAGCCCGATTGCTTGCCTTCCCCATCAAAACCTGTGTATCCTGGCCTTGAGGGTTTTCGGTTTAAGGTTAGGGTTTGGAGCTTAGGGTCGAAAGGCTTGTGCCTGCATCTCCTCGCAAAGTACTCCTTACTGAGAGCTTTTGCCGAGTCGCCTAATTCTTCACGAAGGTATTGTTTGCAACATCATAGTTTTCCTGTGCCACTTGCTACAGCACAAACCCTAAAGCCTAGACCCTAAATCCTATCCCTAAACCCAAAGGCCCTAAACCCTCAACCTTCAACCCTCAACCCCCAACCGCAAGCCAAAATTCCCGAGGGCCGACTCACGCTTCTGTGCTCGATTGCTGCTGGCTCTTTATTCGCACCGACCGAATACCCTAAACTCGAAACTCCAAAGCTCTGTGTTTGCTAAACCCCAACCCTACACCCTAAACCCTAAACCCTCACCCTAAACCCTAAACTGTGAACCCTAAACCCTGAACCCTAAAGCCTAAACCCTAAACCCTAAACCCTGAACCCTAAACCCTAACCCTAACCCCCCCCCCCCCCCACCAAGGAAAAACCCCGCTCGGTCTTGGCTTCTTGGGGTGTACCCTCGCTGATAGGGGGACCAAGGCCCTTAACACTATTCAGGGTTTAGGGTTTAGGGGTTTAGGGTTTTGGGTTTGGGGTTTAGGGTTTAGGGTTTGGGGCTTAGGGATTTAGGGTTTACGGTCCTAGGGTTACCCCGACTACTTGTGCGCTGGGCCTCGGCTGGAGAGCCCGGGCCCTTGGCCTCGTCGTGGTTCAGCGGGCTTAGGATTTAGGGTTTAGGGTTTAGGGTTTAGGGTTTAGGGTTTAGGGCCCCCGAAATGGAGGAAGTCAGGGAGGAGGGTTGGCAGGCTGGGAGTTTCGTGGTTCAGGGGGCCCCCGAAGCGTAGTTAAACTTTAGGGGTTTAGAGTATAGATACCAAGCCGTACACCCTTCTCTTCAGCGTGCAGAGCTTAGGGTTTAGGGTTTAGGGTTACAAGAAAGTCAGATGTTTGGGGTTTGGAGTTCGATGCTGTGATTCAATCAGGTTCAGAGAACAGGTGCCTAGTAGCTTGCTCTGTGGTTTAGGCTCGGGTGCATAAACCCTAAACCCTAAACCCTAAACCCTAAACCCTAAACCCTAAACCCTATAGTTTGGGAAATCCACCAGTTGTTATCCGTTAAGCCATGAGCAGGGGCGCGCCTAACCTTTTTACTCAGAGGGCTTGAGCGTCACAGGTAAGTGCAACATACATGGAAGCAAAAATGGAGGGAATGCACAGATATAAAATACACCCCCCTCGTTGAAGCGTGAGAATGCTGAAACGCAGTCAACGAATCCACGGCAAGCACTACGTGCTGCATTTTGCTCCTCTACTGTATGTTCAAAGTGCGCTCACCCGAGTTTTAATTCAGGTTCAACGCCACAGATCACCGCGCACCAGCTTAAGAAATTTGAAACGCCGGCGGGGATACAAAGGTGGCTCGTGCAAAACAGTGGTTCACTCAGCACCGACCTCAAAAGAAAGGAAAACAGAGCGTCACGGTCAAGATGCTAAGCTACTCCAGCAGAATTGCGGAACTCAGGACTCACCAGCTGCGATCTCGATGGTCGTAGCGCCAAGGTCCACGGGAGTGCTCCGTAGTGCGACTCCCTGAGCTCCACCAGGATCCTTGATCCTGCCACTGGCGATCACGCCAGGAACTTGAGGAATGCCAGTCGCCCTGCGACCAAGAGTTGTCGCTCCACGACCAGCCACGATTCGTGTCACGATCGGCCTCCCCAAAACGGGGGGCATTTTGCGAGGTCCTTCTTGCATCCGCCCGCGCCTGAGCGGCCCGGGACGCTTCTGCCGATTCCTTCATCCTTCGGCACGTCTCCTTTGCCCCACCATAATTCTCAGAGAGGATCTCGGCCAAAAAGACTGCCAGATGCTTTTCCTCATCGAAGTCCGGGATGCCAATGATGCCCTCCGTAAAGGTGAGGATGTGGGAAACCGCACGGGTGACGCGGATGGTCCGGGCGAATTCCTTCACGCCCATGAAGTTGCCGAGCCAAGCGTAGCCCATAGGTTCGAGGTTGGGGTCGTCAATGAGGCCGGCCAGGACGAGATCGTCGGCATTCTTGTCGAAGAACACCATGCGAGCCAGTCCCTCATGATTGACCTTTTTGTTCTCCCAGGCTTTGTTGGAGCCGTAGCCCAACTCACGTTGTTCGCGGGAACGACCTTGATTGGGAAGATAAGCGCATGCCACGCAGTCCTGAATAGTGAGCCGCCTTCTCGTCCAGCCGCCCTTGATAGCGTGGATCGCGTAGGTGTCGTCATGGTCGAACTTGTCCACCATTGACGTGTAGCCGTGCTTCATGAAGCCTTTGAGATTCTGGCGTGCTAACATGATAGCTCGGCCATCTACGCTCTGCTGTCCCCTCAAATCATGCGTTCCAGCGGCCTGGCGAATCTTCGCGGCATCCAACTCCCAAAGGCCCTTCCCAAATTGCTCCGCCAGGGCGTCCAAGACATGGGAGCGCTCACGCGCCATCCACATTCTGAAGGCGCTCTGGGTGGCCCCACGGGTGACGTAGTAGCCGCAGTGGAAGCACTTGTGCTGACCTTCGAGACGGAGCTTGCCACAACTGACGCACTGAACCTGCGTGATTCCCCTGTTCCATCCAGACCGCGGCGCTTGGGTTGCCGGTGCCGTAGAGCGGGTAGCCATTCCTTCATCAGGGACCACTTGCAGCTGACCTTCAGTCAAACGGTTCCTTCCTGAAGGCGACACCTCGATGACATCGGCGTCGGTGTTGAAGCGAACGCGTAGAGGTGGAAGTTCAGGAACGGTGCTCTCGACCTCCTCAAGGATGGGAACATCGAACTCCTCCTTGACCAATGGGGCTTCTTCATGCTCGACATCAGGCTCCTCTTGTGCTTCCTGGAGAGGTCCCACGGCTTCAACAACCATGCTTCCGGAAGATTCGGCCTCCTCTACCTGAGGGGCATTCTCTTCCTCCTCCCGTCCTTCGGGCCCATCCGTGGCGGACCACAAAATTTCATCGGTCCTTGTGTCACGAATATAAAGGACCGTGGACCCGGAGATAGCCTCTCGGCAGAGGACGCCGTCTGATCGGGAGTAAAACAGTCCGGCGCCCTGACTGAGGGCCTCCATGGTGTTGATGACGATCTCGACGGGGCGATCGCTCCTCACGCCAGGGACGTTTTCTCCCGGCCCTACCTCCCGGTCGGCAAAATACACAAAGGCATTCGCGGTGTGGTGCCCGGGGATAAAGCAGGAGTCCAAGATGGCAAAGGCTCGATCCTTGTAGGTGCGGTGGTAGAGCCTGCGTGGAATCTTCTCCAGGGGCAAAACCGGCCGACCTTCCCAGGTGGCAGAATGCACATCCATCTCTGCTTCTGGGATCATGCTGAACCAGGCCTCCGCAAGGATCGAGTCGGGCACCCCTTTCATAGCATCCTTGGAGATGCCTTGGTTCGCCCTAATAAGGGTAGGGTACCCTCCTAGGCCGTAGTACTCGGCGAGGGGGTGGTTGCGGTCGATTCGCAGCTGGAACCTGCTGCGATTGTCGTTCTTGACGACAGTGAGGAGCATCCCAAGGCCATAATCCTTGTTCGTCTTCTTGTTCCAGGCCTCGAGAATCCTCCTCGTAGAGCACCACAATCCATCGCCCTGCAGGCCCGGGACGATCTTGCCACGAACAATGCCGGACAAGGCAGTCTTGTGATGCTGGGGAATGTTGATATACTTGAAGTTCGGCATCTCGTCCTGAAGGATGTCAACCCACTCGGCCTCACCTTCCGGTGGGCATAAATGGATTGTGTCCCAATCGAGGCCCAGCATGTCGACGAGGCACCAATCGTCATCGGTTGTGTAGTAGCCGGACTTGATGGGCTCGTCGTAGTCAGCCTCGTGTGGGCCCTTCTTTGCCCGTTTGGGGGCACTGGACTCAGGGTCGGTCCGCTGACGACTGTAGACCTCCCCCCTGGCCAAAAGCTTCTCCTTAGTCTCCCGCGCCGTTGACGACGATGACGGAACAACGACGGCCTCCCCTGGACGGGGGGCATTTTCCTCGCTCTTCTTGATCATCTCGTCGTAGTCCTCGCGGGTAACATATTCCCCATCTCCCAGGTGAACGTGGTCCTTGAAGTCCCGGTGGACAAAGTGGTTCGGCACGGTGTCGGGGAACTGCTCCTGGGGTCCTTGGAAGTAGATGTCGTCCCACGGGTCAGCCTCGACAAGCGGCTGATGTGTGGGCGCTACTCTTCCTTTACGGAAGTGATTCAGGAGCTTCTCCTCCACCTGCACGTCCACAGCGAACTTGACGTTAGGCTTTGAGACGTGGCCGTAGTTTTGCAGGATCAGGTCGATGTCAGCTTCCTTGAAGAAGGAGCATTGGTGACGAAGGACCATAATCCTGGCGGTAAAACCCAACCACCTCAACAGCTGCAAACGATAGGCGCTGTCCTCCTGGAAGTGAAAGTGATCGAATTTGCGGATCTGGCTTGCAGGCGTATTGAAATGCTTGACGGCCAGCCCAAGTTGGGCGGCATAGTCGAGCAAATCCGCCATGATGGTACCCCAGTCGCGCGGGAGGCAGTAGTTGGCAGCGTCGGTCGCAGACGTGAGCAGCACAGTACCCACTGACGCCCGTGACTGTAGATCCGCCAACTTGCCTATCTCCCGGAGAACCTTTGGTCCAATGAACTCCCAGCTCCCCTTTGCCATGTGCGGGTAACCACGAAGCCACTCCGTCTTGCTCTTGAAGCCTGGGTCCAAAAACAGACCTCTTTCGCCGACGAACTCGTTCCCGTTCCAGATCATCATGAGGTCAATGCTCACCTGACCACTGGCGCCAGTTTCACGCTCCAGTTGGGTGACTTTTCCC
Organism: Symbiodinium natans; assembly: GCA_905221605.1. Lineage (NCBI taxonomy): Eukaryota > Dinophyceae > Suessiales > Symbiodiniaceae > Symbiodinium > Symbiodinium natans. Next base: position 489,721 of record CAJNDS010001101.1, read on the forward strand.
ACGGCGAGCTCTACGAGCCGCGTGAGATTCGCACCCCATGTAGGAATGTACTCAACGCCAAGATGATGTGGGAAGGCATTGCCGCGGTTGGCCTTGATGTCTGCCAGCAGATCTGTCTTCCAATTTCCTTCAGTGAGGAACGTAGTTGTAGAGTCTGCGACGATGACAAGGTAGCGCAAACGGCCTCGAGTAGACTCGGGCTGGAGCATGGCCAAACCTTGATCGGTGAGCTTTCCGACTTTGGCCACCAAACCAGCCTCCCTGACGTCACTGAGGGCATATTCGCATGCCAGTGGCCGCGGCAAATACTTGTAGAAGTTGTTCACGCTGGCTTCATCCTCCTGGAAAGGCGCCATGGTGCGGTATTCGGAAGACAATGAAGTCTCCCATAACCGGCGATCCCACCACTGGCGCAGGACCTCCGTCGGAGCAACGATTCCAGCGTTGGTGGCTTCCATGTCCGGCGCGCAGAACTCTGCCGCGAGAATGCAGCAGGCAGCTAATGCGTTAGTTTGTTCAGTTTTGCGAGTGCAAACGTGTTTGTGGTCACACGAAAATTGTTGTTGTGCACAAGCTGCATAGTTAGAACGCCTATCGCAAAAGCTTTTCCAATCAATGTGGATGCAATCAGTCATGGCATGTGAATAGTTCTCACTGTCCTTAAGGTCCTGGCCTCTAGACTCGCCATGAACATGACTGCGATCACACTTGTGCGCTGCCAGCCGCTGCAATGGAATCGACGACGCAATGGTCCAAGCTTTCCTTAGTGGTAATCCTTGGTGATTCGTAATCCCCAACATGCAACCATCGCAACGGTAGAACTCAAGTCCAAAATCATTAACCATATGCTGAACATGGTCCCACTTCCAATAGTCGCAATCCTTAGGGAGTTCGAAGGCAACCTGTGGTTTGTACTCTTTGAGCTTCCTAATGAATTTTCGGAACTGCTTGAGGAGTTTGCAAAACAGTTCCTGACGCTGTTCCCACTTTGGGCTGTCAGGCGTCATGCGATTCCACGGACAACCACCAGTACACGGAAGCGACGCATAAACTAAAATTGGCTTAGATGCTCCCCCCTCGTCGCAGAGGGTACTAATTTTCTGAACAACTGAAGTCAATGTAGAGTCTTTCAAGACGTCATCCTCACTGGTGACTCGCAACACATAACATCCTTGACTTGCGCTACGATCCTGCCCTAGTTTGCTGTTGGGGGAGCAACAAAACTCGACTATGATTCGTTTGAACCCCAACGGCCTCGAGTATTCTCGGGCAGAAGCAGCGCTGGCCGCACGTGGGGGCAGCCTGAATCCAAGCGTCTTCAAAGAATTGAGCTCTGGATCTTGCAGTGCGTCTTGGGATCGGGAGGTGTACGCAACAATGGAGAAACGTGTTCCAGTGAAAGGTAACACACAGTGTAAATTTCGCGGATCAAAAATGATGGCTTTGTTCAGGGTGGACACAGCACGACCCTGAAGGCGCTTACCATTTGGACCGACCCTAACAATAGCATCTTCAGATGAAACAAGGGGGTCCGCAAACCACAGTTCACCATCTTTGAAATCCCCGACACTGAGGGCAAAGCTCATGCTATCCTTAGCATTCCCATGGTCCTTGTGCACAGAGGCACCAGTACAGCTATTAAGCAACACTGAGTTCCATGTGAAGTCCTTAGGAGCATGGGCTTGTACAACTCCATTTAGGAAGCGGGCAATCTGAGGCCACCGACGTGTTGCCTTAGTCACCCCTTGCATTCCTCCGTAAGACCACTGCCCAAAGATATGGTAGTAGCTGCGATTGTCAAGCTTAATCATCTTTCGCTTGGTTTTGTTGGGGTACATGATCTGGGCTACACGCAACAAAGCCTTAGTACTGAAGTCACGGTCCTTGGTAAGCTCAGCTGCGACTGCGCAAGGATCGCCCGACGGCTTCACCACAGGGTGAGCATGAACGACAGGCTTGTTGATGAGATGAGCATCGGACTCGTGTGCCTTAGATTGCCGTCCCCCCTGAAGAGGGGCATCGACGTGCGCGATGAGCCTTAGAGCATGTTCCCATTTACCTCGGTCAGCGAAAGGTTTGGTAAAGATATCAGCTACTTGCTCTTTGGTGTCAACATTAATCATTTCGAAGAAGTTACGCTCGAACTGTTGTTTGATCCAAGCAAACGAAATGCGTTGAGTCCGATCGGTGTGACGTAGTTTTTCGCTGTCACCTTTGAGGAGAATGGTGATGGTAGCTTGGTTGTCCTCAAGGAGTTGAACGGCAAACTTGGGACTAAGGTGGACCTTAAGGCCGTTTAAATCGGAAACGCTTCGTCCATCCGCCCTACACTCACCATAACGGATCTCATCAAGTTCAGGATCAGTTCGTGCAATGGTGTCGTTTTCCCTTTGATTAGGTTTGGTTTTCGGCCTAGCTTGGTAGCTGGCGGTCCTACTCGCAACCTCACGCCACAGGAAAATCCAAAGACTGAGGCTGGGCAGACCCTGGGCACGAATACCTTGGTTGGCAGCCACAACCTCACTCTCAGTACTTGAAGTGGTGATGCTGGTCTGTTTCTTGGAAAAAGCATTTAGGGGAAAGTAAGTATTGGGGCCTACCAAGTAAAGGGCACAGCCTGAAGTGGATTTACTGTCGTGGCTACCAGCGTGGTCAGCATCGCAGAACATCCACAACTTACAATCCTGAATGCGATCCCCTATGAATCCCCTCATCCGAACTTCAAGAGAAGAGTTTATGTAACTGATCAACCTGTGCAAAGCAACGTCACAGTCGCGAGACCACTTGGTGACTCTGGATGCCAGTGCCTGAGTGGCGCGTAACAAGTCCCACCTGGCCATTCTCGCAGCGAACAAAACCTTCATGAGTACACGGCTAGCAATAGGTTGCAGCTTACCACTAGGTTCATTGTTCTCCAGAACTTTTGCTACCCGGTTCTCATGAAAAGGAGTCGCTACGTGCTTCAGAGATTTCTTGTCGACCTTGGCCAACTCACAGTACCTATCAACACATGACACCAAGAAGTCCCGCATGTCGTAGTACACAACGTTCACGGGCACAGTCATGGAAGGGGTCTTTCCCTGACTGATAGATTCAGTGCTCTTGAACTTACTCTGTCGTGCTTCTCGTTTAGCTTCGGCTTTGGACCGCTTGGGTTTATTGTGCTTAGCTGCGAGAGCATGAGAAAAGTCCTCGTCGCTGACCTCAGTGATAGGGAAATATGTTCTCCCGGTCCACCAACCTGATTGGTCCGCGGGGCCCCCCTGATTCAAGTCATCATGGATAGGGTCCCTACCATCATCAAACACCGTGATTCGTTGACAGCTTATGTGGGGAAATTTCGACACGTCGTCCTGCGTAGGCACATAAAGTTTCCTACGAGGATAGATGTGATGCCTAACGACTGCAGCTAACTCAGCGTCGACCTCCCAGAAGTCCTCTTTGCGGTTCGGCCGGACTTGGTAGTCGGCAGCTGGGCTAGCGTGCTTCTTGTCGAAGACATAAGCAAATGGGTGGTCCTCCCGTGAAAGCTGGACCTGATTTTGCTCAACGTGATGACACCCGAAGTACCGCCCCAAGACCTCGGCTGGTTCCATGTCAATCACCTTAGCGATCAACTCCCAACCTTTGTTGATTTTGTCTTGGGGGCCGGCCATCTTGAAGTCATCAACGTACACAACAAGCAACAAATCTAGTTCAGCATGGTAGAAAACAGAATGCCAAATGTCGGGTAGAACTGCAGTAAAACCAACACTCTCTAACTGTTCTGTACAGTACCTTTCCCAGATACCACCTGAGTCAGGGTGGCCGTACAAAGCGAGCCTGAGTGGGCAAACAGGATCTTCATACCCAGACCATTCTTTAGGCCATCTGTTTCGAGGGAGACGAACCCACGTTTCAATGCCTTTAAAAAGGGCTTGTGTGTATGCAGCGATGCCATCAGCCTGCTGTTTCACGTACCCGGGTTGGCTACCAAACACATCGATGATTTTCCCGGCCTCCATGCTAGCGGGGCTTGATCCTAGTTCGGCGAAAATGGCGTGATCGTGGTTTTCGTCCTGGACATTATTGCCCTGGAAGACACTACGACCCTTCCATTTCTTCTGGGGGTGCCCGTCCGGGAGTTCATCCCCCTTGACCGAACAAATCTCAAAGATTTTCCCGAAATGGGCCTTGACATTCTTGTGTTTGGCTTCCGCGGCAACATCCCGGTACTCTCGAACCTTCTTTTCGAGCCAGCAAGACTTATCGGCAAGTTTCTTCCACTCTCGGTCCATGGCTTCTTTAGCAGCGGGAGTACTTTCGATCTCTTTAGGCCCGACAACCCTGGCAACAACAGCAAACATCTCACTCGCAACCTGACCAAGTTTGGCCCAATACAAGGACGCCACGCGGTCCCTATGGGGCTCGGGGTCAGGCTCGGCGATGACAGGCATGGCCGGGGAGTCTCTAAGGGCCTTGCGAGCATCTTCCTCGGCTTCACGAGCCTTTTTGCGTTCGAATCTTTCAATGTCAGCCTCCCGTTGTGCCTTGGAATACATGTGCCAAAATTCCGAAGGGGTATCAGGTGGCCTTTTGGAACCCTTCTTATCTCTAACCAACCTCACCCCGTCCCAGTTATACCCTTTGGGGACTTTCTTCCCGTCAGGCATGGTTTTGGGGTCATGTCTTGGTAGAGTAGATGAGGCCTTAGGCGTGGATGTTGCTTCCTTAGAAGATCCAGGAGCATCCCTCCCCAGCCAGTCCTCCACAGCTCCGACATCTTCGGGAACATAGTCCTCGTTTTCCTTGGCCACTTGGTCCAAGTACTCGGACAAACGATCCTTCAAATCGGAGCCGTCCAAATCAGGCACACCGGGCGGAGGCAAAGGCTCGTCCGGCGAATCCCCAGGCGGGGCGCGTGTTCCGGCACCTTCTGTGCCTCCCCACGAGCAGTCCTGATCTGCGAGGGTCGGCTTACGGAGGCTCTCCTGCAGTGCGAGCTGTTCGGATCTCATTGGGAATGTGAAATCCCCGGGCAACAGCTCCATTCGCTTCGACCTCAGGATGGGAAAGTTTCCTATTTCGAACGCAAAGTCACAACCCTTGACGGGGGTGACGAGGTATTCCTCCTTCCAAACGAAGCCAGGCTGAATGTGGTAACCAAGAAATATTCCCTCAACACCAGTCGGCGCAAACTTAGAGCTCGCAGGAATGTTCTGTTTGGGGTTGTTCCAGTACAACACACGTGCACCAAAAGGAATCATTATCCCTGAAAACGGTTCCCCATACCTGGCCTCCCAGGGAACAATCCCGTTGTCAAGCCTCTTAGTTGCATTAAGTGCCATCGCATGGTGTTGGGCGGCCAACGGCCAAAGCTTGTCGGGGAGACCCGCCTGAACAAGGTTGGAGCGGGTACCCTCCAAGATCGTCCGAATTTCTCTTTCGATTACCGACTTGTTGGTGTCCACATATTCGCGGGATGTAACATGTCGGACACCTAGGCTTTTGATAGCGGCATGAAGTTCAGGTGCGTTGTCTGAGTAGAAAACGCCAACTGCATCTTCTTGACCTAGGAAGTGAAGAAGGTCTTCAAAACACTGATCGCTTGACTTAGTCGGAGAGGGGTAGACGTAACGAAATTTGGTGAACACGTCCTTAACAACAAGTGCGACCCTTTCGTCCTGGAACCCATGATCACGAAGGTCACGAGTGATGATATGGTCAACAGTGATGTGATCCCCAAAGGCCTTTGACACAATGGTACTTGAGCCCCCCTTTTTGCGGGCTTGGGGAGCCAACATCTTTGCGCGTTGACATACCTCGCAGAACGGATTCTTGGGCCTGTGCGAGAACAAGTGCTCAACAGATTTGGCTTCAGCTTTCAGATCGGCCTCTGCAAGACTGCGGGCGTTTCCTTCGTTGTCACTGTCAGGTTCAACATCGGGGTCTTCGAAGATAGTGAGGCTCAGGATTGGGTTACCCTCCAGTCGGGCAACTTTGTTGTCAAGCTCCCTGATGTTCACTTTATCCTCAACCTTGACCCAAGATCCTTCCCTGAACAACCAAGTAGATCTGACTTCGCATCTTGGAAACCTTGGTGTAGCAGTACGAAACGTCTTTGGTTTGTGTCCGACAATCAAGTACTTAGCATTTGGGTGCGAAACCCAACCTGGTCGTTTGAGCTTCTCTTTGGGGATATCTATCGGCGGCACCTCATTGATGGCTGCGGAGATCTCAGGATCGGGGTGCTCGACCACTGGATCTCGTTCCTCTGCTGCTCCTGCGAAAGCCTCGGCCGGCCCTAATGGGCGGCAGTTTTCTGAAAACCCTCGGACAAAACTGGTCGTCCGAGAGAACCTGAGGCTTCCTCCTTAGCGCTTGGAGCGGCCATTGCTCCTCCCCCTAGCACTGGGACCATACCTCTCATTCTACACCTTAGTCTTTGACCATTGGGCGCAACAAAGTAAGGCGGCCTTTTGGGGTACCAGTGGAACTCATAACCGTCCTCCATGCACCTTCTGCCTACGGAGCAAACAGGAGGGGTGCTGTTGAGAACATAGAACTCTAGCTCTTTGCCAAACTCCGGGAAGTCGATCCTAACCGACTTGTCACCTTTGACGTTACCATTAGCAGTGATGAGATTCACTTGTCGTGTTGCATTGCCTACTGGCTCTTCGCCGAAGTACATAGCACGATCGGCTTCGCTGATAAGATCCTCCTCGCTTCCTGTGTCAGCAAGGAATTCTAAGGGCGTGGCGATCCCTGGACAAGCGATCTCTGAGCTCTCAACAACGTGCTTGCACATCCCACACATGAGAGAATCAGGCTCATCACACTCTAAGTGGCAATCGGTTTTCTCTCCCCCCTCATGCCGGGCAAGAAGCATCTTGAGTTCCCTTGCGTTCCTAATTGCAACCTGAAGGTCATTAGCGTCAGGCTTAGGGCAGTTTTCCGCATCAGCATAGCAAGTATTGTACCTGCGAACTTTGTAGGAATGTTTGTACCCCTTTCCCTCAAAGGGGATTTCCCTGACTTTGGGTTTGTCGGAAAACCTGACCTTCTTGTTTTGTTCTTTGATCTTGAAAACAGTCTTGCCGGTCCACGGCGTCCTATCGCCGGTTCCCCCTCTTCCCTCTTTCCAGTCCCAGTTCTCCTTTGCAATGTACGGAGAAATGGGAAGCGTCTTGATCACTTTGGCCTTACCCTTCAACCTTTCAAGAGCAACAGGACATGACACTTCGGGCTTGTACATAGTACTTCTGTACTTCAAATGGTGCCTAACAGCTTCACCCCTTTTGAAGTCTACTTCCCAGTAGTCTTCGTCCCCATCTTGTGGTTCACTCTCCTCAGGACCAGCTGAGGCTGCAGCCGCAAGCGAGATGCAGCATGCGGCCTTCCTGTCCTTTTCCTTAGAGCGTCCACGGCTTGGTTTCCTGCGCGTTGGCGCGGGTGACGGGGACCTTGGTTTGTCTGGGCCCTTAGGGGCCGGGGCTGCGTTTTCACCACCTGAGGGAGTAGGGCTCGGTTCCCTATGCAAGAAACGACACTTATCTCCCCTAGTGCACTTTCCCTTCTTCCAAAACGTGCAGACCTGTTTCTTCTTCGGGGCAGTGCGAACAGGGGATTGCGAACGGGGTTTGTGCGAAAACTTGCACTTGTCACCCCTGGTGCACTTACCCTTTTGAAAGTCGTAGCAAACTGGCTTTGGGCTTTGTGATCGGCTAGGTATTCTAGATCTGGATGGGGTCCTAGAGCGAGACCTTGACTTTGAATTAGACTGGCTACCGGCAGAGCGATCCCTTCCGCGGCCACTCCTCGACGGAGGGCGTGTCGGCCTTCCGCCTTCAACAACAGGAGCACCAAACTTGTCCCCATGAGACTTGGCGATTCTATCCCTGTTCTTGCGCATCCTTTCACGGGTCAACAAATCCCGGATTGACTTCAACAAGAACGCATAGGAGTGTGAGGCAGAACCCTCTTTCGCCCTGTCGTAGATTTCCAAATCATACTTCATTCTTGAGGACTTTCGGATTTGCCGAAGAAGGATGTCACGCAGAACCATTTCTTCTGGGACATGACTCATGCCAGCAATGACTGATTCCCAATTGTGCAGAAATGTGGTTAGATCGTCACTATGCAGCGTAACCTTCAAAAGGTCTTCTACCGAGTAGAGCGATCCTACCTCTTCATTTGTCTTGAAGTACTGATCAAACATAAGCAAAACCTGGCGCCCTCGTACGGCACGTCCTTGAACCGCCTCGGTTTCCTTGAAAGTGAGTACCTGTCGAGATAACTCACCTTTGGCGACCTTAGTGAGAGCGGCTAGGATTTTGGTATCCAGCGTGAGGAACTTACCGGGTTCACGAAGCTTTTCATGATCAGCATTCTTAGAATACACCTCTAGAATCCAAGAGAAGGCTTCATCTGGTCTATCTGAAGCTGCCCTAACTGCCTCCCGTGTTGCGGTTTTCCATGCACGGTAGGTTTCGGGGTTAGGGAAATCCGGCAGGCGGATGGTTTCAGCTTCTTTAACCTTTGGTTTGTCATCTTCACCGCTTTTGTCTCCTTTAAGAAGCTTGGCGGCTTCAAGCAGCGCTTGCTGCGTCTGTGCGATTAAATCGGCTCCAGTAGCTGCCGGACCTCCCGGCGTGCCTGTTGGGGCCGCAAGACCAGGGGCTCCGGCGTTCAAACCACCACTAGAGGATCCTAGATTTGGGACGTTAGCTGATGCTGTTGGGGTCCCTGGGGCAGAAACCGGACCCTGTGGTCCTGTTGGAGTGGCAGTAGTTGCCACACCGCCAAAACTGAAGTTTGGAAACAATGCCCTGATGTTCATCGGAATCACACTCGGATCTGAAAACTGAGGGGCACACGGAGCACTAAGCCCGGCGCTTGGCGCTGGAGCAACTGGGGCAGTGGCGCTGGGAAACTGAGCTTGCTGCGAGGGATTGATACCTAAATTCCTGTCCTGTTCGAGCTGGAGCGCACGCTCCATTGATGACAATTCATCTTGGAGGGTCATGTTTTGAATCCTCACTTGCTCTTCAGTTTCCAGGGCTATACTGCGGTACCTTTTCATTGCCTCATCATGCTCTCTCCCAAACCATTCCCCAATCTCGTTAATGCTTTCCCTCTTGTTTTGTTCAGCCTCTTCAACCAGAGTTGTCCTGAGACGTGTGATTTGCGAACCAACATCGGAAAAATGTTCTGACTGAAAATTGATTATCTGGTTTTGTTGCTGGAGTTCTGAAAAGAGACCTTGGGTCCTCGCGACAAAGCTATACCTTTGGCTAGCAATTTCAGACTCAAGTCTAGCAACGACTTCCTCGTGCTGCCTGTTAGCCCTTTCTTCAACATCTGCGATTTGTTGATCATGGGCTTCTTCAGCAGCTAGGCGGAACCTCTGGTGCCTGGACTCTGCTTCGTTCTCTAACTCAGTGAGGAGAAGTCTTGTTTGTTCAGGTGTTTCACCTATCGTGATGTTCTGCTGAAACTGTTGTCGGTACATGTGGATCTGCGGAGCTCCTAGTCCTACGAAAGGAGAAGGTGCGTTTGGCGCAAACACATTAGCTGCCGCTGCATTCTCTTCCAGCACTAGGCCACGGCCATCCGTAGACGGTGGCATAGCCAAAGTGCCTGAGAGGTCCATCTCCGCGGATTCTGCGTCTGTAAATCCGTCTGTACCGAGATCAGTTGCTACCTCGGTGGGGACCAGCTCGGGGCTGTCACCCATGCACTGAGTCGAAACTCCAGGTCAGTGGTGCCGCAAGCTCCGGGGAGCCTACGGCTGATAACCTATAGTTTGGGAAATCCACCAGTTGTTATCCGTTAAGCCATGAGCAGGGGCGCGCCTAACCTGTTTACTCAGAGGGCTTGAGCGTCACAGGTAAGTGCAACATACATGGAAGCAAAAATGGAGGGAATGCACAGATATAAAATACAAACCCTAAACCCTAAACCCTAAACCCTAAACCCTAAACCCTAAACCCTAAACCCTAAACCCTAAACCCTAAACCCTAAACTCCAAAGCGAAGCTCGGACCCGAGCGAACGTCTAAGCCTTCTGCCTCGTTTGGGTGCACTTGGAAGCCCTTCTGACTTAGTACGGTTAGTAAGATGAGTTATGGGGATTATAAGAGGGGTTCTAGGGGATACTAAGTAGACTTCGTAAGTCAAAGGAGCTTCCCAGTAGGGTTTTAGCTTTAGGGTTTAGGGGGGGTGGGGGTGGCGCCGCCTAAGCTTCCAGTTTTGGAGGATCCGCCTCCAATATACAGCCATGTCGCGGCTGAAGCCCTAAACCCTAAACCCTAAACCCTAAACCCTAAACCCTAAACCCTTAGGGCTAAAGCCTAAACCCTGAACCCCTCCTACTTCGAAGGTGCCACCCATGCAGCTTTCGGGCCCCGGTCGAGATTTGAACTCCGTCCGACCCCTAAACCCTAAACCCTAAACCCCCTAAACCCCTAAACCCCTAAACCCCTAAACCCCTAAACCCCTAAAGCCCTAAACCCTAAGCCCTAAACCCTAAACCCTTGGTATGGGCTCTTGAACAGGGACCCCGCAGATGCCCCTTATATACTACCCTGTACGAACCAAGGGCCCATACATCAGAACCCTTCAAAGAGTGTGAGGCACCATATTTCGGGAACATGAAACGACCCTCTGATAGACCCCAAATCCTCCCACCCTAAGCCCTGAAACCCGAAAACACTAAACCACAAATCTCATGGGACTCTACGGACCCTTTCTAAAGATCCTCTAAGGAAATAGAAGGGCCAGACTTGGAGTGTATTCATGGAACCTCGTATAAGGGGTACATCCTTAAAGGTTCGAGTATGACTCCCTAAACCCTGAACCTTCCCATCCACAACCCTGAACCCTAAAAAACCAAACCGTAAAGGAAAGCCATGCCTCGCCAGCTGGGGCGGCATCAGGAGCTCCGGCTACCTTCGGGGTAGACGGGGGCTTGGTTTCAGCGCCAAGGAGGTTCAGGGCGGTTCAGCGTTTAGGGTTGGTAAGGGCAGCTAGGGTATATCTAAGGTTCCAAGTATCTTAATCTGGGACCCTCGTTCTAAAACAACCCTTAGATATACTATATGCCATGATATAAAGGTAAGTGACCATGCGAAGGGTCTGGCGTATGTAGGGTTGAGTGTCAAGAGTTTCGGGTCTATAGGGTTTAGGGCGAAAAAGGGTTACATAGGCGTTGTAGAGTTTGAGAGTCAGTTGGCAGGGCTAGGGGTTTGGGGTTTGGGGTTTAGGGTTCAGCATCTCTGGTCCAAGAATTCACTAAGGGTGTTTGGCATTTCCCCACGTGTTTGGCATCACCCCTCCCTCCCAGAATCCCTTTTCATCCGAAATATATATATTCTCTTTTTTTACCTAACCTATTTGTTTATCACCAATCATTTTTTCCCCCAAGAGCTACCAAAAGGCTGTAAAAACTACCAAAAGGCTTCAAAAAGCTTCCCAAAAAGGCGGAAACACAGGATTTGCCAGACCCGCAGTTAAAAATGCGATTTTTTAGTATTGAAATCGATGGTTTTGGGCGCCCCTCTATTTTACTCCCAAATCCGCCAATAAAAGCCCGAGAAGACCCCAAGAGCTGCCAAAAGGCTTCAAAAAGCCTCCCAAAAAGGCGGACACACAGGATTTGCCAGACCCGCAGTTAAAAATGCGACTTTTTAGTATTGAAATCGATGGTTTTGGGCGCCCCTCTATTTTACTCCCAAATCCGCCAATAAAAGCCCGAGAAGACCCCAAGAGCTGCCAAAAGGCTTTAAAAGCCATCAAAAGGCTTCAAAAAGCCCCCCAAAACGCCGGACACCCAGGATTTGCCAGACCCACAATTAAAAATGCGTTCTGTAGTACTGAAATCGATGGTTTTGGACACCCCTCCATTTTTCCCCCCCAAAAGGCCGGAAGACTAAATTACGAAGCCGGGCTTCACCCGGAATACTAAATTATGAAGCCGGGCTTCCCCCAAATACTAAATTACGAAGCCGGGCTTCCCCCGAATACTAAATTACGAAGCCGGGCTTCCCCCGAATACTGAATTACGAAGCCGGGCTTCCCCGAATACTAAATTACGAAGCCGGGCTTCCCCCGGAACACTAAATTACGAAGCCGGGCTTCCCCCGAATACTAAATTACGAAGCCGGGACGCGCGTGACGCGCGTGACGCGCGTGACGCGCGCGACGCGCGTGACGCGCGTGACGTGCGTGACGCGCGTGACGCGCGTGATCCTAAATCCTAAATCCTAAATCCTAAACCCTAAATCCTAAATCCTAAATCCTAAATCCTAAATCCTAAATCCTAAATCCTAAATCCTAAATCCTAAATCCTAAATCCTAAATCCTAAATCCTAAATCCTAAATCCTAAATCCTAATCCTAAACCCTAAACCCTAAATCCTAAATCCTAAATCCTAAATCCTAAACGACCAAACCGGGACCACGACCCCATTAAGGTTTAAATAGGTAGAGAGGGTTTAGGGTTTAGGGTTTAGGGTTTAGGGTTTAGGGTTTAGGGTTTAGGTCAGGGAGCAGGATGTAGGGGCACCTGCATTTTAGGGCTTGCGGGGGCCAGACTATGGGCATCAAGGCTGCGGCTGGGATTAGGGTTTAGGGGTTTTCGGGTTTTAGGGTTTAGGGTTTAGGGTTTTGTTGCATGGCCATCAGTTGGCCAAGGCCCTAAACCCTTCAAAATTCAGGGAAGAACGGCGGCAGGGGCAATGAAAGCTGCAGGCCACAAGCCCAAGAGCATTCACAAGACACAGCCCAAAAGACTCCTCAACGCCATGATTTCATGCGCCTTTTTTTGTTTGTTTGCCTTTTTTTTTTTGAGGGGGGGGGGGGGGGGGGGGGAGGCTTGAGGATTTTTGGGTCTGCAGGATATTCCAGGGCGTGATTTCGGCAGGGGCATTTTCGGGCTTATAGTGTTCACAGCGTGCAGATGCCCTCCCCCCCCGGATAGTAGGTAACCTAAGGTTCTTAGGGTGGTTACGTGGTCCCCTATGGAATCTACCCTGATACACATACTTCAGAACCCTTCCAGGACGGTAAGGGACTTTATTCTGGGACCACGCCTCTTCCCTTAGGCTCCCAAAAACCTAAACCCAGAACCCTAAACCCTAGACGCTAAACCCTAAACCCCATGAACCCGATTGAGGGACCATTAAGTAGCGGTCAATCTCGCTATGCTGTTGCCCTAAACCCGGAACCCTGAAGGCTCAACCCTAAACCCTAAACCCTAAGTTACATACTCTCTAAACCCTAAAGCCGAAACCCTTTGGGAAGACGAAGTGCCAGGATTAGATGCCAAGGGCCTGAACTACAGCCAACCAGTTAGGGTTCAGGGTTCAGGGTTCAAGGGTTCAGGGTTTAGGGTGTAGGGCGTAGGGTTTATGAAGTTTAGGTGTAGGGTTTAGGAAGTTTAGGGTTTCGGGTTTAGGGTTTAGGGTGTATCTGAAATCTGGTGAGATAACCTTAATTAGAATAATTTTTCCCTAAATCGCGCTAATTATCGGGGGGAACCTGGGTGGGGGGGGGGGGGGGGGGGGGCAGCCCTAAGGCTCTAAGGACTCTTCTTTCAGGGTTCAGGGTTTAGGGTTTGGGGTTTAGGGTTTAGGGTTTGGGGTTTAGGGTTTTTTTTTGGGCGTAAAGGCCCTCTTAAACAAGGCGTTTTGTGCCTTAGGGTAAGCCGGTAAGCCCTATACTCTAAACCCCAAATCCTGAAGGATGTTGAGGGTTCTTAGGATGCTTAAGGCAGGCTGCAGAATGGGTGTCCTTGCGTACTCTAGATCGATCCGTAAACAGCGGAAGCTAAAACTTAGAACAACCCTCGCTTGGAGGTTCATTGTGCTGAGTAACCAATTATAACTGTACTTATGACCCACTTATAAGCTTAAGTGGTTATAGGTACAGTAATAAGTACAGACCTCCAAGCAAGACAATGACCTGCCTGCTCGGTCTTCAGCTCGGCCTTTTTCTCTGCTTTGTCGTCAGGCTTCTTCGCAACTTTGTTCTCGCCCTTCTTCTCCACTGCTTTGTTGCCGGACTTCTTCTCCGTTTTGCTGTCAGGCTTCTTCTCCGCTTTGTTCTCAACCTCTGGTATGTCTTTCGCTGGACTCAGGCAAAGAGGGAGTCAGAGACAGAGAGAAGGAATAAAGAGAGAAAGAGAGGACAGAGAAAGAGAGAGAGAGAGAGAGAAAGAGAAAAAAAACGAGACCTAAACCCTAAACCCTAAACCCTCCAACAACAAAACAGAAAGATTAAACTGGCGCAATGTAGAAGGTTCAGGGCCTTCAGAGATTAGTCAGCTTAAGATGCCGAGTTCATCGCATTGTCTACACGATGGGCCGTCCTGATCCATCCCTGCTGCGATTCGTGTTTTTAGGGTTTAGGGTTTAGGGTTTAGGGAGTTTAGGGTTCAGGGTAGAGGCTGTGAGGTTTAACGCAGAGCTTGCCAGCAGTTCCGCTACCCCCGGCTACAACTGCGCAGGGCACCTAGAGATGTCTAAACCCTAAACCCTAAACCCTAAACCCTCAACCCTAAACCCTAAACCCCAAACCCTAAACCCTGAACCCTAAACCTTAAACCTTGCAAACATGCCTAAGCGCTAAGTCCTACCGCAGAACATCGCGGGCTCGACGTAGCGGTATCGATCTAGCCCTTTCGCTCCTAGTACTGTTCGCACTGTTATTTAGCCGGTTCTCTAAATTCGGGTCCCTTCTTGGGTACCAATAGGGGGGGGCGCCTTTTTGTAAGGAACCCCCAAAAGGACCCTCTTTTTGTGAGAAGCCACCATTTCGATTTTCACTGCGGGGTTGCTGCTAAAACCACCATTCTGACCATCTTGGCTATTCAATCCCCCCCCCCCACCCCGACAAAAAAAAACCTACAGTAAGTTCAGGGACCCTAGTGAAGCTGAAGATGGGTTCTGGGTTTAGGGTTTGGGGCTTAAGGGTTCAGGATTAAGGGTTTAGGGGCCCTACAGTTTCAGTTGAGCAGCCGGAACACTAGGCTAGACTTATGACATATACTAGCTGGTTCTTGAACCCTATGAAGGTACCTGCATTTGGTGGTTTCTCCAACTTATGGGTCTTTATTATAAGGCGGCCCCTAATATCTAGGGTCAATAAGGGGACCATCGTTTTGAGAAATGGCCATAGAAATGACCATAGAATCCTCTTGCCTCTGTTCCCAACAGAGGAGAACATGAAGCCCGCCTAGTGCCTTAAGCATTCAACACTTGGAGGGGCCATACAGTTGCCTACTTCCCCGTGTGCAGAAGTCTTTTCCTCTCCAAAAACCAAAGAGGACAAAGGTCAAACCTTATCACTCCCACAGAAGAAGGACTGAAAGAAGAAGCTCATGGGTTGGCCAAGAACGTAAGCGGGACAAACAACCAAACCCCCGACCTTATGCCCTAAACCCTCTACCCTAAACCCTGAAACCCCCAACCCAAAAATCTCTAAATCCTACATCCCAAACCCTAAACCCTAAACCCTAAACCCTAAACCCTAAACCCTTAAACCCAAAACCCCTGTGGACCAGGCAGGAACGAAAGGTTGCCACTTGGGCCTTGTCGATCTTCTTCTCGGCCTTCTTCTCGGCTTTGCTGTCCACCTTACAGTACTTGAAGGTTCATGGTACTTACAATGGGGATAACCCCTATAAGGCCCTTTAGGGGTATTATAAGTAGGGTTATAAGTACAGTTATAATTGGTTAGTAATTAATTATCATGAACCTTCAAGTAGACTCCAGTTATGCTTGCGGGTTTAGGGTGTAGGGTAACAGTAAGCTCCAGAAGTGGAACATGCTTTGCGGATGACTAGAGCTGGGACTCCCTTTAGTACGACCCCTTCACTAACATGTAAAACCGCATAAAAACCCGACACCACGTAACGCCCCCGAAAGCAAAGCCTCAAACGCTAAACCCTAGACCCTAAACCCTAACCCCCAAACCAGAACCCCCCCGCTGCCCCTAGCAGATTAAAAACAAAAAAAAGGTCTGCCGGGCGTTTTAGGGTTTTAGGGTTTTAGGGTTTAGGGTTTATTGTTTAGGGTGCCTTCTTCCCGACTTTGGTCTCCACTTTCTTCTCCACCGTCTTCTCCACCTCGCGGCAATCTTTAGGGGTTTAGGGTTCAGGGTTCAGGGTTTAGGGTTCAAAGGTCAACTAACGGTTTCTCAAAGGCCCTGGTCCTTCAAGATTTCGGACTTAGGGTTTCAGGATGCGGTTGAGGGCTGAGGGTCGAGGATTTAGGGTTTAGGGTTTCGGGTTTAGCGTTTAGGGAAGGCGTGGGCCGTCATGGTGTGCTCGGCATAGACTTGCCGCACCCATTGCCGCGAGTCCACCGTAGCTGGGCACTGGGTAGCTCTCTACATTAGGGTCCCCCTCTTGGGCCCCCCCCAAAGACACATGGAGATTCATGATATTTAGGGTTTACGGTTCAGGGTTTAGGTTTAGGGCTCAGCGTTTCGGGGTTAGGGTGTAGGGCTTAGGGTTTAGGGTGTAGGGTTTGCCTACTAATAACTGTACTTCTAGCCCAATTATTACCAGGGGCTTATATAAGTAGGTTAGAAGTAGATGTACAACTGGGTTATAAGTACCATGAACCTCCACTTGAAGGTTCATGGTACTTACTAACCCATTATAACTGGGCTTATAACCCTACTTATAATTGGGATAACCCCTATGAGGCCCTTTAGGGGTATTATAAGTAGGGTTATAAGTACAGTTATAATTGGTTAGTAAGTACCATGAACCTTCAGGCAAGCACTCCAGGTCAAAGGTGTCGTTGGTGCTGGCCGACAGAAGGGCGTCCCAGCGGCTGAGACATTCATGACGTGAGCTTCTGAGGCTCAGGGGTCCAAGGCTATAAGCGTGTTAGGTTTTGAGTTAGGGTTTAGGGTTTAGGGTTTAGGGTTTAGGGTTTAGGGTTTAGGGTTTAGGGTTTAGGGTTTAGGGTTTAGGGTTTAGGGTTTAGGGTTTCGGGTTTAGGGTTTAGGGTTTAGGGTTTTTGAGGGTTTTTGAGGGTTTTTGAGGGTTTTTGAGGCTTCAGGGCTTGAGGGTTTTACGGCTTCACGGGCTTAATTCGGGTTCTGAGGGTCCAGGGCTTAGGCGCTAGAACCCCAGAGGCCTAAGACCGCCCTGAAACGGGAATACCCATGAAAAACCTGGAAATCCTCAGCCATGAGCCCTAAACCCTAAACCCTAAACCCTAAACCCTAAACCCTAAACCCTAAACCCTAAACCCTAAACCCTAAACCCTAATCCTCAGCCATGCAAAGCCCCACCTTTGTCTCCACTTTGATCTCCACCCCCTTCTCGACCTTCTTCTCCACCTTCTTCACCTTGGTCTCCAGCAACCATATTCTCTAAGGGCTTACAACCCTAAGCCCTAAAGCCCCTTACACCCCAAGAGTTGCTGACACAACGGAACCCCGAATCCAAAAAAGGCCAGGGTTTCGGGTCTCGGATTTAGGGTTTGGGGGGGCGGGGGGGGGGGGGTACCACTGAGGCTACCAAGCGACTTTGGTCTCCACCTTCTTCACCTTGGTTTCGACCTCCCAAGGACTGAGGGCGGGTACAGTAGTAGGTTTCTTGGGGTAGGGGTTTAGGATTTAGGGTCTGGGATTTGGTGTTAGGGTTTAGGGTTTAATTAAGAGCCTAAGGGTTCCTTCGTATGGTCCCTTCCTTCTTGAACGGGTTCTGACGTATGAGCCCTTAAGTTTCATAGGGTGTTGTAAGGGCTCCCCAATGAAGGGCCCATACTGATGGACCATGTAAGTACCCTACGACTAAAGGCTCTGGGGTTTCCAACCGCACTACAAAAACGCCTCCAAGCCCTACCACAACCCCATGAAACCCTACAAGCCTTCTAGCCCAAGAAGTCTGAAACCCTAAACGACTAATGGGTTCAGGGTTCAGGGTTTGTGCGACACCTTCTTCTCCAGGTTGGCATCTGCCTTTTTGTCCCCTTTGGGGTCCGCCTTCTTGTCTGCCTTCTTCTGCACCTTGCGGCTTGACATAAAGATCCATGTACCTTTTTAGTATGTACTTGGGCCTTTAAGGGGGTAGCTTTATCATGGCTTTCCCTACTACCCCCCTCTACACTACCCCCCCCCCTAGGTTTCCCCATAATGAAGGCTATTTAGGGGTAATTAAGCCTGATTGAGGTTGTTCAAGGGGGGAACCTAGGGGGGGTAGTATAGAGGGCACTATATAGGTACATGGATCCTTAGGGTTGAGGTTAAGGGAGTAGGGTTTCCTACCTAGCGAAGAGTAGCCTATGCGATCCTTCCGAGACGAGAGATGCCCTTGCGTCCTGCGCGCGTGCGAGCTCTACACTCTGAGCGCTACTTGGCGGTTCATGGGCACGTATTTATATACAAGGCTAGGAGTTTAGGGTTTAGGGTTTAGGGTTTAGGATTTAGGGTTTAGGCGTACTTACAAACCCAATTTTCAGTCTACTTATGACCTACTTAGAGGATTACAAGTGCAGTTATGGTTGGGGTTAGAAGTACCCTAAACCCGGTCGACATCATCCTAAGCCCCGAGCCCAAAACCCCAAGCCTAAATCCAAAACCCTAAACCAACCCTAAACCCTAAACCCTAAACCCTAAACCCTAAACCCTAAACCCTAAACCCCACCTTTCAGCCTTACCCCCCCCCCCCCCCCCAGCGCCGAACTGGGACCCTCACTTGCGGGTTTAAGTGCCCTGTAAACTCCACATGCTGGAGAAAGTCGAAAGACCCTATGAGCCGTAGAAATCTTCTTTTAGGGCTTAGGGTTTAGGGTTTAGGGTTTAGGGTTTGCCCAGAAGGGCGGATCAGGTACAAAAAGGTTGGCCAACATGGTTTTAGGGCCAGTGTCTCTGCGTTTGTATGCTGGGGCGGTGTTGGGCTCCTCCTTCCCCGCCTTCCCCCTCGGCTTCCGATTTAGGGCTTCTGACGCAAAGCCAAACCATAAAGTCCGAAACTCTGAGCTCAAAGTCAATACCCTAAACCTCAAAGCAAGGTTCAATAGGGTTTCGGGTTTAGGGTTTAGGGTTTTAGGGTTTAGGGTTCAGGGTTTAGGGTTGTAGGGCCTTCCTTTTGTCTTGAGATCGAGCAGACGAGGATGACTGCGAGTACGACCTGGGAAAGTGCGGCCACAGGGAGGGTGCCTCGGGAGGTTTAGGGTTTAGGGTTTAGGGTTTAGGGTTTAGGGTTTAGGGTTTAGGGTTTAGGGTTTAGGGTTTAGGGCCTAGGGTTCAGCATCTCAAGTTCAAGCATTCACTCGTTAAGCTCGGCGACTTCGGTTTGAATATCTACCCACCCAGCCTTTGACTCCATAACATTAGAAAAAATATCTGAGATTCATTCAATCCATGAACCTTAGGCTCCATACCCTAGGGTTCTAATCCATAAACCCCATAAACCTGCGGCTCCATACCCTAGGGTTCTAATCCATAAACCCCATAAACCTTAGGCTCCATACCCTAGGGTTCTAAACCTTAAGCCTCATCACCCCACCCCACCCTGGAACCTCCTTAAGGTTGGGGGGGGGGGGGCTTGTGCCCTGGCTTGTGCCCTGCCTTGTGCCTTCTGCCTTGTGCCTTCTGCCTTGCCTTGTGCCTTGCCTTGCCTTCCTTTTGCTTTGCCTTGCCTCTCGTGCCTCTCGTGCCTCTCGTGCCTTGTGCCTTTGTGCCTCTTGTGCCTCTTGTGCCTCTTGTGCCTCTTGTGCCTCTTGTGCCTCCTGTGCCTCTGTGCCTTTGTGCCTTTTGCCTTTTGCCTTTTGCCTTTTGCCTGTTGCCTTTTGCCTTTTGCCTTGCGCCTTGCTTTGTGCCTGGGGTAAGGGGGGGTAAGGTGGGTCATGGGGGGGACGTTTTTTTTTTTTTTTTTTTTGGGGGGGGGGGGGGGTTTCTAGTAGAATTATATAGGTACCATAAGGGAACACGATTAGTGATTCATCCGACCCCTAAGCCTACACCCCAAGAAACCTTTAGGTTCTAAGGTTGGAACTATAGGCCTTAGTATGGTCCCTTACCCTTGTGTATAGGGATCTGAAGTATGGGCTCTGATTCTGTATGGTGTATACACGCTAGATACCAAGGGGCCCCAATGAAGGGCCCATACTTGGAACCCCAGATACGTTGAAAGGATGAGGCCCGCCTCCAAGAGCCAAATAGGGTTTAGGGTTTAGGGTTTAGGGTTTAGGGTGTACGGTTTAGGGTTTAGGGTTTAGGGTTGCAGAAGTGTTCCAAGCAAGCCCGACATACTTTATCACGAAGCATCACAGACCTTAATTTGCACCCCCTACATCGTTTAAGGTGTATTCGCTAATTACTGCTTGCTTAGGCCCCCCCCACCCCCCCGCCCAAGAAAAAGAAGGGATTGTGGTCTTTCCCAAAGAGCCCAATACCCCTTAATTAAGGAATTTTCCTTAAATCATATTACGGATCCCTTTATGTTTTAAGGTATATATTCTTAATTAAGGAGTATTGGGCTCTCTGGGTTTCTAAGGGTTCTTAAGCACTTAGTAGATCAAGGGGCAGAGTGCTGAGCTCCCTCTGTTTAGTTGCCCTGATGCATAAACCCTACCGCCCTGCTGTAGACCAACCCTAGGTTCTAGTCACGCACTAGTTACCGGTTACCCTAAGGGTCCATGTACCTTATGATGGTATACTTGGGCCCCAAAGACCCCATATAGGAGGTACTTTAAGGCCCAAGTGCTCCCTATTTAGGCACATGGACCCTGGGGGTTATAAGTCCTGCAGGGTCTGCCTAACGCCCGCAGGTCCTGAGAGTTCAGGGCTCAGCTGGTCCAGAAGTTCTCATTCTCATCCAGTCCAGGGTGGGGGGGGGGGGGGGTTGGGCTTCTCGCGCTTATCGGGCCACACGGTTTCTGTTTCGTTCAGGGCTGAGCTTGAAAGGTCAGATCCTGCAGACGCAGCGCTGGGTCTGCCTTTCGCCGTTCTCAGGTTCTCCTGGGGCAAGTGCCAGCTTCCTCACTCTCATCCTGAGAGCTCCAGACCGTGAACATTTCTCATATAAGAACCACCCAGAGAGCCCAATACTCCCTAATTAAGGAATATACCTTAAATTATAAAGAGGGATCCTGAATATGATTTAGGGAATATTCCTTAATTAAGGGGTACCGGGAACTTTGGGCACATATTATCGTAAGGGCACCCTTTTGGGGATTGGTTACTTGGTAAGGGAATCCAGAAGCAACAAAAAGGGAAAAGGGTACCACTGGGCTTGAACCCACATGGGTTTCCGAAATTAGGGGCACCTTACTGGCGTCCTTATTCCTAATATTTGGGGGTTTGTATCAGGGGTCCCTTCTTTTCGTAAACCCCCCATATCTTCACCCGCCTTAAGGCGGCGTTGCAAGAAACACGCTTTCTCGGCTGCCGGGGCCTAACTCACTCCTGAGTTCTGGGTTTAAGCCCTTCAACCCTGATTCTAAACCCTACGGCAGAAGACCCCAAAACATCCTTTGCCCCAGACGACTTCTCCGCCTGGTTCTTCGCAACCCTACACAATTCCTCATAAAGGGTATCTTATAGGGGGATATAGGGTATACCTCGTTCCCTGATTCCCTGTTAAGAACCAGCAAGTTCTTGCTTAAATCCCCAGGGGTTTTGGGTTTTGAAGTCGCTCCAACGCCATGTGGGCCCTTCAGACCCAGATTGGGAGCTGGAGATGGGAATCAAAAAAAGTGTATCAAACATGTGAGAATTTTCTGATGCACGTCTCGCAAAGCTCTGAGCCCTGGGTCATGACGCACTACAGCAGCCCGAGCAAAGTATAGTTATGGCAGTACTCTTGAGCTCCTTGCCTTGTAGCAAGGCCTTGTGCCAGGGTGTGTTGCATGCTATCGGAGGTGGGAATTGAGGGCGTTGCCCGGCCCCTCTAGAGTGCCCTCTCCTCAGCGACGCACACGCTGCGCGCCAGACAGTACACCACCACCCATCACACCGCTCCTAGAGCAGAGCTAGAGCCGTGTCAGCATGAGATCTCTTGCCTCTGCAAAGGAAAACTAAACCCTAAACCTTGAACCCTGAACCCTAAACGCCCTAAACCCTCAAACACGAGCTGAGCCCAAGGGGCGCTGTCGAACTAGACCGGTGGCGCTGCCGACGGTGTCTTCGTCTGCGGCTTCCTGATTTTTTTTTGTTTGATAGGCTTGGGGTTGGGATGTTTGAAGGTTTAGGGTTTAGGGTTTAGGGTTTAGGGTTTAGGGTTTAGGGTTTAGGGTTTAGGGTTTAGGACCCCCTTGTACTAACAGTCCTTAATCGAATTTCTAGTACCCCCTATTCTCATCCCTGTTACAGACTGTTAGTATGAGGGGGAACCTCCCAAGGGTGGGGTTGATGGAGTTCGGGGTTTGCGGCTTGGGTAAGAAGGCTTGAACGAAACAAAGCCCGAAAACTACCTAAACCTGAAACCATGCAACGCTGCTCCCTAATCTTCCGCGCCCAAAATCCCTAAAACAAAATTCGTCACACCAAACTGTAACATCCCTAAGCGGTTGCCGCCAGGCCCCAAACCCTTTGACCCCAAAGCAAGATACCTGCAGCTTTCTGTGCTTAAACCTTAAAACCCAGACCTGCCTAGACATCAGAACACCAAAGTAAAGAAAGCCAATTATCAGCACAAGGTTTAGTCTAGGGCATAGGGCTTAGGGCTTAGGATTGTAGACGCTAAATGACGCCAAGGCTCACGGTTTGGTAGCGTTTGCTATACCACGGGAAGGTCTGAAGCAATGCTTACTTGGAGGACCAGGGGTGCTTAGTGCGCAGGGCAGTACGTAGGCTTACTAAGTACGATCGGCCCAATTAGGATCCCGTCTAGCCTTCTTGTTAGGATCCTTTTGGGTTTCTTTTTCAAGGATCCCCTTTAGGGATTTTAGGGTTCTTATAAGTATAAGTCTACGTTGTACCTTCTTACTGCACGGAAGTCCCCCGACCCTCCAAGTACCGGACTTCTAAGACCTAAGAACAATTCAAAATACCCCAAACCCATACCCCTTAACCTCGAAAATGAGAATATGAGGAAGGATTCTCCCATACCCCTTAGTTTCTGTAAAAGTTATTCCCAAGGGGTGTGTTGAATAGTTCTTAGAGAACAGGACTGCAACAACTCGGCGGATGGCTGGGCTCCTGCCTGAAGAAAAGGAGCCCAAAGCCCTAAGCAATCTACTGGGATACACCTTAATCTCTACATGGTAGCTGATCAAAAACTCCTGATCCCAAAATGACCCTACTTCTCTCACAAACCCTAAACCCTAAACCCTAAACCCTAAACCCTAAACCCTAAACCCTAAACCCCGTAGGAAGCCGAAATACTTTCCCAGAAGGACCTTTGGAGCAACCCTTGGGTTCAGGGTTTTGGGGTTTAGGGTTTAGGGTTTAGGGTCGGCCCGAATTACACTCGGGCTTTGGCCCTATGGCCCTAACCCTAAACCCTAAACCCTAAACCCTAAACCCTAAACCCTAAACCCTAAACCCTATTACCCAAACTGCAGATCAAGGGCTGCTGCGATCATGATCCGAGTACTCGGAATAGTAGGAGGACCTGAGAGTGGCATGTGGGCCAGGAGTTCGTGCTTTTTGAGCTGACAGGGCTTAGAGGTTTAAGGTTGAGGGTTTGGGTTAAATAGGGTTTAGGGCTTAGGGTTTGCTTAGAGGTTTAAGGTTGAGGGTTGGGGTTAAATAGGGTTTAGGGCTTAGGGTTTGGAGTTTTTGAGCTGAAAGGGCTCAGAGTCGAGGTTCAAGGTTGAGGGTTACAGGGTCCTAGGGCTTTGGCCCTCATGTAGCCCCCTTTTTGGGGTAAGTTGAAGGGGATGTTCAAGTATATTACCAATAGGACCCAAAACCCTCAGCCCCAGATAGGGGTCCAAAGGACTTCGGCTTGCGGGCTCTTATAGGGAGTATAAGGTGAAATTCTTGGTTGCCGAGTAATTTAGGATTATGTAGGGTGCATTTTTTTTGCTGAAAGGGGCTTATAAGGGACCAAAAAGGGGTAAAGGGCACTACTGGGCATCCTAGAAAATATAAAGAGAGAGAGAGAGTAAAATTGAGGGCCCCTCCTAGTAGTCCTGTTGGAGATCACGTCTTCTGGTCCTTAGACAATAGATTCCCAACCATCTACGAAAACACAGGTTAGGGCTTAGGGTGTATATGCAGTAGGGTCTAGGGTTTAGGGGTACATTGCTTGTTTACAATGGATCTGAGTTGACCCTCTAAGAAAAGGGAATGAGTGTCCTACTGGCGAGG
This sequence comes from Symbiodinium natans, assembly GCA_905221605.1. Taxonomy (NCBI): domain Eukaryota; class Dinophyceae; order Suessiales; family Symbiodiniaceae; genus Symbiodinium; species Symbiodinium natans. Next base: position 513,977 of record CAJNDS010001101.1, read on the forward strand.
CCTCCGAGGGAATGAGTGTCCTACTGGCGAGGCCTCCTAAAAAAGTCTTGAGGTTTATGGAATGTCGAATCCCAGAAATGTCCCAGATGTCGGGGCACAACGATGACGAAGACGTCACACGCTGCCGGTGACGACCACGCCGCCGGCTTCCTTCGGGAATTGCAAGTGAAGATCGTCGAGCAGATGTGAAACCCTAACCAACTGCTGCCTCAACCAAGATTGGGAAAAGAGATGGGAAACAATCAGCAATAGGACGTGAGAAGCAGGATTCGCAGCGTTGTGCAGATGGAACACCTTCCCTTTCAGAAGACGGAGGCCCTCGACCTGAAAACGAACAAAACCGCAACTAAGCTCCTAAACCCCAAACCGACTAGAGGACTAGAGGCGCGATCGGCGCTAAATCCCACCTCCAGCACCCCCCCCCCCCCCCCCCCCCCCAAGCCCTAAGCCCTAACCAGTGCTCTCGTTCCGGTTTGAGTTCATACACAACTTGCTAGCCCAGAATCCGGAGTCCCTAAACCAAACACTGAAACTCCAAACTCAGGGATTCTACAGTGCTCGACCCTTTCAGGGCTTAGAGGCTTATACCCTAAACCCTAAACCCTAAACCGGCTTCACGCATCTCGGATGAGCGTCTGCTTCGGCTTCGGTGGCGTTGGTTGGCTGCCAGAGCTCTCACTCGCATTCTGCGCTACATGCGCAAACCGACTTATGATGAGAGATGCTTGGGGATGCGTGGGAACATGCCAATGTCGGGTGGTCGTGTGAGTTTTTTCGGGTTCAGGGTTGTAGGTTTTAGGGATCTCTGGTGTAGGCTCAGGGTTCCCAATTTGCTGCGGGATCCGTGGCCGGAGAGTCGGTGTGGTCAGTTTGGCGGGCAGGGCTATCCATGAAGGCAGCTGTAAAGGATATATATATATATACATATTTATATATACATATATACAGATAATATATCCCGAAGGCCACCAAAAAACAAACTCAACCCAACAACTCTTGGACGCTCCTAACGATTCGCGCAAGGCGTGGGGGGGTAAGGAGTGGTCTGTGATCCATGAAGGGTCCCCTAAACCCTAAACCCTAAAGTAAACCCTAAACCTGTGGTTTTCATACAAGCTGCACATGGCACAGGCTCTTAGGACTTTAAGGGATCCGGGGAAAGATGATTTAAGGTGGGAGGGGGGGGAAGGGGGAGCATGTACCAGAATGGCCTTGACGATCCTGGCTGCAACAGCATGAAAGGGTGGCAAGCTTCAATCCCTTGTAGGGTCTAGGCTTTAGGGTTCGCTGGGTTCGGGGATTGAGGTTTCGGGGCTTCAAAAGCCCCGAAAACCCTCCGCCCTGATGATAGACGTAGGTTAGCCGCGGCCTCAATATCCCTTACGTAAGGAATCTTCCGACAGCTACATAGGGATCCCTTTGCTTAGGGGGGTCTGGGGATATACCATTGGGCTCAAGGGGCAGAAGCAAGGGCTTAGGGCTTTAGGCTTCTTGTCAACCCTAAACCCTAAACCCTAAACCCTAAACCCTGAACCCTGAACCCTAAACCCTAAACCAACCCTAAACCCTAAACCCTAAACCCTAAACCCTGATACAGGGCTTTGGCTTCGTTTGCGTTTTGGGGGGTTGGGGTGGTTATTTGGGGTTTGGAGGGTTTCGGGGCTTCGGTACGAGGGGCACCCTCGAGCCGCAACTCTTCATGACTACCGCAAGGGTTTAGGGTTTAGGGTTTGGGGTTTGGGGTTTGGGGTTTAGGGTTTAGGGTTTAGGGTTTAGGGTAGTGTTTAGGGTTTAAGGTTTAGGCTTTAGGACCCTATAATGCCCTACACTTTGCCTGAAGACGAAACCCCAAACCTACAAAACAAGTTTAACCGAAAACTAAGAATCGCTTGCAAAGGGCTTCAACATCATCTCCTGCAAGCAACTCACAGCCGTAAGAAGCCCAAAAAGCCCTACGAAGACGCTTCTCCCTCACAGCCCGAAGTCTTCAACAAATTCCCCAAGCCCCGAAACCCTAAAGCCCTTAAACCCTAAACCCTATACCCTAAACCCCCGAAGAAGCCTTGAAGGCCCCCCCTGTCCGCCCTCAATCTTCCCCTGAAAACAACCTAACGGCCCAAGTGATTCCTTTAGAGTTTAGGGCTCAGGCTTCAGGGTTTAGGGTTTAGGCTTGGGGGTTTAGGCTGTAGAACCTTGAAGCCTAGCCCTAAACCCTGAACCCTAGGCTCTCAGCCCTAAACCCTAAACCCCAAACTCTAAACCCAAAACCCAGTGGTATCACTACAAGAGACCTTCCCAAGCGCTTCGGGCTTAGGGGAGCTTACAGGGGCTCCCCCAGGATCCTGAAAGGGATCCGAAAACTGCAACGGCTTCAGGTTGTTGGTAGTACAGGGTTTAGGGTTTAGGGTTTAGGATTTGGAGTTCAGGGCTTGGGGTTTAAGGGCTGACTTTGGGGCTGAGAGCTTAGGATGTTTTCAGTCTTAAGACTCTTTATAGGGGCTCAGCGTCCACAGCCCTCAACCCAAACGAAAGCTAAACCCTAAACCCTAAACCCTAAACCCTAAACCCTAAACCCTAAACCCTAAACCCTAAACCCTGCACCCTAAACCTAAACCCTAAACCCTAGTCCAGCGCCTCTTTGGAAGGTGTTGTTTCGAGGTCGGCCGGCTGCAGTGCCTTTGCGTTGGGCCATTGAGGGCTTAGGAGATCTGGCCTAAGGATCCATGGCGGTTTAGGGTTTAGGGTTTAGGGTTTAGGGTTTGGGGTTTGGGGTTTCGGGTTTCGGGTTTAGGGTTTCGAATATGTAGTATATACTTGGGCTTTAAAGGGGTCCCTGTATAGTAGCTTGAGGGGCCAAGTCTAGTCTGCAGGGACTGCGAAAAAAAACACCTGTCACAGCAGAGGAATCTGATGCGAGTGTTGCGTTCGTGCCACGAAGATGGAGAGAGCCCGCCCCCTCTCTAAACCAATACTTGAAGGTTCATGGTACTTACTAACCAAGTATAACTGGGCTTATAACCCTACTTATAATTGGGATAACCCCTATAAGGCCCTTTAGGGGTATTATAAGTAGGGTTATAAGGACAGCTATAATTGGTTAGTAAGTACCATGAACCTTCAAGTAAGTCCTAGATCGTCAAGTGCGTGCCCACACGAAGTCTGAAAAGTAGCAGCTTCGGATCCTCAGCTTCCCAAAAAAATTCCGGGGGGCATGGTGCAAGCAAGACATGTGTGTGGCACTGTGCAAGATTTTGGGCCTGCATGGGTCTTGGGCTTAGGGTTTAGGGTTTAGGGTTTAGGGTTACCCTAAACCCTAAACCCTAAACCCTAAACCCTGAAGGTTCCCCAAGCCCTAAGCCCCTAGACCCCTAAACCCTAAACAGGGCTAGGCCTTCGGCTTCAGAGACGAGGCCTGGGCGTAAGCTGAAGTAGTTTCTTCATGTTGCGGGACCTGGGGCGGGTGGGTAATCTAGGGCCTTGTAAGAATCAATTTGGGCTTTTTTTTTTGGGGGGGGGGGGGGGTTAGTACTAGAATAAACCTATAGGGACCACAAGGGAAGACTATTCGTAGTTACTCCACCCCCCTTCTAGTATGTCTCTTTGCCCCCCCAGTTGACAGGTTTATGAGAAATCTTGGGATGCCGGCCAGCCATCGGTCGGTGAAGAGATGAATCGCCTGCGCCGAGCTGCAAGCAGGTGGGCATGAGGGGCTTAAGAGGTTGAAGCCCAAAACCCTAAATAGGGTTTTAGGGTTTTAGGGTTTTAGGGTTTTAGGGTTTAGGGGTGCTTTAGAGGTCACGCCTTCTCCCCCCCCCCCCCCCCTCCCCCCCCTTTCCCCCTTCTTCCCGCACCCATCCCCAAGTCTCTCAAACTGTCCGAAAACTCTATACGAAGTGTCTCACAGAGTTTAGGGTTTAGGGTTTAGGGTTTAGGGTTTAGGGTTCAGTTTCACCAACCCTGAACACTAAACAAGGTTCCTCTTCTGAGCCCAGGAGCCTCACAAATCGACCAAGAATTCCTAAACCCTAGACCCCAAGCCCTAAATCCCTGCGTCACGATGAGAGCCCTAGGAACATCCTGGGCTTTGTGGGAAGAAACAAGCCCGTGTTCAGGGCTGTAGATGTAAGAATGGGGGCCTTAGCAAGTACTTGCTAAGCAGAGCTACCAAAGTGCCCCTTCCTGCCTTCAAGCATGAGTCGCAAGCCGAAACCCTGAGCCTCAAAACCTAAACCCTAAGCCTCTAAGCACTGAACCTCTAAGGGTAGTTATATGGCACCTTAATGTAGTCCCTTACCTCCTGTGAAGGGGTGTGGGCCCAGGGGTTGTGTAGGGCATAAAGGGGCATGTAAGGGGTCCCCTTTTAAGGGCCCCTAAACCCTAAACCCTAAACCCTAAACCCTAGACCCTAGACCCTAAACCCTAAACCCTAAACCCTAAACCCTAAACCCTAAACCCTAAACCCTAAACCCTAAACCCTAAACCCTAAACCCTAAGAAGGGATCATGTAACTACCACAAAGACGTGCCGCTCCTTGATCTGCTCGTCGGGCACGAGGTAGGAGTACAGGCGGCACCTTCTGTCCATCTGAGCGATACTATTGGGTAGAGTCTTATGAATTTAGGGTTTTGGGAGTTGGGGTCTGGGGATTAGGTTTCGGATTTGGGGTCTAGGGTTTAGGGGTCTAAGCTACTATTTGCTCAACAAACCCTTGTAATGCCCTTACAAGAAAGACTCTTTTGAATCTCATTCGGGGTCTCAAGCAAGTAGTAGTAAGGCTCAGGGGATTGGGGGTTAGGGCAAAGTTTAGGGGTGTGGGTGGCCATTGGTGACCACCCCCCCTAAACCCTAAACCCTACACCCTAAACCCTGAACCTTAAACCCTAAACCCTAAACCCTAAACCCAGCTATTTAAACTGGGGTCTTAAGTTGCGCACTTCAGCATGGCCTTAAACCCTAAAACCCAAACCCTAAACCCTAAACCTTCAAACCTTAAACCCTAAAGACTAAACCCTAACCTTCGGGCATCGCGCAAGGCTGGGCAACCTTGAGTCCCCAAACCCCATTGGGATGGGGGGGGGGGGGGGGGGGGGGGGGGGGGGGGGGGGGGGCGGGGGATCTCTCTGAAGGTTAGTTGCACGGTCCCACAATACGGGCCCTTACTGGACGAAGCCTTGTATTCTTATGTAGCGTAGTTATTTCAATATGGGCCACTCACTTCCGGAACACTTAATTATAATATTCTTCCGGTAGTTGCATGGTCCTTAATAAAGGCGCTCGCTTGGGGACTTATATACGCCATAAAACCCAAGGGCCCATACTTCAGCACCCCATAAAGAAGGTAGGGGATAATTTTAAGGGACCATGTAGCTTCCTTTAGGATCTCGAAAACTCAGATCATGCACTTCAAGCGATGTAGTATAGGAGCCTATTTGATGAACATGGATGCTTTGAGTACTTGGGGGGGTTCTGCCTCGAAAGGGGAAAGATAGGGATTAGTAGCATTTTGATTGGAGGGTTCTCAAGCAGATAGTACTTGTAGGTAATGTATACGAATATGTAGTCCCTATACACTGAAGGCCCCAACTTACCCCTAAGGTCCCACCCTAAACCCTAAACCCTAAACCCTAAACCCTAAACCCTAAAACCCTAAACCCTAACAAAGGTCCCCCCTTTCGTCCCTTGCCGAGGAGGCCGCAAGGCGCCAAGGGTACGCACCAGGTCTCGCGATGGGAACTCCTCGGGAGTTCCCAGCGCAAGGCCCTTGAATCCTATAGAACTCTAAACCAGCGTATGACCCCAAGCCCTAAACCCTAAACCCTAAACCCTAAACCCTAAACCCTAAACCCTAAACCCTAAACCCTAAACCCTAAACCCTAAACCCTAGGCCCTTTTCTTCGCAAGGGTTGGGATTGTAGGGACGGAGTACCAAAACTGGAGCATCCTGCCGCGAGGCCTACACCCTGTGCCTGCTCTGGGTGACTCACGAAGGTCTAGGACGTAAAGGACAGGCCCCGAAACGATATGGGTCTCCATCTACCTGCTAGATGGGACCCTCCTTTGAAAATACTCTACAAGTAACTATTGTAAGGACTGCTGTTGATGTCCTGAGAGTTCCTTCAGTAAAAAGCTTTAACTACCTTAACATGCAGTCTCCCCCAAACCGAAAACCCTAAACCCTAAACTCCAAACCCTAAACCCCCAAACCCACAACCCAAAACCCAAAACCCTAAGTACTAAGAGTCGGGAAGACGAGACTTAAGGACGGCTGTCGGAGGTGGAGGGCTTTGGGGTTTAGGGCTTAAGGTTCAGGGTTCCCAATGAGCCCAAGACACCCCTTTTGGGAAATAGACCTTCAGTTGTAGATGTATTCCCGAACGTATGATAAAAGGTATAGAATCCTTAACTAAGGGGTGTTGGGCTTTTTGGGTAGCGGCTTGGGGCTAGGAGGGGGAAAAGGTTTCTGCACCCGGTTATATCATATCGGCTGCTTCCCGCATCCCTCTCCCCTCTGGCAGATGGGGGGCGACTATTTTTAGAGTCAAGGAATAGACCTGAATTTCTACGCAAGGATACATGTTCATGTCTCCTCCTTTTTTTTGGGGGGGGGTTGGGCTCTTTGGGGCACGGCTGTTGTTAGGTTTAGGGCTCAGGGTTTATAGGGTTTGGCATTGACACTCAAACTTCTATAGGGGCTCTACAGGGATAATCTTGGCAAATGTCGCTGGTACCCAAAGAGCCCAAGACCCCCCCCCCCCCCAAAAAAAAAAAAAAAGGGAATAGACCTGAACATGTATCTTTGCGTAGAGATTCAGGGATTTTTCGAATTATTATTGGAAATCTTGGACTCGTAGGATACCAGTAGATATTTACAATTACTATCCCTGTAGAATTCCCAAACCCTAAACGAAACATTCGCGGAACATGCACTGGTCAGGGCTTTAGGGGGCTCAGCGCAGAGAGCTCAGAACCTTTCAGCGAAGGGACTTTTGGTTCGGGTTTAGGGCTTTGGCTACTTTAGGGTTTAGGGTTTTTGTTTGCATTAAGGACCCCAAATGCCATATGATTTACGAGACACTCCTCACTTACGGGATTTACGTTGTTCATCAAGAAGAACCCTAAAATGATTTATAGGGTGTAGTCCTCACTGAAGGGGTGTCTTGAAACCCTGATTCCTGAGCCCTACAGCTTTATAAACGTTCTCAGGTACAGCTCCGCTTGTCCATGCGAACCATACAAGAACTGCAATCTAGACCACGGGGCCCAAGACTCTTGAAAATGAGAAAGTACCTTGGATCGTATAGGGATGCCTCATGCCTCATACACCCTGCGGGTTTAGGGTTTAGGGTTTGGGGTTTAGGGTTGAGGCCTGAACCCTGGATATGACTTAAGGAATTTTCTTACACAAAAGTAAGGGGCATTGGGCTCTTGGGGATGTAACTGCTGGAAGTGATAAGCCTGAACCCTAAACCCTAAACCCTAAACCTCAAGACCTGGAAAGCCTAAACGTTTAAACTACACCGTCACCCCCCAACTTCCATGGCCGTTTTGGCATGGCCAGGCTTTGGGCTTAGGGCTTTAGAGTTTAGGGTTTAGGGTTTAGGGCTTTGGGTTTTGGGTTAGGGTCTAGGGTTTAGTGTTTAAGGTTAGGAAGGGATTCCGGGCATAGGGTTAGAACCTGACTTCTGCGGAGAAGTCCTGGCAGCGTTCGATGGCAGCTTGGCCTGGGTTGGCATTCACTAAACCCTAAACCCTAAACCCTAAACCCTAAACCCTAAACCCTAAACCCTAATGAGGGTGTAGAGGGAGCAGCTGGGAGTAGTGGCGAAAGCGAAACTTAAAGGCCCTGTAAGCACCGAGCCCTGTGAGCCGGCAAGCCCTGAAGACCCCGATGGCTTGGTGTTTTTAGTGCCCTAAACCCTAAACCCTAAACCCTAAACCCTAAACCCTAAACCCTAAACCCTAAACCCTAAACCCTAAACCCTAAACCCTAAACCCTTGCATCCTGCCCCCTTTATGCTCACTGTACACTGCGCGCCTGGGCGCTTATGCTAAAGCCCTCCGAGCAAATCATAAACATAAAGGCCTTGGTGGAACAATAAAATTTAAAATTAAGGAAAATTGAATAGTCGTGCTGAATCCAGGTGTCCCACAACAAGGGTGTAGGGTGGAGGGTTTAGGCTGACCCAAGAGTAACACTTCTTAGTTTACGGAGGCTTGTAAGGGAAACTAAACCCCAAACAAAAAAACAATCAGGGCTTACTCCGGGTCCTAGAATGTGTACCATGCTCACGCCTTACCGGCGCTTCCTACCGGCTTCTGACATAACAGCGGTCATGCGGCCCAAGATGTTCGGATCCCACCTCGGTTTCCTCAAAGGACTTGTAGGATCCGTAGCCAAGTTGACACTACTAACGGTTGCGGCCGGCATTGGAGCGAGATGGAAAAGGCCAAGCAATCATTGATGGCCAGGACATGCCTGGCACACCTGTTGCGCACAGCGTGGGCTGCATAGAAATTGTCTTCGTCAAACACATCCAGAATTGCTGGTGACGACCTGTTCCTTCACAGCTGATTTCGCTCAACCAACGGCAAGGCCGTCCACCGACTGCGCCCCGGACATGTCGCTTCGTGACAGCAGGCACAGTTCGAGGGTAGCGGATCAGCATTGGCACGCTTCTACGAGGCTTTAGGGTTTGAGGTTATGGGTTTGGCTTCCGCTGCAATGTCCTAAGAGTCTCTTGCGAGCGCTAGCAACCTGATGCCGGTCTTAAACTTATAGTTATGTATCATCTAGTAGCCTGAAACTCCTGTTGGCAACGCTTCAGGTCTAAGTACATAGATGTATAATTAGGTTTTTGTTTGGGGGGAGGGAAGGGGGCCGGGGCACTTTTAGGTTCAAGGTTCATAACACCCACTTACGGCTAGGGGGGCTCCACCTTCACAGCACTATAAGCCACAAACCCCCTGTTCGACTCTTACCCACTAAGCCCTCAGGGTTTATTTAGGGGCTAGAGTCCTACACTCGAAACCTAACCCTGGCAAAAAAAAAGGTCCAACCCTAAACGTTTCCACGCAAAGTTCAACCCTGAGTGGCATACTCGATCTAGGGTCTAGTCTAGGGTCGAGGGTGCAGGGTTGGTCGCTTGAAAAAATGGAAAGGCTTGGCTGCACTCAGGAGGGTAGCTAAAAACTCAACCTTTAGCTGCCTTATTAAGAAACCCAATCAACCCAAAAAGGGTAAGGATCTAAAGTTACAGTAAAGTACCACAAAGTCTAGATCAAACCAGCAAGGAGAAGCTGAAAGAGAAGAACCGATGCAAATGGGTAGCTCTCTGAAGGAAGCAGCCTTCCTAAAACGTTCTGAGGATGCCACGCCCAAGGACCCCACCCCCTGTAGCGACTTCCCCAAAATCAGTTTCGGGTTTAGGTTTATGGGGTTCCCAAAGAGCCCAATACCCCTCAACTAAGGAATGCTCCTGAACATAGTTTTTGTCCCCTTTCATCATTTAAGGTACATTACTTCATTCAGGGGCCTAAAAGGCTCTCTGGGTCCAGGGCTACAAACAGTCACACTTGGTAGCCCAGTAACGATGTTAGAATAGGGGCACCCAGAAGTCCCCCCAAAAAAAGAGGGCAAAGGGCACCACTTGCTTACCAAGCACATTCCTAAACCTAAACCCCAAAACCCCAAACCCCATACCCTGACCCGAAACCCGAAGCCACATATGGGGGGACAGTCATATATTTTCTAAAGCAATTTCATGCTAAACCCCAAACCCCAAACCCTATCCCCTCAGCCACATACTTGAAGGTTCATGGTACTTACTAACCAATTATAACTGGGCTTATAACCCTACTTACAATTGGGATAACCCCTATAAGGCCCTTTAGGGGTATTACAAGTAAGGTTATGAGTACAGTTATAATTGGTTAGTAAGTACCATGAACCTTCAAGTAGGGGGGACAGTCAACAGGGGCCCAGGCAAAGCCACCGAAGCGCCCCTGACGGCTTGCCCCCCAGGTCGCCCGCGCGTGGGAGGTTGATGAGGAGGTTGGCCTCGGTAGGTTGGCACTTCTTGCAGGTTTAGGGTTTAGGGTTTAGGGTTTAGGGTTTAGGGTTTAGGGTTTAGGGTTTAGGGTTTAGGGTTTAGGGTTTAGAGCATGCAGGACAGCTTTGTGAAACTAGGTTACAGAATGTGCAACCCAAATGTCTAGGGCTTCAGGCTCAGGACTTCGGGATTAGTTGGAGGTTGCTGATACACCGAAAGAACCTCAGAATATTCCGAACACATAATCTGTAGCTATATAAGTATATATATATGTATACATACATACATACATACATACATACATATGTATGTATATATATATATACATATATGCTACACTCCCCCCGGGTTATCCACGCTTTTTGTGGTTATCCACGCTTTTTGTGTTTGCCAGCCAATTAGATCATTTCACGGACCGCGGTGACCCTGAACCCCCCCCTCCCCCCCCCAAGCATGAGACCAGCAACAAAATAAGACCCGCACGAAAAGATAACCCAACCCCTATACATAACATAAATGTATGCAAAACTTGAGATGTTGAGTCCTGTCCATCTATCCAAACACTGGGCACAGCGACCTCCTCCCCTCCCCTTCCTTCCGCTCCGCCGCGCTCCCTGGTTTTTGTAGATGCATTATTCTGTCAGGGCTTATCTCTAAAACCCTACCAGTGAAGGGTTTAGGGCTTATTGAAGGGCTTACATTAGAGGGCTTACTAAAGAGAGGCCCCGAAACCTATAGGGTTTAAGGCTTAAAGCCTATAGGGTTGAGGCAGGGTTAGACCCGAAACCTTGACCCTTTAAACCTTACAGGGTTTCAAAGGTAAGCAATTCAAGCTAAACCCTTCCCTGCAGGGTTATGGTTGAAAGATTCAAGATTTGTGCAGTTAAACCTAAGCCCATAAAGGGTTTACAATTTGGCATTTAAACCTAAACCCTAAGCCTTTTGGGGTCAGAACACTGAAAGCCTGTAGGGCTCGAAAAGGCTCAACAGTTTAACCCTACAGGCGCTGAAGGCATACATGCCCAGACCTCAGGCTTTAACACCTTTAAAACCCGTAATGTTTAAAGGTCTAGGAGTCTAGGGGTGTTTTTTTTCAAGTTTCGTCTCAAAAACACTCACGGGGCTAGCCCTAGAGGGATTTAACCCTATAGGCCTACAGTGGGCAAAGGTTTAGGGTTTAACGTTTAGGCATTACCTATAGGATTAGAACTTTATAACCCTATAGGGCTTGAGGCTTGAATCCCTAAACCTTTAATCCCACAGGGTCATGCCTCTGTTTATAGGGCTTGCCTCCGGTGGTAATGCAAACAAACAGCAGAATAAGTACCCACATCATGTATAGGGTTTAAAGGTTTAGGGGTTTTTCAAGGTTTATAAACCCATAGAGTCTAAACCTTAAGGGTTTACGGGTGTGTATTTTAATGGGGAGGCGCGTGACATGTGTTGGGGTCGGGGTATGTTTCGCGGGTATGTTTCGGGGTATGTTTCGGGGTATGTTTCGGGGGTATGTTTCGGGTATGTTTCGCGGCATCAGGAGCTACTTTACCTGCAATTTCGGGGGTATGTTACGGGGTATGTTTCGGGGGTATGTTTCGGGGTATGTTATGGGGTATGTTTCGCGGGTGTGCAACCCGTGCGCCATTCTTAAACCTGAGCCACCCCAAAAAACACAAACCCATATAGGCATTTAAACCTACGCCCTAAGCCCTTTGCGGTCAGAATACCAAAAGCCTATAGTTCTCTAAAAGGCTCAACAGTTTTTACTCTTTAGGCGCTGAAGGTATACATGCCCAGGCCTTAGGTTTAAAACCTTTAAACCCCGAAACCCTAAACCCTAAACCCTAAACCCGAAACCCTAAACCCTAGGCCCTAAACCCTAAACCCAAACCCCATAAAGCCTGAAGAGGGCTTTCCCTAAGGGTCCATGTACCTATATAGTACATACTTGGGCCCTAAAGCTACGATATAGGAACCCCTTTAGGGCCCAAGTATATACTATATAGGTACATGGACCCTTTGGGTTTGTTCAAGGTTTATCTCAAAAAAACCCTCACGGGGTGAGCCGTATAGGGTTTCAACCCTATGGGCCCATAGGATCCAAAGGTTTAGGGTTTAGTAGGGTTTAAGGTTTAGGCATTACCTATAGGATTAGAACACCCTGTAGGGTCTAAACCCTATAGGCCTACAGGGTTCAAAGGTTTCTGGTTTAAGGTTTAGGCATTTCCTAGAGGATAAGAACCTTATAAACTTATGTATGACCTTGATGTCTATTTGATGGTTATGCTTCCCCTTTTCAGGTTTTTAGAGTTTTAAGGAATCTAAACGGCCCCTTCACTTCTTTAAAACCCTTAGAACCCTTAAACATTTTGAAAGGCCTCTGGCTTTTAACGGTTTAAGGATATTAAGGATTTTAAAGATTCTAAGGTATGTAGATGGCCACTCAAACTCTTTTAAATCCTGAAAGCTTCGGAGAAAATAAAAAGACTTTGGGGAAAGGCCCGGCCCGTTTAAATTTAACAAAAAACTCAAAATCCTTAAAAGCCCTTGAAACAATCGAAAACACGGGCCGGTACAAACCGGTGCAACGATGCAAGTTGTACCGGCCACATGGAACCAAGAACCAAGAACCAAGAACCACGAACCAATATTGCAGAGAAGTCTTACCCTGCAATCTTGGCTCCTGGTTCAGGCAAGGCCTCCCTGCAACATTGGGTCATACTCCCATACTTATGTTGTCGAAACACATAGGTCGGCATAAAACCGGCACAACGGCACAAGTTGTGCCGGCCCCGTGGAACCAAGAACCAAGATTGCAGGGCACGACCTCCCTGCAACATTGGTTCTTGGTTCTTGGTTCCCGTGTGCCGGCACAACTTGTGCCGTTGCGCCGGTTTCGTGCCGGCCCCGTGGAACAACGAACCAAGAACCAAGATTGCTGCGCAAGACCTCCCTGCAATCTTGGTTCTTGGTTCTTGGTTCCACGGGCCGGGTTTCGGTACACTTGTACCGGTTTGTACCGGTTTGTACCGGCTTGTGCCGGTCTCTACTGGTGTAATACAAACATATAGATAATGTACCAGAACATATGCCAAACACATATATATATATATGTATATATACCAGATTGAAAGTAAATAGAAATCAACATGCTGGGGCTGGGACAAAGAACACAAATCACGAACCACAAAAGACAAACATGGGGCGGGGGGTACCCTGTATATGTATATATATATATATATACTTGGTAGCCCGGCAACCAACCTTGGTGGTAACCTTGAAACAAAAAAGGGAAAAGGGTACCACCGGGCTACCAAGTATATGCTCGAACTTCATCCCTAACGATCCTGTACATGCCGCCTGCAATATAAATCTTCGGGTTTAGAGCTTAAGGTTAATTAGTAAACCTTGGGATGTTCCCCCTTGTACTAAGAGTCCTTAATGGGGATGAAAATAGGGGGTGATCTCTCCCTATTAAGGACAGTTAGTATAGGGGGGAACATCCCAACCTAAACCCTAAACACCCGAACCCCTAAAGCCGAATGGTCATGGTCGCCCTAAACCCTAAACCCTAAACCCTAAACCCGAAACCCTAAACCCGAAATGTTCATGGTGAGAGGTTCACACCTGGGCCTCACGCGATGTCAGCCGGCTGAAGGTCGTCGCGCTTCGGCACGCTGTCCAGCAGGGACTGTCAGGGCTTCCCCGACTTGGAGGTTGATGATAGACCCTAAACCCCAAACCCCAAACCCCAAACCCCAAACCCTAAACCCTAAACCCTAAACCCTAAACCCTAAACCCTAAACCCGAAAGGGATAGTTACTAACCCCAGGATAACTGTGCTTATGACCCACTTCTGAGCCCCGTAAGTGCCCTAACAGGGTTATAATTGGTTTATAAGCACAGCTATGAGGGTTGAGGCTTAGGTTTGTTGGGGATTCGGGTGTCGAGACTCGAATCTCTTGTTAAGACCGCGGTCTGAACTCATAGGACACACAAGAAAGAAGAAGAGTATAGAAAGGCCTACTTGGAGGTTCACGGTAACTACTAACCCTCAGTTTGTTATAAGTTCTACGTGTCCAAGAACCAGCCAGGTTTGGGGTTGGCTGACTTGCTCAGAGCACCTGCACCCTAAACCCTAAACCCTAAACACTGGGCTCAGGCAGAGTGTCCAATGCACAACATGCCAGGCACACATCCTGAAGCCCTATAAGCCCTAAGCCCTACCCAAAGGCTCCAATGTAGTTCCTTTTTGGGCTAGTTATAGGGGATTCTAGTATACCCTAAACCCTAAACCCTAAACCCTAAACCCTAAACCCTAAACCCTAAACCTCCAGAATTCTCGCCCACGTAGAAAGGCCTGACGTCTCCCGAGCTTTGAAGAGTTCAGGGCCCTAAGCCCTAAACCCTTGTAAACCCTAAAACCTCAAACAACCCCAGCCCTAAGCCCTAAACCCCGAAAAAACACTAAACGCCCAAACCCTAGACCCTAAACCCGAAAACTTAAACCCTAAACTCGAAACCCAAAGACCCCAAACCCCTAACCCTAAACCATAAACCCTAAGGCCTAAACCCTAAACCTCAGACCCTAAACCCTTAAACACTCAACCTTAAACCTAAACCCCCCAACGCACCCATGGAGGCTCTGGTTGAAAGACCCGCAACCCTGAGGCCGCGCCCTCCAGAGCTGTGTGTCGCGTATGCGATTTTGCGCAAGCTCCTCCAGGGGGTGTAGGGTTTAGGGTTTACCCAAAGGCTCCTATGTAGTACCTTTTTGGGGTAGTATACTAGAATCCCCTATAACTAGCCCAAAAAGGAACTACATTGGAGCCTTTGGGTAGGGTTTAAGGTTTGTAACCGAAACCCCAGGTTTTAGGATTTTAGAGTTGAGGGTCGAGGCGTTATTGAGGCTACTCAGGACAACACCGAATACAAGCTACGACAAGTCCGAGGTTTAAGTTGGCTTAGGCGTTGCGGAGGCATGGAGGTGGTATTGAGGTTATGCTCGGGCCCGGTCCAGTAAACTATCTGGGGGTTTACGAAGATAGGGATCCCTAGTATAGACCCCCAAATAGTAGGATCCCCTCATCATAAGGACCCCAATAAGGTAGGAAACCGCTACCGTCTGGAAACTTGAGGAGAACGTCGACTTGGCGAAGTGCACTTCTTTCCTGGCAAATTTACTAGGTTACCCAGTAACCTAGGATGAAAAAGGGTGCCCTTTTTTGCATAAAAGGGGTTTATAAGGGAACCCTAATCCCCCAAAAAGGGAATAAGGGCACTACTGGGCATCCTAGATTTAGCACACCGGGAACCCTGAAAGACAACCCCAGCTCGTCCATCGCAAGCGTGTTCAGCGTCTTGACGTCGATTTGTGAAACCTGGCCCAGTGGATTTCTGATGCCCTAAACCCTAAACCCTAAACCCTAAACCCTAAACCCTAAACCCTAAACCCTAAACCCTAAACCCTAAACCCTAGGGGGGGGGGGGGGGGGGGGGGGGGGGCGGAGGACGGGACTTTTGCTAGCTTATAAACCAGCCTGTCGCGGATCCAATTTTAACAGTTTTAGCAACCTATACGTTCATCTTCTGAACATACAACCCAGACAGCCCAATACCCCTTCATGAAGGAATATTCATCAAATCATACCAAGGGATCCCTACATGGTGGTTGCCGAAATTGCTGTCGTCCTTATTATACGGGGATCCTACTACAGCGAAACCACTGTATGAGAAATAAGAAAACATGTATAAGAAACTAAGACCCGAGACCCGGAAAGTTTGGGCGATTTGCGGGACCCTAGACCCGGAAAGTTTGGGCGATTTGCGGCTGCCTTTTCGCCAAGAAACTTAGGGTACCGGAGGGGGCACGTTCTTAAAACTCTGCCCGCAAACCCATCCCAGCCTCCATTTCTAAACACCGAAAAAGCTTTTCTCGAGCTTTTCCTGTTGTGGTACCCTATGAACCCTATACATCCTACAACCTAGGGCCTAGGGCTTCAGGGGTTCAAGGCTGAAGTGCAAATGTCCACATGGTTTGCCGGAGAACAGGGTTTAGGGTTTGGGGTTTAGGGTTTAGGGTTTAGGGTTTAGGGAAGCACAGAACGATCGTGCTTCCACCCGCGACCGCCCCCACATGTGCATTCCTAAGGGCCCATGTACCTATACAGTACATATTGGGGCCCGTTCGCTATTATGTAGGAACCCAAGTTTGTACTAAATGGGTGCATGGAACCTCAGGGGCACGTGTGCGTTGGGCCAGCTATTTTGAAAACCGCACTAGCAGTTTGCCGCCACGTTGGGAATCTTACTTGAGAAGCCTCTTTCATGATCAGGTATACAGCTAAGTCCGCCGAGGCCTCGGGCGTTGAAGTTAAACGGAGATTGATTGCATCAAAAGAACACGCCAAGAACATAAGGTCATGCAAGTTCTGCTGAAGCCAGCTAGAAACGGTGGAGGTGCACATGCACCATCAGGGTTTAAGGATCTCTCCTTGAAAATGGAGTGGTTCATTAGCAGACGAAACCTTACATGACCGCGTCAACACAGAACTAATGCATCAAAGCAAAGGACACGAACTACTAGCAAACACGCTGAGTCAAGGAACGCACTATGCAACACCTGCATCGACAAAAGCCCGTTCTCGCGAAAGGTGCGTCTTTGTCTTCCGAAGACCCCTAGTGGCTCTTGTCACCAAAAAAGACTGTCACCAAGAAACGGTGGTGAAGCACACACACACACATCTGCACGCGCACCTGCCAACCTGCTTGGCCCTAAACGTCAATCAACAACCAAAAAATAAAAAAAAGACATGGCCCACCAACCTGGGCGGAAACGGCCCCCAAGAACGCAAGGGAAAAATTCCTCGCCTGCGGCTTTTGTAGATAAGGTCTACCCAAAGGCTCCTATGTAGTACCTTTTTGGGTTAGTTATACTGGTATGTAGTACCTTTTTGGGGTAGTATACTAGAATCCCCTATAACTAACCCAAAAAGGAACTACATTGGAGCCTTTGGGTAGGGTTCACGGTGGGGGCTTCCCAAGTTTCGGCTCGAGGTTTAGGGATCAGAGTTTAGGGTTTAGGGTTTAGGGTTTAGGGTTCCGGGCGCTGGCAGGATTCGAGATGGCTCGAGCAGGACGCTAGTACTTCGGTTTTCCCAGAGAGCCACATCAGCAAAGGGCCTTCCCCCGCTAAAGGGGAACACGATGCCCATAAACTCCAAGCCTACGACTCGAGGCCCTTACGAACCAAACTCCTGAGTCACGAGTCCCAAGCCCCAAGCCCTCAACCCCCACCCCCCCCCACCCCCCGCAACAAACTTAAACCCCCTAGGCCCTAAACGATCCCAAAACATTAAGCCATGAATGCCTAACCCTGATTGCACCATCCCTAATCCCTAAAGCCTTTTAACCCTTAAACCCCGAAGCTCCACACTGCCCGTTGTAGATAGCTGCCCATATGGTTTTATGGTATATTCTTGGGCCGAAAAGGGGTTCCTACATAGGTTTCATGTAGGGTTGAGGGTGTAGGGTTTAGGGTTTGGGGTTTAGGGTTTAGGGTTTGGGGTTTAGTTCCCTGAAACATCCTGAAACCCCTGATGCTCGCCGGGCAGGGGAAACACTGCAAACCAGGGGTCGAGGAGGGGAACACTCTTACTAGCAATCCCTGGCTAGGGTTTATAGAGGTTTAGAACTTCAGGGTAGGTTTCGGGTTCAGGGTTGAGGGTATCAGGGTGAACCAAAAAAACAAAAGGGCACCACTCGGCTGCCATGAGACAGACGTGTGCTAAACCCGCTGCCGAGCCTGAGGAGTTTTCAGCTGCTGAGCAGCCTCGCAAGGCGAAGGGCAAGCAGGGCTTGGGGTTTAGGGTTTAGTGTTTAGGGTTTAGGGTTTAGGGTTTAGGGTTTAGGGTTTAGGGAGGTTGCAGCAGCAAACGTCATGACTCTCCCGTCCACCTCGTGAGTCGACCCTCGTGGACCATCATCGTCATCGTCACCATCGTCATCGAAATCGCCATTCTTTCCGTCATCCTCAGCACCAACATCATCACAACATATCACTAGCAGATTCGTCTTCACCCACTACAATCACCATCCCCATCTGCACCAGACCACCGTCGTCGTCACCATCGTCACTACCGCCGCCTCAACAACATCATCCTGGGGACACCACCCCCCCCCCCCCCTAGTTGTACTGGCTGTCACCCTAAACCGTAAACCCTAAACCCTAAACCCTAAACCCTAAACCCTAAACCCTAAACCCTAAAGGCAAGTCACAGCTGCAACAAACCGGACTACACTTCCAGCAGCTGCCCCCAACATCTCCTTTAGATCTGTAGGTAAAAACACTGTACTTCAGGGGGAATAGGAGGGACCCCTAAACCCTAAACCCTAAACCCTAAACCCTAAACCCTAAACCCTAAACCCTAAACCCTAAACCCTAAACCCTTAATCTTATTCCCTTTTGTAACACCTGTATATACCTCATGTACTCCCTATATACCTAAGTAGCCCCTAAATAGCCCCTAAAGAAGCCCTCAGGTCCCTTTTTAGGGTTCCTCCTTTAGCCCCTTGATGTACACCTTCAGCCATATATGTATATGTGATCCGGATGCTGCGGCCGGCCCTCCCCCTCCCCCCCCATGGTCCCCCCCCCCCCCCCCCCCACTCTGTGGTGTGGTCGTGGGTTGGTTTTAGGGTTTTTAGGGTTTTAGGGTTTTAGGGTTCAGGGTTTTAGGGTTTAGGGTTTAGGGGTTCGGGGTTCCGGTTCATAGGGTTCATAGGGTTCATAGGGTTCATAGGGTTCATAGGGTTCATAGGGTTCATAGGGTTCATAGGGTTCATAGGGTTCATAGGGTTCATAGGGTGCATAGGGTTCATAGGGTTCATAGGGTTCATAGGCTATTGTTATTGGGGGTGGGCGAACCGAGAACCGGGATTATATAAATAAACAGATATATACATAGACATAGACATAGACATAGACATAGACATAGACATAGACATATACATATATACTGTTGAAACTTCGAACCGTGCACTTTCAACCCTGAACTCGAAGCCCTTGACCACCCCTGTGCGGCGGGCCTGGATCACGGACGTGATGCCCTTACCCCCAAGGACGGGTGGCACCACGACTCCTCAGGGGCGTAGGTATCGTTCGAAGTCTTGGGGCTCTAACTTCAGGGATTTCGAAGCCCTAAATGCCCTAAATGCCCTAAACCTCTCAGGGTAGTTCCATGGTCCCTTGGCATGGGCTCTTAAACGGGGCCTTCTATATGTGTGTCTATATATATATGTGTATACACATATACATCCCTTATACACCCTATACCCGTTAAAGGAGGTAAGGGACCATAGGGGCCCATATAACTACCCTTAGAAAACCCGGATCCCTTAAACCCTAAACCCCACCCATATCACTTTGTGCCCCAAAAACACCCGACACGTGGGCTTTACAGGGTCGTTTCGAGGTCTACATACTTCTGCATACCACAGGGTCGATAGGGTTTAGTGTCTAAACCCTAAACCCTATAAACCCTAAACCCTAAACCCCAAACCCGAATCCCACTTTGTGTATAATGATTGGGAAGAGAGCACCCCAATGCCATCAACTGAGGGCCGGGCCATCGTTCTGGACGTACTTTGTCGCGCGCTGCAACAGCCGATCTGGCACAAACGCTTTAGGGTTTATAGGGTTTAGGGTTTAGGGTTTAGGGTTTAGGGTTTAGGGTTTAGGGTTTAGGGTTTAGGGTTTAGGGTTTAGGGTTTAGGGGTGACATCCAAAGAGCCTAATACCCTTATAAGTAAGGAATATGGGTGGTTGTCAAAATTATCATCCCTTTTGCGGGTACCCAAAATCTTCGGTGCCGTAGTAGAGTAGGGATCCAAAAAGGGACCATAAGTTTGACAACCACCCAAATACCTGAAGCCATAAGGGATCCCTAATCTCATCTAAGGTAGGGTCCTAGACCAAGCTCTGGGTCCGTTTAGGTTTGGGGTTGAGGAGGGATTCTTTGGGCCTTTCTACTACTTGCTTAAGAAGAACCTTCTATAAGGGCAATATAGGAATGATCATGATATATATATATATATATATAGACATATATATATATATATATATACATATATATTGTGTTCTAGCTGATTGGGGGTGCGGGGTAAGCAAGTAGTAGATACCCGTTTAAGTACGGACTATGCCTTAAGCCATACAAGGGAGTGCATCCCTCATTCAGGGGCATTGGGTTCTCTAGACACACTCTGGTAATATTATGGTATACGGGGGGTATTTCATACTAGGGGGTAGGTTTAATATTAGGGGGAAGGGATTAAGGTTTAGGGTTTCCTCCCACCAAAACCTTGGCTGCACTCAGGAGGGTAGTTATAAATTATTTTTTTAGCTGCCTTACTAAGAAACCCAATAGACCCAAAAAGGCTAAGGATCTAAAGTTACAGTAAAGCACCACAAAGAAAACGAGCCCCATACCCGCTCGCACGGCCGCGAAAGCCGTGCGGCGCAGCGGTCAAAAACCCTTCGCGCGCAGCTCCCTGGAGACTCGCAGCCGCAGCGCTTTTAGGGTTTAGGGTTTAGGGTTTAGGGTTTCGGGTTTAGGGTTTACCCGCCTGAACCCCCACTGCAGAGTCGATTTAGGCCATAGTGAGGAGTACGAATGTTGCAGCGGAGACTCCAGAATCGTTAACGGGAGCCCCCGAAGGCCCCCCAAAAAGGGATTGATATAGGCCAACTACTATGGGCATTTCCCAAACTTGGGTGAGGTAACCCTAAGCTCTATACACCCCAAACCCCGAAACCCTAAACCCTAAACCTAGGCACGATAATCCTTTTCACAGGAACCTTCTGAACCCCAAGCCCTAAACCCCAAGCCCTAAACCCTAAACCCTAAACCCTAAACCCTAAACCCCAAGCCAAGGCCTAAACCCTCTTTTCGGAAACCCCCTTCTCGCTCTCGGGCTGAGACCCAGCCGAGGATCCTCTTTGCCCGCTTTTGGCCTGAGCGTCAGAGGCTGCGTTTTAGGGTTTAGGGTTGGGGTTTAGGGTTTCAGGGTTTAGGGCTTACCCTATGCCCATACCCTACGACCCCTGAACCCTACAACCCCTGAGCCCTTAAACCCCCCAAGCCTCGCGCCCTCACACGGTTCTCAAACGTAAACCGGAATGAGCCCTCAAGAAAACCCTAGCAAACCCTAACCAAACTTGAGTGAAACCAGACCTCCCGGTCATGCCTATGCCTTTAGGGTTTAGGGTTTAGGGTTTAGGGTTTAGGGTTTAGGGTTTAGGGTTTAGGGTTTAGGGTTTAGGGTTCAGGGTTTAGGGTTTAGGGTTTAGGGTTTAGGGTTTAGGGTTTAGGGTTTAGGGTTTAGGGCTCTGCTACGATCGAATTGCGGAAGAAGCGTTTTGATGATGTCGCTTGTGTGCTTGAACAGGTTGTTTGCAAACTGTCTTGATGATTTCTTTCCCTAAGCCCTAAACCCCAAACCCCAAACCCTATTTGTAGGCCAGTAGACTTCTGGATTGTTTCACCAAAGACATGGTCCGGCACGCTTGTCCATTTTCGCCATTTCGACCGCAGCGGTTTGTAACACACTAGCGCTAAGACATGACAAGTTGTCACGGCCACTCTGTGGTGGCAGCCAAAGGCTCACATAGGCTGTGCCGCCGGACCCGTAGGCCTACAACGACGGCTGGGAACTACAAGCGGAGAGCACTATAGCACAGCTGTACAAATGCCACTAGGGGTGAAGATTGTGACACATCGGCTTGCCCTCTCTCAGCAACTGAAAAGTCATCCCAAGAAATTGAAAGTGCATGGCCACGGAGAAAACCATAGATGCAGAACATACCCCATTGTCATCTCTGGGCATGCATGCCCCTGCATCGTTGTCATCTCTGACTGATGATGCCACCCCTCACGATCGATGCCTGCACAGAGCCACATACCAGTTTTCCCGCACATGTGAATCATCAGTGCGAACAGAAATGGCCTGTGCATCATCGTTTGTCAACCACCCATGTTCATACCTGGAGTTTGAGAGCAAGAGCGCACGATAGTGACCCTGTGTTACCGTCTGGCCTTCATGAAGTATGAAAGCCCCGATGTCATACTGTCTCCAGGTAACCTCACAAGTTTGGGGGTTGTCGAAGAAGGGTAGGGCAATACTGTGATCCGCGGGGATTGCGATGGGGTTCGATTCTTAGTCCATCTCCGGCCAGCCTTTCGGAATCTGGGGATCTGAAGAATCTTCCACTCCGTCACCTCACAAAAAGCATGTATTTTAGCTTGTCCATGCCATGCCTGTACGATGCTCTGAAGAGTGGCGGTGGGCAAAAGGTTACCTCCCCCTAGATAAACCACACCTACTTTGCGACCAGAGTCCTCGCATTGTGCTCTGCCATCGATCACCACTCTGGCTTCCCAATCCCCTTTACAGGGAATCCATGGCCATTTGTTAACAGCAAACTCAATGAATTCAGCCACATCATGCTGTTGATTTAATCGAGCCCATCCTAAGAGGTTCCACCTAAGTTGTGGGATGGGGTACCAGCGGCCTGCCTGAATGCTTTGCTTCCATTCGTCAGGAATCTGCATAACCAGATCACTCTTCGCTGCCTGCCATAAAGTAGCAAGGATTGTGGAGTTGATATAGCAAGTATTGGATGTGTTGCTCAACTCTGCCCTCAGAATCGATTCAGCAAACTGCCTGCCGCTCCCGTGTGTAGGTCCCTCATCATCTTCTCGAGGGCCACGATGGGACCGTGTCGCTTGAGTGTCTCGGTTCGTAGCTGACTTCCAATAAGCTGCCAAGCTGCGTTGCCCACCAGTGTCTTCAGATTTCGATACAGGCTTGTCGGCTTCCTCCCCTCTGAGCGACACTTCCAGCAGAAAGGTGGCCTGACCCTCCTGTTGTGGCTCCTTCTTCATCGATCTGGCCGCGCAGAACTTGATGATGAAGTGGGGTTGCAGCATGTGCTGTATCTCCGTGATCAACTGCTGGGCTTCTTCGATCGACAGCGGTGGGATTTGCTCGTTGACCTGGAGGGCCTCCTTCACCGGGTCCCACTTCTGGTACACGAAGCCTTGTCCCTCCTTCAGCCATCCCAGACTTTGGGCCTGCTTGAGTGACTCCTCGCTGGTTTGAAGCTTCCGAATTCTTGCGGCCAGCTCGGAGACAATGGCCTGGAGCATCACCGTGCGTAGCGATCCCGGGACCGAAGTCGGATCTTGTTCGCGTAGCTGATGCCATTCCTGGTTGACCTTCCACAAATGGGTGAGCAACCCTCCTGGCCCCGACTGAGTCATGTGTAGACAGAAGCCCCTGTCCAGTCGCGATAAGGCTAGGGCATCCTCGTGGCGGACTGCAATTGTCCCCAGGAGGTCCAACATCTTGTTGATCTTCTCCTCGCCTCGATTGCCCTTGTTCCCGCCTCCCCTTCCTGCTCGTCTTGGCATCTTCGAGCGCTGTTGTGGGGTCGGCTGGTTCTGCATCTGTCGGCGCATGCTGCCCGCATTCGGTTGCAGGCCCGGCTGAGTGTTGGGACCTCCGACTTGCTGCTCCGCACTCAGGCTGGGAAGGAGGTGGTTGAAGAACGTCGTCGTCTGGTGCTGCGAGTCCATGTTGTTGCTCATGCAACAGGCCGAGAATGGCAGACTGAAAGATTATGTTACACTGCTTAAAGTGCCTGCTGTAGGAAGGTCTGGTGCAGTAAGGACACGTCCCATCTCTTATCAACCTATGCTTGAAGGCGGCACAACGGATTTCAAACCGATCAGCAACATACTCCCAGTCTGATTTGTGGGTTTGCTTAAGGTGGCGCTTGAGGGCAGTCGGGTCTTTAATCCACCTGGCACACAAGCAGCAATGTTGCTTGAGCTGCTCTGCAAATTGCGATGACACTACGGCTTCCCAAGATTCTGCCATAATGATACGCGCAACCTCTGGATTTGCACGTAGTGATACATCCTCATTCACCGGTGGTTCTCCATCTGGCTGCTGTAGGCCTTCTTCTGGCTCTTTTGTCATAAAGCAGCTGCTCTGCTCGACATGTTTCTGCAGGGCCGTCCAGCTTTGGAACTTGTGCTTGCATCCTCTGCATTGCGGCAAACCTCCAATGGCATGTCTGGCTGCATCAAATGTAACGTCTCTCGTCACTTTGATACCATGCACTCTGGCGCGATGCTGACGCATTGTTTTGAGGCTGGAGAAATATGTGCCGCATTCCGGACATGCTACTTGCTCCAGTGCCCCCATCTCTACTCTGTGTAGCTGACTGTCTTCAGGAGGTACGTCAAACTCGGCGATAACCTGGCGCAGCTGTTCAACGGCCAGCGGATGGCCACGAATATCACTCGGATGGGTGTTTGCCAGGAGCTCCAGTTCCTGCAGCTTTTTCTTTGCCTGCTGGTGAAGCTGTTCCACGACTGGAGTCATGTCGAACATTTGCCTGATTTCCGCATTGGACACGAAGGTGAGATGCGCAGGCTTTCCTGAGATGGCTCGAACCTGTCGTGCCGCCATTGCACGAATCCGCGCCACACCCTTTGGCCGGATGCCAGTCGCGGTTAGTCCGTACGATGCGGAGGACCACACCCCAGCTTGCCAGATTCGGAAGCGTAGCTTTTTCGAGATAATGCGCTTGGCATGCAGCGTCTTACGTAAGGCAGCATATTGTCCGCGGGCTTTTTGCAACCTGTGCTCAAGAGATCTCATCGCCGAATCTCGATATGCCAGAATGGTGCCCAAGTACTCGTGCGCCGATTTGACCTGTACCAGGAAATCCTCACCATTCTGGACGTACTGCATGTATTTGATTTGCTGTTTCCAGACCAGTTTAGTCTTCAGGATTTTCTTCGCCTCGTTCCCTTGGATATTGTACAAGACGACGGTTTTCTTGGCGCTCAGCTTCATGCCATAGGAGTTGAAGACGTCGATCACGGTCTGGATTCCTGCCAAGGACTTCGTAAGTACTTCCGGAGATGTTATCAACCAGCTGGCCAGAGCATCGTCTGCATAGAAAGTAAAACCCTCCGTCAGCCATTCCGAAGTGAGGCGTTGCTGCAGTTCGTCCATAATGGCAATCGTGAAGGCCACGAAGAGGAATGGCGCGACCTTACAGCCCTGTTTTATGCCGCAACTTGACTCAATGGATCCTTCGCAGACCCCCACCGCCATTCTATACCGAGCCCCATGATGGAAGCCCATCAGTAGTTGAACGAGATCTTCATCCACTCCTAGTCTTCGCAGACTATGGACTAGGTATGGGCGAGGGACGGCATCGAAAGCTCCTTCAAGGTCGAGCGAGAAGGTGATTCCTCCGACGCACTGGTGTTGTTTCGCTCCCGCGTGTAGGTCATAAATTGACTTACGTTGCGCCGTCACCAGCTGTTGGGCCTTGCGAATATGCCCATGTGCGCGGAGGAGGGCGTCCAAAGTAGAGCGCCCTGTCGTGTAGGCATATTGAGGTCGGCTTATTAGCGCTTGCTCCAGCAGTGGTCGTAGTCGTGTTCGTAGTATTGTGCAAAGGACCTTTCCAACTGGATGAAGTAGCCCGATGGGCCTGAGCCCATCTGGCCTGGAGGAGGGCTTGTTCGGTTTGGCCAGCCACGCCAGTTGTGTGTCTTTGAGGCTCGCCGGTACCAGGCCTTTAGTGCCTGCGGCCCATTGCACCTTGAGCGCTTGCGCCATTCTGGGGGCCACCGTAGTACTGCATAGCCGCCAGAGCGCCGAGGGTGCACAGCCTTTCGGCACTGCTCTGCGGTACGGCAGGGCTCCCATGGCCTTTTCCAGTTCCTGTACCGAGACCGCCATTGTCTCCTGCAGGATGTGGTTGGGCACGTAGTCCGGCCAGCAGCCAAATTTGTTCCTAGAGAACTTGAGCAGTTCTTCAAGCTGTTCTTGTGAGCCCAACATTTCTCCAGCTTCCCCCCGCAGGCAGAATCTGGATCTCGGCTTCCAAGGTGCCAGCTTCTTCGTTGCCTCCCAGACCAGGCGTGTATCTCCGGACTTCGCCGCTGCTTCCATGTCTTGCATGACCCTCTCCGCCATTTCCTTCTTGACTGTCTTGGCTGCCTTCTTGAGCTGTCGTGAGAGTTTGGCAAATTTGACCGAGGCAGCCCAGGCTTGCGGAATGGAGCGGCCGGTATTGATGCGCCATCGTCTCATCGTTCTGTACGCCTGCCACATTTCTTTGGCCGCCACCCGAAATTTCGGTTGGACACATACTCTGTTGTCGGGTTTATCTCGAGGTGGAAAAATGGACGCCGCCGATGTGTTCAGAATGTGTTCGATGTTCTCGATTTCCGTCTGCAGGTCCGTGGATTCCGGGGTCATCTCAAGACCAGCGCAGATATCCTGCCGTAATTGTTTGGCCTCGGCCGTGTTCTTGGCAATCGCCGTCTGCAGCATAGGAATGTCCATTGCATGTGACTGTCGCTTAGCCCTTTGTTGCTGCCAGGGTTGTGTTGCATACACAAAGCCGAATACAGGCGCATGACGGTTGGTTTTCCAAGCACCCAGCTCACAGAGGGGATCTGGACCGCTGTATTTCGCTTTGCCCTTGGCATATTGAGTTCTGCTCAGCAGGAAGTCAATCTGCGACTCGGCATTGCCCGTGTAGCAGGTTGTCCTGACAGGGGCGTTCCATGTGTTCAGTGCTGTTAGTCCAAAGGTCTGCAGAATATGCACCGATTCATCTGCATCCTTCGGCAGGTCCTTAGGCAGGACCCCCGGACCTGCATGTGGCAGTTGTTGTCTGAGACCACAATTCATGTCTCCGCCAATAATAAGTGTGTTCCGGAGTGGTGTGGCGGATATGCCCCTCTGCATGGCCCTCCAGACTGACGCCCGATTTTGTACGTTCTTTTCGTCAGAGTCGCCATCCCGCCATACATGTTGATAACAGCACAAAACATCAATGCAGTTCCGCTTACCCTGTATTCTGGCGTGCAAAACTCGACCATTAAGCAGGGTCCGGTGCGATATTGCTTCAGGCTTGCCAAGTCGCTTGTGTATCAGAATCGCCACCCCTGCGCATTTATCTGATGTGTTTGCCCCGCTCGTCATCACATACCAGTCTCCTGATTCGAATTGAGTGGTATCCTTCCAATGTGTTTCTTGCACACATACTACATCGGTCTTGTTGGGATGAGTTGCCAGCCAACGCATCATTTCCTGCCAAGCTGCTGACGAGGCACCGCCAATATTAAACGTCATAACTCGGCATCCATCTCGCAAGGATTCTTGCGATGCCCTATGGCTCCGCATCGATCTCCCCGTCTTGGCCTTTGCAGCGGTTTCGGGAATGGGTGTGTTGGCTTCAGCTGAGAGTGAGGCAACTGTGTGTTGCCTGCCCCGATACCAGGTGGTGCCATGCTGTCGAGCTCGTTCGCGAGCTCGCCGAAAAGCTCTTTTGGCTATCCAATGTCGCCCTGGCCAGATGTTCTTAGGGTGTGAGCCAACTTCTTCGCTGTTCATGTGTTGCACTGGTAGAACAGATCTAAGGCCCCGGTGGGCCTCAGCTCCCGTCACCGTGTTGGCACCGGTGACAACCCTCGCTTCCGTGGCCAGAATCATAAACATCATAACGTAAGACAATGGCCTCCAACAGGCACCGACACCAGTGTGTTGGGGCCCCTGGCCACTCTGGGACTTGGGACCCAGAAAGCTCTGCTCAGCTCCTGTAGATGTCGTGTTGTTAAAATGAGTGTGTCGTCTCTGCCTATCTGCAACTTTCGCCCCAGTTGATCTGCATGTCCAACAATGCTTGCACAAGGTGGCTTTCTGAAACAAACACATCAGCACCATCAGTAAGGCCCAGCCTGTCCAGCAAGTAAAACACCATTTGTTGGCCCATTGGTCATTTATGCATCGCACCTCCAAGACAAATTTGATTGCTCCACGAACCGTCCTAATCAATTCACGGTGCCATCTGAGCATGGTGCCAAGAGCTGTGTTCCACCTGGTCGTCATGGAGTAGGACCTGGGCAAACGAGTGTTGCATGGCTGATGGAAAAATAGATGTATCATTGCTGTGCAGTATTGACTCTTGTAAACCACCGCAGCAAACAACATCCAACATACCATGTACCTACCACTCTGCATCATGCTGGCTGCCATATATCCCGCGAAGGCTTGCGAGCTGTATCCAGGGCGGCTCGGTGCACTTTTGGCCGTTGAGCCTTGATAAGAAGATTGATCCACCTCTGGTCGATCTGTAGAGCCCGGATCTTCGGAGGGCTGGCCGGGAGCCGGGTTGGCTTCAATCCCAGGCTTCCAAGACTGCTGTACACATGACCCTTTCTTCAAGGTATGTACCGTCCTGGCGGCGATCCACAACGCCCTCAGCGCGACGGAGCTCGAGGCCTGGATCACCTGGTCCGTCTTCTTTCCATGCTTGACACTTTCGTTGGCATTGTAGAGGACCTCCCATTTGGCCGCCCAGAATTGTCCGTCCCCGCACATGTGGACCCAGTGAATGTAGTTCTCCGCCTTCCGCTGCAGGTCATCCTTGTGCAAGTACACCCCAGGTCGTCCAGCGAAGAACCGATCGCCCTTGGTCTCGTCCTCACTGGGGCGGAGCCCACCCTGATATAAGATGGAGTAGAGTGCTTCCATCTTGCACCCATGCCATCCTCGCTGCCAGTTGCCCTCACTGAGAGGCAACACAGTGAACGGCAGCCATTCCAAACGAAACCATTGGTCGGGCTGGGCTTCCACCGCTCCGAACTTTGCCCACAAGGATTCACCATGCGATCCCGGCCGCGTGGAAAGGAAGTCCTGCAGGAATTGCACCACCCCTTTGGCCGTCATAGGCTCCCCTTCCGGGAGTTGCAGCTGTTTTCGGGTAACGGCACTCCAAGTCTGAAGGTCTTGGTTGTTCCAGTCGCCCGGGGTGCCACACGCGCTGCTGTCAAAAGGGGGGGCTCGGCAACGATGTTCTGCCTCTGCTGTAGGGCCTGCTCTGCGTGGTCCAGCTGCAGCTGGTCGGGTTGAAGCTCGGGCGCGCATACCAAACGCACCAATTCTGCGCCGCAGCATGAGGCGTATGCTGTCCAGCCTTGCCTGCTCCTGTGCAGTGGGTGGAGCTGCCCTTGCTGCTTCTGGGACGGAACGTGGCAATGTGCCCACTGATCCCTTTGGCAGCTTGCGAGGTCGGCGCTTCAAGGCCGGGAGTTCCCGGCGTTCGGTGGCCTCCGTTGTAGGCCCCTGGCGCAAGGCCTGCTTTGCCGCACGGCGTGCTCTCTTGGCCTCGTTCTTCGCCCGGATTTTTGCTCGCCGTGCCTTGCGCTCCTCCTTGCTTTCCGGTCTTGGCTCCGGAGTCGGCGTCTTGGCCGGTACCTCCGCTGCTGCAGGTGGTCTGGCACTCGAGGACTGCGTCGCCGCCCCTGGGTAAGCCCTGGTGGTCTCGGCCACCACGGGTGGCCTTCTTCTTGGAAGTGGGCTTCTGTCCCGGTTCGAGAGCCTCCTCCGGAGGGGTGTTCGCGATACCGACCGGCCTCGCTCCATTGCTCCTCTGAGTCCAGGACTACCATGCGCTGACCTCAAGTTCGAGCCCAGCTGCCATCGTCTGAGCCCCTTGTTCCAAGCTGCTTTGTGGTAGCTGTGCATGTATAGATCGAACTGTGCAGGGACCTTGCATTGTACCCACCCAAGAAGACTCAGCGCCTTGCGTGTAATGCCATCTCTTGCTTGTTGTAGAGCTGACCTGACCAGATTGCAAGATCGGTATTGTCCAGTGCACCACTTCAGATAAGATAACTGCCCCGGACCGAGGACCCCACTCATCTTGCACCACCTGCAGCCAAGGCTGTGTCACAGCATTGCATATCAACCACTCCATTTGCCAGAAACTGCGCAACACAGGAATCCGATCGATTGGCACAATCTTTTCCGCTGCAAGTATCTGTGCTGCATTGTCCCATTGTGAAAACAGACAACCATAGACGTCGACTGTAAGTGCATCCATACTGCATGGGGACTCGCTGTTTGTACATCCATCTGTCTGTTTGTATCTCGGGGGCCCTTGACAGGCATGCATCGGGACCCTTTGTCGCCTAGCTCGTCGATGGCCTGCCCCGATCACTGCCCGCATCCTCATCTGACGACGGTGGAAAGATATCATCTTCTCGGGCGAATATGTTGGGGTACGCCCTGCCATACTCATCGTAGTAGTGCCGGCATGATCTGGTAGGCGGAGGGGGGCCGCCCGGTGGGCGAACATCCGGCAGGGCCAATGGTGGATGCGTTCTGGCGAGGAGCTCCTCGTGGCCTTCTCGCAACCATGCCACATGTAGGTCATCCAAGTCCAGTACCACCCTTGTTGTTGCATTGGCATTGTCTCGGGTAGCGGCCCCTGCCGTGCTTGCCATTGTCGTCGGCCTTGTATTTCCAGAGGATGATGCTGACGGTTCATCTCGAGATCCACGGCGACTTGGATTGTTGCAGGGAACAGCAGCCTGGGGAGATCTGGAACGCCCGGCTTCGACTGCATCCGCTGTACCTCGCCTTGGCCGCGTGTTGCCACCACCCCGGCTCGCCATGTTGCCCAGCCGTCTCCGATATACAACGAACAACTTGTACCGTGAGCTTCCCAAGCCAGATACTGCAAAGCTGTTAAGATCGGGCTGCATTCAGTCCAAAGCATGTAGGCTGGATGCTGCTTCCCAACAGGCAGTAAAGCAACTGGACATGTAAGCATGCAAGCGGTCATTGAAATCCCGTGCAAATACCATCTTTGCAAAACCCAGGATGCCTCGAAGCGATTGTCCTTCCAGCAGAAGTCGGCATAGTCGGGCCAAGGAACCTCGAGGGGGTTGGAACTTGCTGGACACACGTCTGCTTGACTCGTCTCGAATAAATTCAAGGATGTACTCCACTGCTGCACCTCTTGCCAGCTTGCAATTGCACTGAACCCTTCTGAGCTTCCATCCGGCCATTTTGTTGTGTGTATGTGTTGCAGATATGAGCCAATGCTCGCCACCAAGTGCCCATGCCAAATCAGCAGCCATGAAAAGAGCATAAACCAGTTGAGCGCCCAACCGGTGCTGCAAGTGTCGAAAACTGATCTTCTCTTTTGTAGACAAACACAATGCAGCAAGCTCCAGTTTCCAGTTGTAAAGAAAGAATACTGAAAACGCAGAAAGATGTTGTCGAACAATGCAGTGAAAAAGAGATCGTGGACAAGGCAACCTCCACGTCCCTATGGCAGCAACTCCTACAAAGAAGTGCTAAGAACACGACAAGAAGTTTGAGCCCGGAAGCTTGGCACGCTTGTCCTTTTTCATTCATTCATTCATTCATTCGCATCAACTGTGGCAGTTGTCATGCGGGCGAGTGTGAGCTAGTCACCCCTCTCTGCTGGAGGGTTCGCCGGTGTGAGGCAGATAAAAACCCTGCTGTGCCCCGTGGAGCCCGACAGCAAAGTTGTACAATCCTAGAAAGATAAACACTGCCTTTGGCAGCCGCAAAGCTGTGCTCCTCAGAGCCCGACAGCTGAGGTGTCACAGCTGGGAACTAACAAGTGAAGCTAACAAGCAAATAAAAACTGTACAGGAGACATCATGAGGGCCAGCTAGTCTACAGCCTATGTCTACTCCTTGTCAGAGTGTCGACTCACAAGGCGAGGAGACCTCAGGCCTTGTTGGACTGAGTGTAGAGAGTTAGCCTCTCATGTTTGAGAGCTTGAGAATCATGAGTGTCCTGCGTACACCAGTGGGGAGTGGAGGCCACTTTCCCTTGTAGAATCACACATGGCTATTGATGCGGTATGCAAGCAAGTAGCAGTTGGTAAGAATGGCCTGTCGTGTGGCATCCGTCCCTGGCGTGGCGGCTTGGCCGTCGTCATGTACGAGGTGGCAGGACCAAATATCCTCGGTGTCACCAGGAAAGTAGAATGCCTGATAGTGCCCGGCCGTTACCACCTTGCCTATGTGCATGACCCCTCCGCATAGCTTGTATGGGGTGTTGACGATGTCACCGGCATGTCCAGTGAATGTGGGAACTGTGAGATTTTTGTGTATTTCAATCCTCTGCCGCGTTTTCCTAATGCCTCCGGCTGATTGGACAAATCTTCCGATCTGGAGGATGAGAAGTTCGGGGGGTCTAGTCAAGGCATGTGGCGGGTCTTGTGTATGCCAAGCTGTTACTGCATCCTGTATTCTGAAGGGGTGTTGGACCACCAGTCTTATGTGCGGACAGTTGAACTGCTCATCCAAGATTTCATATGCCCCTGCTTGTGGTCGTCTAGCTTCCCATCCCCCCTTGAGTGCCACGCAGTCCGTGCGGTTGCAAAGATGCTGCAGAAACTCAGCCGCGTCATGCTGTCGCGTGGGCTTCTGCCATCCTGGCCATATGAAGTTCCATGCCGGGTGTCTGGCAATATTCAGGTGCTGGTTGGATCTTGAGGCCTGTGCGATGGCCCCATTGATTTCGCCCAGACCTGATATAAAAGCATCATGGGACCGAGCATAGTGCAGCATGTGAATCACTGCGTTGGCATAGCAAAGGTTATGTGGATTAGTTAGTGCGAGTGATCTAGCATGAGGCTCATTGGTTACACGATCGCGGGTGCGCCATGCCAATAAAGAGCCCTCCACTTTTGTCCCCGCGCCCGCAGTCCCATGTGTTCCCCTTGATGGGATGCCTACCTGACCCTGTTTCGGTGTACTCTTCACTGGTTGTTCAGTGGTCTCACTCACCGAATGCCCCGATGCCCCATCCATGCTGCCTTTGACCTTGTTCTTAGTGCAAGCCGGATCATTCAGAGTGCTAGGGGGTTTTTTCGCTGACATGACATGGACGGGGGCTGAAAAGAAATTGCGGATGCCTGTCTGCAGTTGCTCCTTCTCAGTCTCTTTTTGACTGAGCATGGGGCGCGGAGTCCGCTTTCCCCCGGATTTCCCTTGCCTGCTCTTTAGATCTGCAGTCTCTCGAGCTCCTTGGTGAGCGCCGTCTTGCCCACTCGCTCCCGTCTCAAGCGTAGACCGATCAGCTTGCCCGCGCAGTTGTTTGCCAAGAGGTCCAGGTCGTGGTAGACGGCTGCCGCCTGTTGATGGACAGTGAGCGTCAGGACCATGGTGATCACTTCCGCCTGCAGGTCCGGCTTCAGTGGTCGTAGGCTTTGGAACCGGTGCACTGTGTTGTCCTTGGCGGTGTTTGTGATGAGCTGGTTGACTGCCTTTTTTGCGTCCTCGTGAGTGAGGTTGTCCCGACTTGATGGTAGCGCCTTTTTCTGTACCGGATTCCACTCGTTGTAGATCCACTGGAGCGGAGACCGCGTTGCCCATCCTGCTGTTTCTGCTACCTGTAGTACCTTGGTGTCGGACTCGATTTTCTCGAGGCGTGCTTTCCATTCCATGAGTAGTACTCCCCATAGCGTGGCCCTCAGCGAGGTGTTGACCGTGCCTTCCTCGAACTTTGTGTTCCATGTTGCGCTGGCCTGGATCAGCATGGAGACAATGCCGTGGTTCGTCGTGTCCAGGAAGAACACGTAGCTCCGGTCTGCCTCCAAGATCGTCAGTTGGTGTTCGTGTCTGAGTGCTGTTTTGACCAAGGTTTTCAAGGCCGTTCTCACCGTCTCCTCGTCCAGCGACTCCAGGTCCATCATCAACTCGTCTTCTGCTTCCTGGTCCCGATCCCGTTTTGCCTTGGGAGGTGCCTTGCCTGCGCCCTTGCCCATGCCCTTTCGATACTTTTGCGGCGTCCCCTGCGTCAGTCTGTGTCTGACGGACGCTTGTCTCTGTGGTGTAGGCGTCGTCGCCAGTGGTGAGCTGAGGCCCCACACTGCCGCCATCTGTTGCTCTGGCGTGGTCTCCACTGACGTGGAGGTCATGGTACAGGCAGAGCTGCAGCAAAGGGAGGCACTTACGTCTGTGTTCTCGAGCAGACTTTGGGAAGTGGACATTGCACCAGCAGCAAGGTCGCGCAACGTGTGCTTGTAGCAGTGTTTCGGATTGAGCTAGACTCTGGACAAGCTGTTTCTGAGAGTCATGCCGCTGCGCCATGTGTCGTCGCCAGTGTTGGATGTCTTGCACCTGTTCACCGCATAGGAGACATCGTGTCTTGGCAAGCGTGGACATGTGCTGTATGTGCAGTTGCATCTCATCTTGAGTAGGTGATTTGAGGTAAATCGCAACGTCCATCCCTGGGTGTGGTACAGGCCATACTGCAGGGAGCTGGGTCTCAGGTGAAGCGGAGGCCGCCTGTCTGCTGGTCCTTGCAAGTATCAGCTGAAAAAGAACTGGGCATTGAGAGCAATGCCGATCTGAGCCGTGCACCATTCTGTCACACCACTCACATGTATGGTCCCTTTTGAAGAGGTTCTTGAAGGCCTGGCATGAAGTGTGTATGTCTGAGGTGATATGCCGTGCAAGATGCGTATGCACTCTCTGGATATGCGTTTTAATCATGCCGGCATCAGCAATCCAGCGGCCACAAAAACCGCAGTGCTGTTTGAGGTAGGTTTTGTGTATTGCTGCTTGGGTGCATATTCCCTCATGACTTTGAAGCAATGCCAGTGTCGCTTCGTTTTGCAGGAGTGTGCTCTCCTCAGTCGTCGTGGTGTTCTGTGGTTCGTGTTGCTTCTCTTTAGGGTCAACAGGGGTATGTGGGGTGTCAACCTTGTGTGGAACAGGCACTTGTTCTTTAACAGTCTTCGTATCCTGCTGGCTATTGTTGTTCGAGTCGCTGAGCTGTTTGTTGTGCCAACCGCACACGTTTTGCATGATGTGCCCTTTCAATGCACCCCAGTCATACAGCTTCAGAAGACAGTGTTTGCATTGTGGCATGCCCGCAACAGAATGTTGTTCGGGTTTGTAGTCGATACTGAGTTTGTTGGCTTGAATCTGTCCGTGTCTGAGCGCCTGGTGTTGCCTAAGGGCTTTTTGGGTCGGGTAGTATAGGCCGCATATGGGGCAGGCATGTTGGCTAGAGCTGGAGAGTTCAACCAGCGTCACAGTGCGTTGTTCCACAGCATGGCTAGCAAGTTGCTTGTGTAGCATTTGCCAATACTCAAAGGTCTTAGTTTCGCACGTGGCAGGATCGCCTCGTCCTTGTTGCATAGCATCAAGTTTGCGCGCAATGCGTTCCGTCAGCATATGTACAGGATCCTTCAGGTTGTAGGTTTCTCTCAGCGTCTGGTTACTCACCTTTGTGAGGTGAGCTGGCATACCTGTGACCGCTCTGAGTTGGCGGTGAAACCACGCCCGCAGCTTAGTTATCATTTGGCCAGAGAAAGGAGTAGTTAGCAGACCATAAAGCGCACTGTTTACCACGCAAGCCTGCCAAACCCGTACTCTGTAGTGCCTGGACAATCCCTTGCGTGATCTGATGCTTTTGCGAAGTTGCATAACTTTCGCCTCAGCTTCAGCAAGCCTAAAGTCAAGTGTATGGCCGGTGCCCTCTTTCAGTGTGAGCTTGTTGCCAAGGTAAGTGATGGATTCACACATCGGTATGAGATGTGTTTGTTCTCCATCTTGTAGTTTCCAATGTGCCTGTTTGCGAACTAGAACCGTGCGGCTTTTGACAAATTTTTCAAGTTGCGCTCCCTGGACCCGAATGACCAAACTGGATTTATCCGGATTGACCTTGAGCCCGTATGTTTCCAACATGTGAAAAAGTGCCACTATCGTCTCCTCCATTCGCTTGGCATCATCCACCGTTTTGAGGAGCCAATGGCCTATAGATGGTCATCGGCGAACAACGTGAATGGAAGCTGCAGTGGCGTTTGACCAGCGGGAGTAAGATCCCAGAGTAACTGAGACGACAGCACTGCCCAAAGGGCTGGTGCTAGTCGACATCCCTGGCGGATTCCTTGCGTCGTGCAGATATCTGTCCGGTGAAATTTATCCCTGACCTGGTAGGCAGCCTGCTCGTGGATGGCTGTGACGGTAGATCTAAGGTCAGCATCAACCTGGTGGAGTGCCAACGCTCTATCTAGTTTTGCACGATTGACACGATCAAAAGCTTGGCTGAGGTCGACCGACAGGAGGCACCCTCCTGATTCGCCTTTGACCTGTCCAGTTTCTTTGCGCTGTCTCGTCAGAAACCTATTCCCACCCAAGGCCTTGAGACCGTCCTTGATGTCATGTATACATGCGTTGACCCTTGCCAGCGCATCCGACGTGTCCCGTGCCGGAAGGTATGCATACTGTGGAGTGTGAGTAAGGCTGGAGCAGGCCTGCATCAGTAGCTGATTTTTGATGTAGCCCGCAAACGCCTTGCCATCCGGTCTGAGTAGGCCTATAGGTCTGAGAGCAGCTGCGGTGGATGGAGGTTTATGCGGTTTGGGAAGGAAACACAACTGAGGGTTCTTCCATGCATCAGGTAATGCTGAGGTTACCGGCTGAAGTCGTTTGGCTACGCAGGCCATGGCTGGTGCCACAATCGTCGCGCAGGCCTTCCACGCTGTGGCCGGAGCGGAGTCCGCAGGCACGGCCTTGCCTATAGGAGTACATTTGAGCTGTGTCGTCCATTCACCGGCCGTCAATGGCATGCTGAGCATCTGGCCTGGACGATTGGGAGATGCCGCCGGGGGTGCGAAGAGTTGTTTGCAGTGTTGGACAAGTGCTTGGTGTTCCTGGTGCAGAGACATGGGCGATCCATCCGGGTGCTTAAGCATAATCCTGGGCTTGGGCTTCCAGGGCAGGAGTCGCTTGACTGCACCATAGAGACGCTTCGTGTTATGCGTCTGGGCGGCCCTTTCAGCTTGCTGCAGGTGCCCCCGTGCTATGGCCCGTTGATGCTGGAGATGATATTGCTTGCTCTGCCGTCCTGCCTTGTTGAAGAGGAGCACCCATTGCCATGTGCGAAGCACTCCTGACAAGGTGAATGGCTTGCATCGTTGAAGATCCCTACGTCTCTGCCACATGTGGTAGACGCGGGCAGGCAGTGTGATGGTCGAGCCTCCTACTTCGTCAGGGTGGGTCAACAGCTCTTTCCACGCAGCAAAGATGGCCTTGCACTGTGCTTTGGCGTGGCCTCGATTGGTGTGTGCTGATGTAGCTGTTGGGAAGAGGTCAGAGACCTCACGCAGTAATGTGTGATTGATGTGATCTGCAGTCAGTGGGAGGCCATGGTTCAAGCTGTGATTTATCTCCAATTCCACTTTACTCTTTAATTGTGTGATTCGGTGATCCTTCTGGCGATACGCGTAGTCAAGGTCGTGTCTCGAGTACTGTAGTTCCTGTTGCATTTTGGCCTTGGGCAAGTGGAAGTGCTTGATGATTCGGACATCAGCAATAAGGGCCGAGTGTGTGAGCTCTTTCCACGCCCCAAAGGGTGCCTCTTGTTTGACTACTTGCTTCGCTCTGGTGTCAGCACTTGGTGCGCGCACAAGGATGTAGTCAATCTGAGAGTTACCCGTACGGGTGTAGTTGGTGCATGGGTCCTTCATATGCCAAGTGTTTAGAGCAACCAGGGCGTTGTCTTGTATGAATCGTGGAAGTGAGAGTGGGTCAAGGGCTTGGTGATAGGCCGAGCGGTTCACGCGTGTCCCGATCAATCCATTTACTGCGTGTACCTCTGAGTTAAAATCTCCCGCCAGAATCAGGGTGTCTCTTCTAGCCATGCCCTGTATTGTGGCAGTGCACTTATCGAGCAGGGTTTGCCGCCTCTGTTTGTTTTGTTCCGGATCATCCGTGTGTATCCAAACATGTTGGTATATGTTAAGTGTTTCGATGGCTGCCTCTTTGTGGCATACCTTCACTCTTAGAACTCTGCCTGGGATTATCTCCTGGTAACGAACCATGGAGGCATCGTAACGAGGATGAACTAGTGTGAGCACATCCTCTCCCCGTTTTGTTGAGGAGCCAACTGCCATCCAGTTATCAACCTTGAAAGCGCAAAAGGCAGTGCGGTGCGTTTCCTGTAGGAATATGAAGTCATATTGCATGCCCTCTCCACCAAGAAACGCCTTGACTTCACCCCAAAGGAACCCGCTTAGGCTGTTAACATTGATGGACAGGACCTTGAGACGTTGCTGTGCCCCACCTCGTGGTCTGCATGGAGGTCGGCGTGGTTTGGCCGTCGTTAGGCTAGGCATGGTTGCAGTGTGGAGACCCAACTGACTGCAATGCATAAACCTCCCTCGATATCGGGTGTAGCCAAGTGGATTCTGTGTACTCTGGTGTTGTGCTCTCTGAAAGCTTCTTTTTCGTCCCACCTGAGTGGTGACACCTGCGGCCCCGAACACCGGCGCCGTTGTTTCGCCAGCCACTTGCTTCCCCACCAGGGATGCGGGAAAGTGGCGATCAGTTGTTGTGGGTCCCCCCGCCCCGTGGGAGACGGGAACCCTCACCCCCCCTACGCGTGTGATGCGGTGTGTCATCCAAATGAGTGCGTAGAGCCCGGACTTGGGACCGGGCAAGCTCAGTCCAGGTGTAGCTGTGCTCGTCTTCTCAGGTATTTTTCGTCTTGGTTTAGGCTTTTTTGCTGACGTCGATTGCCATGTACTCAGGCTGCTGATCTTATTAGTGTGTTGCTGTAGGAGGTTCCTAATGTGTTGCGCCTTTTTGGCAAGCTTGAATAGTTTTTGTAATGGATAAGAAGTGCAGTTTCGGCGCCTCCTGCCTCGTAGGTGTCTGCGTCTGACGGTCGGTCGAAGTCGCCATTTGCGACCTCGTCTACCAAGACAACTTCGTGCATTTGATGTGACATGTGTACAGGCAGCAGTTTGTGTCGCAAGCTGATTGCATGGCCCTTTTTTGCTATCGAGAATTGACAGTGGCACTGCAGGACGCGGAGACCGCTTGTCCTGTGCATCTGACACTCCTATCCACGGCTCGAGGAGCTCTTCGAGCGTGTCGAGCGACTGCCGC
This sequence comes from Symbiodinium natans, assembly GCA_905221605.1. Taxonomy (NCBI): domain Eukaryota; class Dinophyceae; order Suessiales; family Symbiodiniaceae; genus Symbiodinium; species Symbiodinium natans. The sequence goes on from CAJNDS010001101.1 coordinate 552,852, forward strand.
CAGCTTAGGCGGTAGTAAATAGCATGTGGGATTCCTTGCATCAGGTCATGGAGGTGCCTCGCTGCCTCCCCGTAGATGGCCAGCAGGGCAAGACTCTCCACCGTCTGTTTCTGGTACAACGTGTAGAGGTAGCCCTCAACCGCGTCACCCAGCTTGCCCGCCTGCCTGCGTGTCCAGACGTTGGGGTGGCTTTCCGGCCTTGTCATCAAAGCCGCTGTGAGCGACCAAATCCAGTTTCCGCAGGAGGGCATGTTCATCGGGCTGGTGTGATACGTTGCATGATGCTGCCTGAAGTAGCCGTGGAGGAAGTTGTGGAGATCGTCTCCATGCGGAATTAGCTTGACCACTGCAGATTTCGCTTCCTGAAGTAGGCGTTGCTTAGCGTGTCGTACCTCCTCTGGTGCTTGTGCTAGGAGTAGATGGGGCCGTGGTTCCACTGTACTAGCCCTCCGTGCAGCAGACGATCGTTGTCTTGCCTCTGGTCGTGGTTCATTTGTATTAGACCTCCTAGCTGCAGTCGATCGCTGATTGGCCTCTTGCTCGCCAAGGCCCTGGCTCGAAGCAGCTGGCATCTGTGTCTGCGGTGCAACGAGGAGATCAAGAGCAAGTGGAGGTTCCGCAGGCTTTTTGAGGGTTGTGAGTATTGGCTCAGGTGCCAAGCCGACCACAGGTGAAGTGTGGAGACCAACAGCTTCACCAGAGTTAGAAGGGTTTGCCCCCTCTATGAGATCGGTGGAGAGTGTTCCTCCACTCCCATCTTTTCCATGAGGTCCATGTCTCTCCTCCCTCTTGTTCGTTGTCTGCTGCTTGTCTAGCCCTGTGTTCTCCTCCTCAACTGTCACGGCTGTGGATTCGTTGCGGTCGAGTATCGCCAGTGTCAAGACGGGGTGCGAGGACCGCATGTCCTGTGTAGACGCTGCTCCTATCCACGGTTCGAGAAGCTCCGCGAGCGAGTCAAGCGACTGCCTCCAGCACAGGCGGTAGTAGATGGCGTGCGGGATTCCTTGCATCAGGTCGTGGAGGGACTTTGCAGCCTCCCCATAGGTGGCCAGCAGGGCAAGGTTCTCCGCCGTCTGGCTCTGGTATAACGTATACAGATATCCCTCTACCGCATCTCCCAGCTTTCCCGCGTGGCTACGCCTCCAGACGTTGGGGTGGCTTTCCGGCCTTGTCATCAATGCTGCAGTAAGCGACCATATCCAGTTACCACACGAGGGCATGTTCACCGGATTGGCGTGGTACGTTGCATGGTGCCGCCTGAAGTAGCCGTTGAGGAAGGTATGGAGGTCGTCTCCATGCGGAATCAGCTTGAGCACTGCCGATTTCGCGTCCCGAAGTAGACGGTGCTTGACTTCTCTCACCTTTAGTGGCGCTTGGACCAGGAGTAGATGTGGCCGTGGCTCAATGGTACTGGCCCTCCGAGCTGCAGACGATCGTGTTCTTTCCTCGGGCCGAGGCTCTATTGTGCTGGATCTCCTAGCAGCAGATGACCGTTGTCTGGTCTCCTGCTCGTCGGAACATCGGCTCGAGGCAGCTGGAGCCTTCATCGGCCCTATATCGGGAGAATCATGATCAAGTGGAGGTTCTTCAATCTTCTGGATGGTAGTGAGTGTCAGCCCGGATGTTGAATTGCTCTCAGGTGAGGTGTGGAGACCACTAACCTTACCGGAGGCAGGGTAGCGCACCCCCCCAACAGGAGCATTGGAGGAGGCACTGTCACTCCCAACCTGGAAAGAAGAGCTTGGGTGCTCAGCCTCCTGGTTCGTCGTCTCCCGTAGATCCAGCCTGTAGGTCTCTCTCGTCGTTGACGTGGATGTGGACCGCTTGGCTTCTTTCCTTCTCGAACTTGCCGCAACTCCGGTAGCCAGCTCGTTGAGGAGTCCCTCCATGGACTGTGTGCGTCTTGTTTCGGCCTGCGTATCCATGACGTTCACCCCCCATCCCTGTGCGTCTCCATCTGTTGCCCTGGCACCGTCCGAGGTCTGCCATTGCCATTCCTGAGAGTGTGGAGACCACCAACTCCAGGTGTGCCACCAGTCTCGTTCGTCTCCTCCGTCCTGTTGTTGTACTTGTCGATTTCTGGCTCGTTCTACCGCTTCCTCACGCAAGGTTTGCAGGTGTCCCGTAGGTTCCGCACCTGTCTCTCGGAGCCGGCTTGGGAGTCTTCGTGCTGATCTTTTCTGCGAGCTTGGTGACGGCATTGCAGTTTGGATCGAGGCATTTACAAGTAAGGTCCATTCATGTGTCAGGTGGGGCCGGTAGGGGTAAGTGGATTGTCTCTGGCTGACAAGGGCAGTCGCAGGAGAAGGTATCAGGGTTTGTATGATACAGCAGTGGCGGCGACTCAGGTACTGTATCTGCTTGATCAATGTTATGTCCTGCGGTCCTTCAGGAATGTTAGCTCTATGTATATGCATCAATTTCTCCTGGCATGCGCTGCATCTGACCCTGACAGAGATCCCGACCATCGAGAGGAGGAGACTGGTCGTGGTCTCAGGCATTGCGGCCTTGCATAAGAGCTTAGCCGGGCTCATCCACTTGCTTAGATGAACGCCGTGCACTGGGATGCAGCGTGGCTCAGTTGCAGTGTGCCGTGGAATCAGGCTCCCGGCATTGATCTTTGCTCGGTTGGCCTGGGCAGCGGGAAGCATACATGCATAGTAGTCATGTTTAGAGCGTAGGGTATGCAGTGTGGCTTGGCTGCTCCACATGTATCCAAGCTTATAGGAATGCCTACTGACATGCCCTGCGCAAAGAGCTCTTGCTTTGGTTTTCCGGCGCGGAGCCCGCATGCCTTCGTTGGCCCTCAGTAGGCCCGCGTGCACATCCCTGAGGCTCGGTGGCCCATCTGCGGTTCTTGGCAAGATTCTCTCTCCGCTCTTCAGGATAATCACGGCGTGGATGAAACGAGCTGGGAGGACCTTTTGTGTGCCGATACCCTTTGTGAGATAGACCTGGTTGCCGCTCTTGTAGAACGTGCACCCCTCTGCCGCAGCCTCCTTTGGTAGGATCGCGAGTGCAATGTTGCATGTATTTCTCATTCCTGAGATAGGACGATCAGTCGGCAGCCCCTCTGTGAGGTGTATGTCATTTCGCTTGCGGCTCGGACCACCCGCCAACAGTCCACTTTGGACTATCTGGCTGTAGGCATCATCGTATGTGCCGTGATACAGCTCCTGTGGCAGCAGGCGTCTGGGCACCCGCACTTGGAAGGTGGAGTTGTCTATGCCTTCCATGGAGTGGCCCTGTGCCGCTCTGATCCACTTTGCCCCTTCCCGCTGGACCACTTCAAATCTCTTCTTGTCGCTCTCTTCGACCACTTGCAGGATTTCGTGTTCCTGTGCATGTAGCGCCTTAAGCTTGTGCGTGTCCAGAACGGCACGGAGTTCAAAGAGTGCATCTGCTCTCACTTCCAATCCTTGCCTTGCTCCAGAGTGTCTCAGGACGTCCGTGAGTGCTTTTGATATGGCCGTCTTTCTTCGTCGCGCCAGCGGTGGTCTAGGTGGTTCCCCCCGCTTGCTCGCGGTTGGGCGTTCGCCCGAGGCGGGCTTCGGCAGATCTTCTCGCTGTCGACGGCTTCTGACTACCTGAGCGGAGTCCGCTGTCAGGTTGCGATTGTGCACCGGTGTGGGCACCGTGTCCTGCTCCGTGTCCTCTTCTGGTTCAGAGAGTTCTATGATGTAGTCCATCTCCACCATGTCTTCCGAGCTGGCCTTCTTACGCCTCTTCGGGTGGAAGCGCACTCGGCTACTACTTGATGGCTCTTCTCCAGGTTCGTCTTGTTGCGTGACTTCTTGGAGTGCGGAGTCCGCTGTACTCCTTTGCCTCTTCTGCGCCTTTGCCACAGCGGCCTGTCTGAGGGCAAGTAGTTTGCCTGTGGGCTCAGCGCCCGACTGGCGTAGTCTTGTGGGTAAACGCCGAGATGACTTCTTCTTTGAGCTCGGACTGGGTCCCATGTTGCAAGCAGGCACATTGGCAGGAGTTAAAACCAGTATCCCCGGTGCTGTTCCCTGAAACCCTGTAGTTATGTGATCAGAGTTCATGGTGACGCTGTGGGTGTCCTGACCTATCTCAAGTTCAGTCTCTTGCACATAATCTTCAGTGCAAGTACGGAGGCCGAGGTCAGGTGTAAGAAGTGGAAGGCGGGGGGGTTGTGGTTCCGTCAGGGCCAGTCTTATGGTGGGGGGGAGGGATGGGTATGAGCCAAAGTGTGCTCCGATTCGATGGCTGATCTCATGTTCTGCATGTGTGTACGTAAGGATGCAAACCAGCAGCTTCGCAAGGCAATTGAGTGCCCTGCTGGGTGTGGAGACCACGTTCCCAGTATCGATGGGATCGTTGCGCCGTCTCGTGGATTTGTCAGCCTGGGCAGGTGGAGGTCGTGCGTGTATTCTGATGGGCTGTGGGGTTGTGTATTTTTTAATTGCATACCAGATCGTTGCAGCACAAGCGCACGCACAGCTGTGATCTTTTGTGAACAATCCGATCTTAGAGGCACTCACGTATGCTCTATTGTAATCAGATATTAGTTCTTGTCTATTCACAGCATCGATCTGATGGCGGTCGGCGCATGCATGGGGTTTGCTATGAATCGCATAAACTGGGTGACTCTCTCCGCGTTTGAGTGTCCGGCTGGGTGTGGAGTCCACCTTCCCAGTTGCAACGCGCTTCTCGTGTTGCGAGTGGGTGGCCTGCGCAGAATATCGTGCAGCCCGGTAAGCACCCGTGTTGCATGCCCTAGCACTCTTGTATGCTGTGCACATCAGGACTGTACGCTCGCATGCACTCTCATATGCTCGAGTGGGCGGCCGGTTGGAGCACCTTGGCCCATCTCCTTCAGATTCCTCACTTTGTACATCCGGCGTGGACGCAATTTGTCCAGAGGCCGCTCCACTGTCTGCAAATGGCTCGCCCATGTCTTGCAGAATTGCACTATTGTCTTCAGTCTCAGAAGTGCCAGCAAAACCTGCTAAGAACTCGTCGAGGTCTGTTGTTTCTGTGGTGAAAGGAGCGGAGGCCGCATTCCCCTCCGGTCCTGTCACTGGTGTTGTCGGTGTCGGCATCTCGTGTCCTGCCGTTGTCCCGATAGTCGCCGTCTCCAATCGCTGCGCCTCAAAGCGTGCGACCAGATCTACACCCCGAGGTTCTCGTAGGAGATCCGAATGCTGCTCCTCTATCTTATTCACAAGCCTTGATTTCAAGGGGTCCGGGAGCTGGCGTATCTGCTCAAGGAAGAAGCTCGCTCGCGCAAGGTCACTTACTTCCAGTGATGGTTCAGGAAGGGCTCGTAGGAGGGATGCTTCTTGATCATTCTGTGCAACGTCAAGGAAGCGAAGCCACGTAGTGTTTACCTTTTTGGTAGAAGCATCATGTTCCACTGGTTGGTGATCTTGGGTGCGGAGTCCGCCTTCCCTTTCACTTTCCTGTGCATTCACCACTTCTATGGGCTCTTCCAGGAAGTGTGCTGTGTCATCTTCGCCCTCCGTGCGAGTAGACTTCGGCACGACAATCGGAACTGCAGCTGTTTGCATGCAGACGCACGGCTGCTCAAGACAGTAAATGCACATCATGCTGGCAGAGGAGTCGCCAGAACCTCCAGATGTCTGCCTTTCGTGGTGTTCGCCAGGTAGCATGCTGTGCAGGGCTTCCTCCAACGATGTGCATCTGCAGGGGCGCCATCCACAGGTCACGCATGGTGTACATGGTGCCTCCGACATTATGATTCTTGAGAAGCTTCCCTGACCAAGAGTGCTCTGTCTACGAAAGGGTGCGGAGTCCGCAAACCCTGTGAAGTGAGTGCAGAGCCAATGCATTGCGCAGGTTAAATGAACAGAACAGTCACGTCTTGCCGTGTGGTCTGCAGTTTGCAACGCGGTATGATCGCAGACATGATCCGCCTTCTTCGACCGCGAGATGCCTCTCGGTAGGCAGTTGGCCGTGGCCCTGACCTCAGTGTGTCGAGTGATGGAATTGAGTCTAGGCCATATCAAGTCAGTGAATAACACGTCAGCATGTGAATTAGTCAAGGGCTTCAATCTGCGTAGCCCATCCTGAATGGTCTGCATTACTATTTGTGACCAGCCGGATGACCCACTGTGCCTGACATGTTTGGGAGTGGAAACCACTTGCCCTCGTGAGTGAAAAGCAGGAGCGGAAGCAGCTGGTGCCTGGGTGCTGCACCGTGTCAGCTCCTTTGGCGCAGGCCCTGTCATGCTTGCGGGTTCAAGTCTGACAGAGGACTCTGCAGTTGCCGGCCTTGGAGCAACTGTCTGAAAGGAAGCTACTGCTATCAAGGTTGCTATTCGGGCAAGCGGATTCTGTTCGCTAGCAGTGCTCGTTAAATTACCAGTGCCAAGCATGCAGCTCAATGTGTGCTCCCGCCTGCATGATCTGGCCTTCCACGTGCTCACGCGCTGGGGCCAGGAAACTCTCGGTAATGCATATGCAGCGAAGCTGTTGCTGCAAGGCCACATCAATTCTCGAGTACTGGATTGGTGACAGTATATTTCTCTTGCTGCATCAACCGCCTGCGAGCAATTTTGCAGCATGGTGTTTGACAGTTGCCTGAGTGTCTGACAAGCGTTGCTCTGGTTACTACGGTCCTCAGTTACAGCTGGTGAAGTCACACCTCGACGTCGTTGGATTTCTGCCTGTTCAGATGTCTCTTGCATTACCACTACGTATTGGTTGTCCTTGGTGAGCATGAGCGCTCTAGTCAGACTGTGTGCACAAGCAGCGAGCCTACGCTTCGATGCGGGCATCTCTCCATCTGGTTCCTGTCGGCCTGGATCCTGGTAGACGTCAACTGGCCTGAGGGGTCTATGAGTCCCCACCGTTCCTGAATCCATAGTGATGGTTGCCTCATGCAATGAGCCTGTGGGGTTGTCATGCTGTTCTGAGCACTCAGCAGAACCTGACATAAGCACACTGACCAGACGTTCCCATGACTGTAGTGGTGGGGGAAGCGGAGCCCGCTGTTCCTCATACGCATATGGTGCTGGATGTGGTGGTTGCGTGTAGCGAAGTCCTTCAGGCGTTCTCCACAGGGGGCACCGAGTGGTATTGATGGGGTCCGTTGCTACCTCGTAAAGCTGAGGCGGTGTCAACTGCTCACCAGTGGAAGAACTTGCATCTCTTGATCCTTCAACA
>CAJNDS010001101.1:562500-610000 GCA_905221605.1 Symbiodinium natans
TTGCACAGACAGAATTTAATTCATTAAATTCCTTAATTTCCACTTTCCCCCTGGAATTTAATGAATTTAATCAATTAATTCAATTAATTCATTTATTTCCAAAGGGGGGGGTGGAATTAATTGAATTAGTTGAATTAATTGAATTAAATTCAATTAATTGAATTAATTGAACCCCCCCCTTTGGAAATAAATGAATTAATTGAATTAATTGAAGTAATTGAATTAATTGAATTAATTGAATTAATTGAATTAATTGAATTAATTGAATTAATTGGAATTAATTCAATTAATTCAATTAATTCCACCTCCCCTTTGGAAATAAATGAATTAATTGAATTAATTGAATTAGTTGAATTATTTCGATTAATTCAATTAATTCAATTAATTAATTTATTTCCAAATGGGGGGGATTCCCCAGCCCCCACCCCTCCCCCCCCTTTGGAAATAAATGAATTAGTTGAATTAATTGAATTAATTCAATTAATTCAATTAATTCAATTAATTCAATTAATTCAATTAATTCAATTAATTCAATTAATTCAATTAATTCAATTAATTCAATTCATTCAATTAATTCATTTATTTCCAAAGGGGGGGTGGAATTAATTGAATTAGTTGGATTAATTGAATTAATTGAATTAATTGAATTAATTCAATTAATTCAATTAATTCAATTAATTCAATTATTTCAATTAATTCAATTAATTCAATTAATTCAATTAATTCATTTATTTCCAAATGTGGTGGATTCCCCAGACCCCACCCCCCCCAGCTCGATTTGGCCAAATTTTGCCCGGAGGCTGCCCGGCAAAATTTGGCCAAATCGAGCCGCGCCTTTCTGGAGGCCCGAAATTATTTAAACTATCGCGGCTCGATTTGGCCAAATTTTGCCGGGCAGCCTTCGGGCAAAATTTGGCCAAATCGAGCCACGCATTTCTCATCGCATACGAAGGGCAGCCCGATTTGGCCAAATTTTGCCCGGAAGCTGCCCGGCAAAATTTGGCCAAATCGAGCCGCGATAGTTTAAAAATTTCGGGCCTTCAGAAAGGCGCGGCTCGATTTGGCCAAATTTTGCCCGGAGGCTGCCCGGCAAACTTTGGCCAAATCGAGCCGCGCATTTCTCATCGCGTTCGACGAGCAGCCCGATTTGGCCAAATTTTGCCCGCAGACTGCCCGGCAAAATCTGGCCAAATCGAGCCGCGCCTTTCTGGAGGCCCGAAATTATTTAAACTATCGCGGCTCGATTTAGCCAAATTTTGCCGGGCAGTCTGCGGGCAAAATTTGGCCAAATCGGGCTGCTCGTCGTACGCGCTGAGAAATGCGCGGCTCGATTTGGCCAAATTTTGCCGGGCAGCCTCCAGGCAAAATTTGGCCAAATCGAGCCGCGCATTTCTCATGGCATACGAAGAGCAGCCCGATTTGGCCAAATTTTGCCCGCAGGCTGCCCGGCAAAATTTGGCCAAATCGAGCCGCGATAGTTTAAATAATTTCGTTCAATTAGTTCATTCATTTCCAAATGGGGGGGATTCCCCAGCCCCCACCCCCCCCCCCTTTGGAAATAAATGAATTAATTGAATTAATTGAAATAATTGAATTAATTCAATTAATTCAATTAATTCCACCTCCCCTTTGGAAATAAATCCATTAATTGAAATTCAATTAATTCAATTAATTCAATTAATTCAATTAATTCATTTATTTCCAAAGGGGGGGGGGGGGTGGGGGATGGGGAATCCCCCCCATTTGGAAATAAATGAATTAATTGAATTAATTGAATTAATTGAAATAATTGAATTAATTCAATTAATTCAATTAATTCCACCTCCCCTTTGGAAATAATGAATTAATTGAATTAATTGAATTAATTGAATTAATTGAATTAATTCAATTAATTCAATTAATTCAATTAATTCATTTATTTCCAAAGGGGGGGGGGGTGGGGGCTGGGGAATCCCCCCCATTTGGAAATAAATGAATTACTTGAATTAATTGAAATAATTGAATTAATTCAATTAATTCAATTAATTCCACCTCCCCTTTGGAAATAAATCAATTAATTGAGTTAATTGAATTAATTCAATTATTTCAATTAATTCAATTAATTCATGTATTTCCAAATGGGGGGTGGGGGCTGGGGCATCCTCCTCCCCCCAATACTAAACCACTAGCCCGGGCCTCCCCCCAATACTAAATCACGAGCCCGGGCCTCCCCCCAATACTAAATTACGAGCCCGGGCCTTCCCGCAATACTAAATCACGAGCCCGGGCCTCCCCCCAATACTAAATCACGAGCCCGGGCTAAATCACGAGCCCGGGCCTCCAAATTACGAGGCCGGGCCTCCCCCCAATACTAAATCACGAGCCCGGGCCTCCCCCCAATACTAAATCACGAGCCCGGGCCTCCCGCAATACTAAATCACGAGCCCGGGCCTCCCCCCAATACTAATTTACGAGCCCGGGCCTCCTCCCAATACTAAATCACGAGCCCTCCTCCCCCCAAACTAGGGCACAGTTTTTGCTCCAAAAAGTGACATCGCAAGCCCTGGTCCCTAAGATTTTGAGCTCATTTCTTGCCCCAAAGAGTAACATCGCAAGCCCTGGTCCCTAAGATTTTGGGCTCATTTCTTGCCCCAAAGAGTAACATCGCAAGCCCTGGTCCCTATTATTTGGGGCCCAGTTTTTGCTCCAAAGAGTCAAATCGCAAGCCCTGGTCCCTAAGATTTTGGACTCAGTTTTTTGCTCCAAAGCAAGCCCTGGTCCTTAAGATTTTGGGCTCATTTCTTGCTCCGAAGAGTCAAATCGCAAGCCCTGGTCCCGAAGATTTCGGGTTCAATTTTTGCTCCACAGAGTCAAACCGCAAGCCCTGGTCCCTAAGATTTGGGGCACAGTTTTTGCTCCAAAGGGTCAAATCGCAAGCCCTGCTCCCTAAGATTTTGGGCTCATTTCTTGCCCAAAAGAGTGACATCGCAAGCCCTGGTCCCTAAGATCTTGGGCCCAGTTGCTCCAAAGAGTCAAATCGCAAGCCCTGGTCCCTAAGATTTTGGGCCCAGTTTTTGCTCCAAAGGGTCAAATCGCAAGCCCTGGTCCCTAAGATTTTGGGTTCAATCTTTGCTCCAAAGAGTAACATCGCAAGCCCTGGTCCCTAAGATTTGGGGCCCAGTTTTTGCTCCCGAAGAGTCAAATCGCAAGCCCTGGTCCCTAAGATTTTGGGTTCAATTTTTGCTCCAAAGAGTGACATCGCAAGCTCTGGTCCCTAAGATTGGGGGCCCAGTTTTTGCTCCAAAGAGTGACATCGCAAGTCCTGGTCCCTAAGATTTTGGGTTCAATTTTTGCTCCAAAGAGTGACATCGCAAGCCCTGGTCCCTAAGATTTGGGGCCCAGTTTTTGCTCCAAAGAGTAACATCGCAAGCCCTGGTCCCTAAGATTTTGGGTTCATTTTTTGCTCCAAAGAGTGACATCGCAAGCCCTGGTCCCTAAGATTTGGGGCCCAGTTTTTGCTCCAAAGAGTGACATCGCAAGCCCTGGTCCCTAAGATTTTGGGTTTAATTTTTGCTCCAAAGAGTGACATCGCAAGCCCTGGTCCTTAAGATTTTGGGTTCGTTTTTTGCTCCAAAGAGTGACATCGCAAGCCCTGGTCCCTAAGATTTGGGGCCCAGTTTTTGCTCCAAAGAGTCAAATCGCAAGCCCTGGTCCCTAAGATTTTGGGTTCATTTTTTGCTCCAAAGAGTGACATCGCAAGCCCTGGTCCCTAAGATCTTGGGCCCAGTTTTTGGTTCAAAGAGTCAAATCGCAAGCCCTGGTCCCTAAGATTTTGGGTTCAATTTTTGCTCCAAAGAGTCAAATCGCAGGCCCTGGTCCCTAAGATTTTGCATTCATTGTTGCTCCAAAGAGTGACATCGCAAGCCCTGGTCCCTAAGATCTTGGGCCCAGTTTTTGCTCCGAAGAGTCAAATCGCAAGCCCTGGTCCCTAAGATTTTGGGTTCAATTTTTGCTCCAAAGAGTCAAATCGCAAGCCCTGGTCCCTAAGATTTGGGGCCCAGTTTTTGCTCCAAAGAGTCAAATCGCAAGCCCTGGTCCCTAAGATTTTGGGTTCATTTTTTGCTCCAAAGAGTGACATCGCAAGCCCTTGTCCCTAAGATTTTGGGCCCAGTTTTTGGTTCAAAGAGTCAAATCGCAAGCCCTGGTCCCTAAGATTTTGGGTTCAATTTTTGCTCCAAAGAGTCAAATCGCAAGCCCTGGTCCCTAAGATTTGGGGCCCATGTTTTGCTCCAAAGAGTCAAATCGCAAGCCCTGGTCCCTAAGATTTTGGGTTCATTTTTTGCTCCAAAGAGTGACATCGCAAGCCCTTGTCCCTAAGATTTTGGGTTCAATTTTGCTCCAAAGAGTGACATCGCAAGCCCTGGTCCCTAAGATTTAGGGCCCAGTTTTTGCTCCAAAGAGTAAAATCGCAAGCCCTGGTCCCTTAGATTTTTGGGTCGATTTTTGCTCCAAAGAGTCAAATCGCAAGCCCTGGTCCCTAAGTTTTCGGGGTCGATTTGTGCTCCACAGAGTCAAATCGCAAGCCCTGGTCCCTAAGATTTCGGGGTCGATTTGTGCTCCACGGAGTCAAATTGCAAGCCCTGGTCCCTAAGATTTTGGGCCCAGTATTTGCTCCACAAGGTGAAATCGCAAGCCCCGGTCTTTAAGATTTTGGGCTCATTTCTTGCTCCAAAGAGTAACATCGCAAGCCCTGGTCCCTAAGATTTTGGAATCGATTTTTGCTCCAAAGAGTCAGATCGCAAGCCCTGGCCCTAAAATGTTGGGCTCAATTTTTGTTTTTCCCTTCTCTTCTGCTTCCTTTTAACTGATAAAACACAAGAAAGGAACTCATATGATAAAGCAGTGGAAAGGTAAGCAGAGGGTGACTCCTTGCGCGTGAGCCTTTCCATAATACTCCATCATATTCATCCTCTCGGCCTATCTCTTCTGCTCCTTTCCTTACTCTTCTCCTTCTCATAGTTCTTCCTTTTTGTTTTTCTCATTTCGAAAAGAAAGAGGGAAGGGAGAAACAAGGGAGAGAGAATAGATAAAGAAGAGTGCCATCTTCTCTGCGCCTTGTTTTGTCTCTCCCTCTTCTCTATTCATCTGTCTTCTATTCTCTTCCTTGCTCTTCCCATTAAATATGCAATCCTTGGTATCTCTCCTCTCTCCTTCTCTCTTCCTCCAACAGATGTGCTTTTGGATCGTTTTCTGCATCTTCAAGCGAGAAAAAAGGACACAGACTGCGATTAAAAGGGACGCCCATGTTGGATTGGCAGCAAGCCCAGCTGATGCTCATGATTCTCTCTCTTTCCCTACACATGGGCGATGGAACGGGTGTCCTTTTCAATCGTTTTCTGCATCTTCAAGAGAAACAGGGACACCCCACAAGAAGGAAAAGCAACATAAGAGATAGGGAGGGAAATTGACCCTTTCCTCTCTTCTTATCTGCTATTTTTCTTATTCGCTTCAAAAAGCAACATAAGGGAAAGGGGATTTCCTGAAGAGGAGAGAGGGAACCTATCTGTGAAAAGCAAGAATGGTTTTTTCTAGTTCGAAAGGGAATAGGGAGAGACAAGGGAGAGATGATATGTACAGCTTTGCGCCTTATTTTGTGATTCCGTCTCCTTGCTTCCTGTCTCTTCTATTCCTTGCAGCACGCTTCGGGAAACATAGCATCCTTGTTATCTTTCCTCTCTCACTTCCCTTTCCCTTCTCTTCTTCCGCTTCCTTTTAACTGATAAAACACAAGAAAGGAACTCATATGATAAAGCAGTGAAAAGGTAAGCAGAGGGTGACTCCTTGCGCGTGAGCCTTTCCATAATACTCCATCATATTCATCCTCTCGGCCTATCTCTTCTGTTCCTTTCCTTACTCTTCTCCTTCTCATAGTTCTTCCTTTTTGTTTTTCTCATTTCGAAAAGAAAGAGGGAAGGGAGAAACAAGGGAGAGAGAATAGATAAAGAAGAGCGCCATCTTCTCTATTCATCTGTCTTCTATTCTCTTCCTTGCTCTTCCCATTAAATATGCAATCCTTGGTATCTCTCCTCTCTCCTTCTCTCTTCCTCCAACAGATGTGCTTTTGGATCGTTTTCTGCATCTTCAAGCGAGAAAAAAGGACACAGAATGCGATTAAAAGGGACGCCCATGTTGGATTGGCAGCAAGCCCAGCTGATGCTCATGATTCTCTCTCTTTCCCTACATATGGGCGATGGAACGGGTGTCCTTTTCAATCGTTTTCTGCATCTTCAAGAGAAAAAGGGACACCCCACAAGAAGGAAAAGTAACATAAGAGATAGGGAGGGAAATTGAAGAACTCCTCATTGTACTTGGTCATTCCCTTTCCTCTCTTCTTATCTGCCCATTTTCTGTGCGCCTTGTTTTGTCTCCCCCTCTTCTCCCATCATCTCTCTTCTGGTCTTTTCTTTGCTCTTCCCATTAAAAATGCAACCCTTTTTATGTCTCCTCTCTCCTTCTCTCTCCCTCCTCTTCTCCTGTTCCCTTCTAAACGACAAAAACGCAAGAAAGGAAGAATAAGAGGGGAATGGAGGCCCTGTTCCTTTTCCTCTTTCAATGGATGGGGGAAGTGGGCGGAGTTGGCCCCTTGCCCGTACACCCTCCCCATGCTTCAGCAAACCCCTCCTCTCGCCCTATCGCCTCTGTTTTTTTCCTTGTGCCCAAACGGAAAACGAAAACGGGTTCCTTTATATGTTCATTGTCCTTCCTTTTGTTTTTTTATTTCACAGGGAAAAGAACCAGAGAAGAGGAAGATAAGAACGAGAGGTGAGATGAAAACGGCACCATCTTCTCTTTGCCTTATTTTTGCACCTCCCTCTCCTGTCTTAATTTCTCTTCCACTCTTTTTTTCCATTGCTCTTCCCATAATATTGCATTCCTTTTGATAACTCACAGGAAATTAAAATGGCCTCCTTGTTGTCTCTCCTCTCTCACTTCCCTTTCCCTTCTCTCCTTCTGTTTCCTTTTAATTTTAACTGATAAAACACAAGAAAGGAGCTTGTAAAATCAAGCAGTGGAAGGGTAAGCAGAAGGTGACTCCTTGTGCGTGGACCTTTGCCGTACTTCACCATACCCCTCTTTTCGGCCTATCTCTTCGGCTCTTTTCCTAACCCTTCTTCTTTTCATCTTTCTTTTTGTTTTTCTCATTTCGAAAAGACAGAGGGAACGGAGAGATAAGGGAGAGAGGATAGATAAAGAAGAGTACCATCTTCTTTGCGCCTTGTTTTATCTCTCTTCTATTCTTTTCTTGGCTCTTCCCATGAAAATCGTGTTCCTCTTATCTTTCCCTCCTTCTCTCCCTTCTCTTCTCCTCACGAGAGCCTTCGACTTTAGGATTGAGGAGAAAAAGAGAAGAGAAAAGAGGAACTACCTGGTTCTTGTTCCTGAGGCCTCCATAGTACGACTGACGTGACAGCAGCGTACCCTCGTGGAAACGTGTATGGCTATAAGAAAACCCGAGTCCCAGCTTCCAAATAGACCCTATTTAAGCCACCCACGGTGGGGGGGGGGGGGGGGGGGGGTACCCTTTCTGGGGCTTGCTTGAAGGGGATTCTATTCCATTCGGGGTGTACCGATTTTGGGAAATGGTAGTAGCGTTTAGGTAGTAGTAGTTAGTAGGTAGTAGTAGTGTAGTAGTAGTAGCAGTAGCAGTAGTAGTAGTAGTAGTAGTAGTAGTAGTAGTAGTAGTAGTAGTAGTAGTGTAGTAGGTAGTAGTAGTAGTAGGAGTAGTAGTTAGGAGTAGTAGTAGTTAGTAGTAGTAGTAGTAGAGTAGTAGTAGTAGTAGTAGTAGTAGTAGTAGTAGTAGTAGTAGTAGTAGTAGTAGTAGTAGTAGTAGTAGTAGTAGGAGTAGTAGTAGTAGTAGGAGTAGTAGTAGTAGTAGTAGTAGAAGTAGTAGTAGTAGTAGTAGTAGTAGTATTAGAAGTAGTAGTAGTAGTAGTAGTAGTAGTAGTAGTAGTAGTAGTAGTAGTAGTAGTAGTAGTAGTAGGAGTAGTGGTCTCAGGTCCACCGGCTGAGCGAAGGCCGAGAACCCGACGAGGATGTGCGGCAGCCTCCTCGGGATGCCACGAGCTGTGGGGGCTTGTTTAGGGTTTCGCATTTTTAGGGTTTAGGGTTTAGGGTTTAGGGTTTAGGGTTTAGGGTTAGACCAGGGCTTTTGGAGGGGGAAGGCAAATAACCGCAAGGAAGTGACAACACTTATCATACTTGTTTGCGGTAGACAAGTAGGGAAGGAGGTACTTCATATCCGCCTATAAGACCCTTTAAGGCATTAAGTGGGTAAACCCTAACTCCCTAGTTCCCTTCTCAGAATCCTAAACACTAAGCCCTACTGCTGCCTTGGCATCAACCCTAAACCCTAAACCCTAAACCCTAAACCCTAAACCCTAAACCCTAAACCCTAAACCCTAAACCCTAAACCCTAAACCCTAAACCCTAAACCCTGAACCCTAAACCCTAAACCCCAAACCCTAAACCCTAGCCTTGAAGCCTGAGCTTGCTTAGGGGTTTACGTTTACAGGAACTTGGTACCCTTCAGCTGAGGGTGTAAATGTTCATTAGGGAACTAGGTACCCTAGAAGGTAGGAGGCAGGGTAGTTCAGTAAGAGGTACCTAACTTCCAAATTCCGTACTAAGAACTAGAATGATTCAACCCTAGTGTTCAATGCTTGGGAACCTTCTCAACCCGAAAAAGTAAGGGATAGGGATCCTCTTATGCGCAATAAGGGTTTAGGGTTTTTGTTTTACCGCTGCCATGCGCTAACACCCCGAAAACAAGTTGAAATCGCGCATGGGCGCAGCCGCCTGGCACGCAGGGAACGTGCGGTCTTTAAGAATCAGTTGGGGGTTTCGAAACTATGGGAACCTACTATAAGGGAATCCTACTATTTGGGGGTCTTTACTAGGGGTCGCTGATTTTCGTAACCCCCAGTTCTTGCAAGCCAAAAAAGCCATTGCGTAGTGAGGGGAAGTTGGGTGGTACTTGAAGGTTCATGGTACTTACTAACCAATTATAACTGGGCTTACAACCCTACTTATAATTGGGATAACCCCTATAAGGCCCTTTAGGGGTATTATAAGTAGGGTTATAAGTACAGTTGTAATTGGTTAGTAAGTACCATGAACCTTCAAGTAGCCAGTGTGGGAGAGGGGGGCCCGCGCTGCGGGATCCATTTGCATGCCTGACTACCCGGTCCTTATATGCTGGAGACAAAGCAGGATGGTGCAAAGCCTCCCGAAAAACCTAAACCTAAATCCGAAACCCAGAAGCCTAAATCCTAAACCCGAAGCCCGAAAACCTCAATCCTAAAGCTACCAAGTTAGGGCGTAGGAATCCAAAACCCTAAGCCCTAAACCCTAAACCAGCGTTTCAGGGGTTCAGGGTTTCAGGTGCAGGGTTTCGGTGTCCCATGTTTTGAGTTTGGGAGTTCAGAAGCCCTGAGCCCTCAATTCCGAACCTTCAAACATCTGAAAAGTAAACCCTCTTGGAAGCAACCCTGCATCGTTAAACCCCTAAACCCTAAACCCTAAACCCTAAACCCTAAACCCCAAACCCTAAACCCTAAACCCTAAACCCTAAACCCTAAACCCTAAACCCTAAACCCTAAACCCTAAACCCTAAACCCTAAACCCTACCTGAATCCTGAGCCTCTTGACAGCATCCCAAGGTCCAAAACTCCTAGAGCCCTAGAACCTCCCCCTTAAACCCTAAACCCTAAACCCTAAACCCGAAACCCTAAACCCTAAACCCCAAGCTCCTGGGGTTGAAGAGGAGTGTGTTGGCTTCGATTGTGGACCAGAGGTCCGCCTCACGTGCCCAATACCCAAGGGCCCACTTGGAGGTTTAGGGTTTAGGGTTTAGGGTTTAGGGTGTTCGGGTTTAGGGCACTTATAACCACAGTTATAAGTCTACTTATAACCACAGCTAGGGTTTAGGGTTTAGGGTTTAGGGTTTAGGGTTTAGGGTTTAGGGTTTGGGGTTTAGGGTTTAGGGGTTAGGGTTTAGGGTACTTATAAGCTAAGTTGGGGGCCTATAAGTAGAGTTAAACTTAGGGTTAAAAGTACTTCAGAACCCTTCAAAGGAGGTAAAGGTCTACACTCAGGGACCATGTAACTACCCTTCGAGATGAGAGATATACCTTGCACTATATTGGGTTTAGGGTTTGGCAGGTTGGGGATACATATACCTTAAAGAAAACTGGGGGCGGGGGCGGGGGGGGGGGGGGGTTGGTTTGGGCTTCAGGGCTTGGGTTCCTTGGACCAGGTCAGCTGGAGTTCAGCCTTCAAGCCCTAAAACACCCCACGGTGTAGAGCTTACATCCTGGGGCTTCAGGAAAATTAAACCCTTATACCCAGAGAGCCCAATAACCTGTAAGTAAGGCATATACCGTGAGTCATATTCAGGATTAATCTAATGTCAGGTATGTACCTTCATGAAGGGGCATTGGGCTGTCTGGGTAAAACCTACTTGGAGGTTCATGGTACTTATAACCCAGTGATAACTGTACTTAGAACCCACTTATAAGCCCCTTCAGTGCCCTAACATGGTTATAATTGGGCTATAAGTGCAGCTAATTGGGTTAATAAGTACCATGAACTACAAGTAAGCCAACCCTGGCCAACCTGGAGCATCTGTTCACCCTCCATTCTGAGGGACCCGCAAAACTACAAACCCAACTAAACTCTGAACCCCAAACTCCACACCCTAACCCCAAACCCGAAACTCTAAACCCCAAACCCTGAATCTCATTGACAGCGTCCCACCTTAAAATCCCGCTGGCCGGCTTCCCGCACCACATCGGACCTGGGTGTCAGGGTTTAGGGTTTAGGGTTTAGGGTGTCAGGGTTTCGGGTTTAGGGTTTAGGTTGCTCCCCCTGACAGTCCTTACTTGGAGGTTCATAGGTACTTATAACCACAGTAATAAGTCTACTTATAACCGTCTTAGGGGACTTAGGGGGCTTATAAGTACAGTATAATTAGGGTTATAAGTACCCTGAACCTCCAAGTAATCGGGATTTTAGTACCCCGAATATTTCCCTACTATATATAAGGCATAAGGGGTCACATCCCAAGCGTAAGGATTTATAGAGCTTACAGAGCTTATGGGTGAGCTTAGGGCTAGGGGTTATAGGGTTTATATTGCTTATAGGGTTTCATAGGATTCATAGGCTTTATAGGGTTTAGGGTTTAAGGTTTAGTGCAGGGTTTAGGATTTAGGATTGGAAACTCTAAATCCTAACTTTAAACTAGGATTGCCCTTAGCCTCTTGAGACCTAGTCCTGAATACCATCCTCATGTAATGCCAATGTTTGGGGAATATGGAATATCCCAAACTTCAACCCTACAAGCTCTGAAAGGCTTCGGGTTATCCCTTGAGGAGTCGGCTGCTTTTGTTAAGGGGTTTAGGGGTTCGGGTTCGGGCAGGGTTTAGGGTTTGGGTAACCTAAGCCCTTCCAGCAATTCGTGCGCCGTGAGCCCTTGTATTCCCTTGGGCGGGGTCGCCCAGGGGGTACGTGTAGTGTCCCATGAATTTAAAACCCTAAACCCTAAACCCTAAACCCAATAGTAGCCACTAAAACATGGACCAAAATTTGAGTTGCAGCTCCTTCCAGGAGGTCTGAGCTTCATCAAGCCCTAAACCGACATCATGTCATGAACCATGCACCCGAGTTATCGGCTGCCCCGAACAAGAGGTAACTACGTGCAATGTGTATTTTCCGGTTTCGTGAATACATGGGAGAGAAGAAAAGCAAAGGTCAGTTCACAAATCGCAAGCAGTGTCCCCCTAGTGCTTTCTTCAAACCCTACACCCTAAACCCTAAACCCTAATCAAACCGCTAAACCCTAAACCGAAAAATCCTAAGCCCTATACCCCAAACCCGCAGAAACCCTAAAAATCCTCCAGGTAAGGGACCGGAACAACCGAGTGCCGCGCGAGAAGCTCGACCTCGACGCCACCTGCCAAGATACCTCGGCAAAACCCTTCGGGTCCATGTACCTGGCCTATACAACCCTAAGGGGGTGTAGGGTTTAATCAGGATTTGAGTTTTAGGGGTTGAGGAAATCACTGTATGGCGTATACTTGGGCCGAACCCTGACACTTGAACCCTAAGCCCTAGATACCCCAACCCCTGCGTCTTCTGTGGTCGGACCACAAAGCGCACGCCAAGAGTTTCGGGTGTAGGGTTTTAGGATTTGGGAATTAAGGCATGCTTGGCTTGAAGAGCCCATACCTCAAAGGCTTGGACGTCCTATGGTGGTTTCCGAAATTAGGGGTACCTTCTTAGGGTCATTTTCATAAGGGAATCTTACCATGCGGGGGGTCTATTTTAGGGGTTCCCATTTTCGTACACCCCCATCTAGAGCTTCACAAAGAGCCCAATACCCATTCATTAAGGAATCTACCTTAAATCATAATCATACTAAGGACCCCTCTATCATATAAGGCATATCCCTTTCTCTTAAGGGGATATACCTTGAATCATATTACAAGGACACCTCTGTCATATAAGGCATGTTCCTGAAAAAAAGGGATTTAGCCCTCTATCATACAAGGCATACTCCTTAAATTAAGGGGATATTGGGGGGCTCTTTGGTTTGCCCTTAAATTAAAGAAGAGTAACCTAGGAATTAAAAGGGTACCCTTTCTGGTTTTAAGGGGATTACAAGGGAACCCCAACCCTAAAAAAGGGAAATAAGGGCCTACTCCCGGTCCTAGAACTTATCTCTACGGTGCAGCGGGTCCCCTTGCAGCGCGTGAGCGAAACCAGGACTGCTTGGAGGTTCATGGCACTTCCTTCACCAAGCATAGCTGTACTTATAAGGGTCTAGGAGCCAGGGAGTAGGGTTTAGGGTTTCGGGAGAACTGTACTTAGAACTGTGCTTATAACAATATTGGGGCACTCAGTACAGTTGTGAGTAGAGTTCTAATTGGTTAGTAAGTACCATGAACCTCCAAGTGAGGTAGGCTAAAGGAGATCGCAAGCCTCACCACGAAATCCCCCTAAAGCCCGAAAGCCTAAACTTTAGGGTTTAGGGTTTATGGTTTAGGGTTAAACCCTTAAACCCTAATCCCCAATCCCCGGAACCCGCAAGAACCCCTCTCACTGACACTTGGGTCTCCTCTGCATTCCCAAGAGCCCCACAAAACACTAAATTAGGGTTTAGGGTTCAGGGTCACACCCAAAACCCAACCAACCCCCCCGCCCCCCAACTCGTTCTTTTGTTGGCTAACGGTTGCAGTGTCGAAGCCCGCAAAGCGGGGACTGGTCTCATTTCTGTGCCGGCCGTAGTAAAGTTCTGCTTTGAGGCACGTCTGCAAGAAGATCAGGGTAGGGCTGTGAAAACTTAATCCTTGAGCAGCCAAAAAAGCCCTTAACTTCAAAACTTATAGACTTGAAGTCTAAGTACAAAAATCCTGAAACCCTGAATCCCCCCCCCTGGAACAACCTGATTCAGTTTGGGGTACCCCAAAAAATATGAGGGTCGTGGCTGGGCGCATGCTTTGCAGAGGAGACTACTAAAGGACTGTATGTCTTGCGCGGTGGGCTCAGGGTTTCGGCTTATGCCGAACGAGCTCAAGACTCCAGGTTTAGGGTTTAGGGTTTAGGGTTCAGGGTTCAGGGTTCAGTTTAGGAAACGAACCATGACTGCAGTAGGGTTTGAAGGACCCCCGGTACCTGCAAGGCCTCGACCGACCCGACCGACCCCTAGCCTCCCTGAACCCTAAAGGGTTTAGGGTTTAGGGCTGTTTAGGGTTTAGGGTTTAGGGTTAAGGTTTAGGGTTTAGGGTTTAGGGCCCGAAACTGGCCAAACACTGAAGCTTCAACCCTAAAATCCCAACCCTAAACCCTATATCCTAAACCCAAACCTGCTAGAGGGGGTAGGGTTTACATAAAGCAGGGTGGGGCGTGGGGCTAGCTACTACCAATGGTCATTTTGGGGATGGTGTTTGGGGGCTTAGTGCGCTTGAGGAAGATTTTAGTGGAACTGTCTTTAGGGGTTTAGGGTTTAGGGTTGGCTGCATATTAGGTTAGGGGTTTTGGGTGAAGGTGAACCCCAAAACCCAAGGGGCTCTGGCAGAACTTTCAGCGAATGCGGGGGCAGGGCACGACACTTGCGGCTAATGCGCCTGAGCGCCACACGGAAGCTGGCAAAAACCCGCGGCTTGCCCTAAACCCTAAACCCTAAACCCTAAACCCTAAACCCTAAACCCTAAACCCTAAACCCTAAACCCTAAACCCCCAATGGCTCCTCCTTAGTATCGTTTAATAGGGTAGTATACTGAGAACCCCCAAAAAAACAAACCAAAGAGCTTCACATCTTTTAATCAAAGAATAGTCCTTTCCCCGAACAAGAACCCTGCCCTTTGCATTGAAAGGACACTCCCTAAACCCTAAACCCGAAGCCCGAAACCCTAAACCCTGGAAAATCAGCCATGAATGAACTTTCAGGTATTGCCTTAAGCTGGCCGATGACTGCCCCCTCAGGTTCAGGCTTTGCCCCTGCAATCCCTCATGAAAATCACCCTAAACCCCACCTTGTGATCTGCCCCCTTTCACTAACAGTCCATAGGGATCACAGTACTGCACCCGATTATATTCCCTATAAAAGCACTTGATGGTGGAACATCCCAACCTAAACCCCTGAACCCCTACACCCGGACCCCTAGCCCAGTCAAAGACCCAGTGTTGCAAGGACTAAAACAACAACAACCTCCCCAGATAAAGGTTTATAGGGCTTAGGGCTTGTATGTCACATGAAGCGAGAGCCAGGAAACCTAAACCCTAAACCCTAAAACCCTAAAACCCTAAAACCCTAAAACCCTAAACCCTAAAACCCTAAACCCTAAACCCTAAACCCTAAACCCTAAACCCTAAACCTTTCACCACGGATTGCCGGCTGCACGCACGTGCTGGACTTGCGGGATGATCTTCGGGCGTGGCAGTGCTGTAGGGTTCATGAGCTTTAGGGTGTAGGGTTTAGGGTTTAGGGTTTAGGGGGCTTATCGGGCTTATGGGGTATATGGGATGAGATGGGATTTATGGGGTTCTTGGGTTTAGGGGTGTTAAGCCCAGTCACAAAAAGGAGAGTTCCCAGTAGGGTACCTCATAGTCGCCCACTCACATAGCCCCTTGGCGCCCCTTTTTTTGCAGACTGGAGCCTGATTGAGAATACCCTAACCATAACCCTAAACCCTCAACCCTAAACCCTCAACCCTCAACCCTAAACCCTAAACCCTACTCTAGGGGTTTAGAGCTTAGGGCTTCGGGGGTACATACTGGCACTACGGATTGTGAACCTCGAAGCCCTAAACATCCTAAAGCACATGCGTGGGGGGGCTTAGATGTACACACAGGCTACTGAAAAGGTCGAGGGTCGAGGCTATACCCAATAAGTACTTGCTTTATGAAACAGATGGCTTTGTCGTACCATGTCGTACCCTAAACCCAAACCCTAAACCCTGAACCCTGAACCCTAAACCCTGAACCCTAATTTTCCCCGCAATCCGGCAGTTGCCCAGCGAATGGGGGCAGAAACTGCGAGAAAAGGAAGCCGCTGCCTCGTTGCGAGAAATTTCGCCGACGACTGTCCTTGCAAAACACGAATTGGCAACTCCGGAGACGTATGTGCCAATTATAGGTTCCTTTAAGGGGAGGGGGGCTTCATTGGAACCCTAAACCCTAAGCCCTAAACCTGGAGAATCTTTGGGGTAGGTACCTAGGGAAGCACTGGGGAGTATTGGTGAACCTTGGCTGACATGCCCCCCTTGAACCCCCCTCCCAAAAGAACCCGACAAGCCGATGGTCCTCTTACGATGTAACCCTCTACAGCCTAAGGTGAAATCCTACCTAGAAGCTCCTACGTAGTACCGTTTTGGGTTGTATACTAGCATCGCCTATAACTTGCCCCCCAAAAGTAAAAAGGAAATACTTTCAGGGTCTTCGGGTACTTCAATCCTAAACCCTACGTCCTAATTAGACCGGTAAGCATGAACCAGTCGCGTACTGAGCCAGGCTCTTCGCTCTGCCGCGCTTGCTATAGCAACTGGCGGAGACTTGTGGCCGCGTCTCCCACACACCGTGAAGCAAAAACAGACAGACATGGCGGTTTAGACCCCTCAACCCAAAATCCTTCGGGTCCTCTGTCAGAATATATTTCTTTTTGTTGAGGGCACCTTTACGTAGACCTAGAACCCCGTACTGGGAGTTGTTCAAAACGATCCTTTAAATGGGTGGACAAGAGGATCAAACAGGGTTTAGGGTTCAGGGTTTACGGTTTAGGATGATTTATGGTGATTGTGGGGACAAGTCTCAAAAATTGTAACCTTCTGGTATATGCCCTTGGGTTGTATATGTCTTTACACAAGCAACACGATCGACCCTGAACCCCATAACTCCAAAAAAGGGGCTTTTGCCTGTTCGGCTTTGCTACCCTGTGCAGAGATGAGCAGAAAAGGCTTCGGGGGCTTAGTGTTGAGAATGGTGGAAACGAACTTGCACGAACCAGAAACATTCGTAGGAAACGGTGCCCACACTTGCCAAACCCAGCGCGACTGATGACGATCCGGGCATCATCATGTACGGAGTTGCCTGATTCGCCTTAGCTGGAGTGAACTCGCTTGGCCAGCGCTGGAATCTGCTGGCACCTGGCCGCCAAACGGAAACCCACACCTTCCTCAAATCCCGTCTGCTTAAACCCACCTCCCTGTAAACCCTAAACCCTAAACCACCTGACACGTGATTGCGGCCATCCCGCATTCGGGACATGGCCCTGAGCAGAGGAATTCGGAGCACTCACCGGCGCTCCACTTCGTTGGCCCCACTGGGGCGAACCTTGGCTAAGGCCGCGAGGGTTTTGGGGCGGGGGGGTGGCCGGGGAGGGGAGCTCTCTTCTAAACTACTCAGCCAAGAGGCCCTGTCACTCACTCGCTCGTTTCCTTTGTTTCTTTTTTTGGGGGGGACAGGGGTGGGGTGTGGCGAGGGGGGGGGGGGGCCTCTTAAAATGGGTCTGAGTGCTCCAGACTTCTCGAGCCCTATCACCCTAACCCGCACTTGCTCCCAGAAGCAAGCTTCTTTAAGACCCTCAGTTCTGTCAAAAGACCTGTAAACCCTATAGAACCAATCCAACCCTTAAACCTGATGAACCTTATAAACCTTATTTATACACCTTATCATAAATCTTGTAAACCTTTTTAACCTCAAGACTCAAGACGCACCTTGTAAATCTTATAAATCTTGCAAAATCCTATAACCTTATAAACCTTTCTCGACTCTACCCGAAACCCTAAACGCTAAACCCTAAACCCTTATAGACTATAAACCCCAGTTGCGCCGAGCACGCCGCCCCGATGGAGCCGTGGCCCCAATCTCGCGGCGGGGGCTCGGCTCTCTGAGAACCGGGGGGAGGCGCAGGCGGCGCACTAACCAGGCCCCTTACGGACCCAAAGAGGGTTTAGGGTTTAGGGGGTTTAGGGGGTTTAGGGGGTTTAGGGGGTTTAGGGGGTTTAGGGTTTAGGGTTTAGGGTTTAGGGTCTTAAGTGCGACAATGTACCTTAAGTTCATATTGAGGATCCCCATGTGATTTGAGGGCTCTTCCGTACCTAAGGGCTATTGGGCTCTCTGGGCAGTTAGGTGAGCCCTCTAGACCCTGTAGACCCCCCGAAAGCCTAAACCCTGAATCCTCAAGTGGGAATGGCTTACTTGTGACCCCCTCGATTGGGTGGTCCCCCCCTGCCTTGGGGAGCACGAAGCGGTCACCGCAGTGGGATATGGGGATGCGGTCAGTTTTGAAAACTATGGTCCTGTTTCGGGCTTACCCAAAGGCTCCTACGTAGTACCTCTCGGGGGTAGTATACTAGAATCCCCTATATCTAACCCAAAAAGGAACTACATTGGAGCCTTTGGGTTAGAGTCTGGGTTACCAAAACAGGGCCCATAAGGTAGGGAACTGACCCAGTGCTCAAGGGCTGCTAAACTGTGACTTTGGGTCGAAGGGGTAGACGTTGATTTGGGGTTCTCAGAGTTTGAGGGATGCCAGGTCGGCCAAGGGAGGGGGCAGGATGCTGGGAGGTAACCGACCCTAAGAGCCCAATACCCCTTAAATTAAGGAATGTTGCTTAAATCATACTAAGGATTCCCTTTATCATTTGAGGTATATTCCTTAATTAAGGGGAATTGGGCTCTCTGGGTAAGTAAATCTATAGAATCTATAGGGGCTCAGGTTTCGTGATTTGGGAGCAAGAATATGACTGGGCATTGAGGCGTTTGGGGCAGGCAGTTTGCCAGCTTCTGATCGCATGGATCAGCTGGCAGCGGGCCGCGCCGACCTGCCCTCGCGGTCCATAAGCAGGGCTGCTTAGAAGCCCTCCCACCACAGAGCCCTGACAGCTCTGAGGCACACAGTGTGGTCTCAGTTCATCCCGGCTTATGAGCCGGCCGCAGATGGTGCCCCAGAACCTGGGAGGGCGCAGAGATCGGAGGTCTCTCTGCTGAGCCCAACTCTTCCCTCATTGCTTCTTACCCAAACATGCTCGCAAGAGACAACACTGGACTCTGTGTTGTATTCCGAGCATGCTTGGATAAACAAGGCGGGCCCCAGCCCCTCGGCTGCGCTGCGCATGCAGCGCGCTGCCAGGGTGGCCCTCCTAGCGGGCGCGCAGAAGGCGCGCAAAGGCCGCGGCCGGTCCGCCCAGCGAGCGGAAGTGGGTGGCAAGCACGGTTGCGAGAGCCCACGTCCCGCCTGGACCCCTTCCCAGTTGCAGGCAAGAGCACGTGTGCATGTCCCCCTGGCCCTAAAACCAAGGTTGCAAATACCCCTCGGGAAAAGGTCTATTGGATGACTTCACATCATTGGCTTCTTACTGCCTGGATACCTACCGGATGATTTGGCAGCTCTTGTGACATCCCAACCCAGCCCATGCCCTTAGTGTAGCCGCTGGCAAGTGGGAAATGATCCGTGCTGGTGGCTTTGGGGTTGCTTTGCGGTAAGTCAAACCAATTTCCACTCCCCACTTGCCAGAAGCAACTGGCGCTCTCCAGATTTGATCTGCAGAGGAGGGCACGAGCGCTTGCACGCCCCTGATAAGCACGAGAGCGCCACGGCTTGGTCGTGGCAGCCTCCGGCAACGACACTGGAGTTCACCAGCCGTTGCGCACACTTTGCTTATTTTAACACGGTTAGTTGTAGTACTTCTTGGTTCGCCCTAGAGACAGCGTGCCAATGGGCTTAGAGGTAAGTTGAGAGCAGCGAGGCATAGTGACTTAGTGAATATGTGCGCAGAGTGTGTATACATAAACACACATTGTTACAACTGTATATATATATATACACACCCATATACACAAAAATCGTAAACATAGTATATGTGTATACACACACAAACCGCACACAAAACAACAAACACACACTGCTCTGTAACACTGCCGCGGCACTCATCGTCGCCCTCCGGCACCACGCAGGGCCCTACCGCTGGGCGGCGGTGGCCCTGCTCGCTGCGACATGGCCTGGCAGCTTACTTGGAGGTTGATGGCACTTAGTAATCCAATTATACCTGCACTGATAAGCCAATTGATAACCATGTTAGGGCACCTAAGGAGCTTCTGTGTGGGTTTAAGTACAGTTATGAGTGGGTTATAAGTACCATGAACCTCCAAGTAGGGTTTTTGGTTTAGGGTAAATCAGATTACGGATCCCTATACATGATTTAAGATCTCATTGCCTTAATGAAAATTAAGAGGTACTGGGCTCTCTGGGGACGGTTCAGAAGGTTTGATGACGTCTGAGGAGTTGTTCATGCTGGGTTCGGGCTTGGTGGTGCCCAACTAGGTGACACAGAAGCTTTGAAATGGCCCTTGCAACTTCCCAAAGCCTAAAGCATGACCAGGCAACAATGAAAGGTTTGTTTTAGCCTATAGATGTACCATCGCCTCCCCACATGATTAAGGCACGCCCACAACACTATAGATATCTTTAGTATGCGAGGAAATAGTAGAGGGGGGGGTAAGGCTTGAAGGCCTACAACCCTAGAAACCCTGTGTGCAAGCCTCATCCCTAAACCCTAAACCTTCTCAGCTTCTGGTCCAACAGCCTGGTGTAGCGGCTTCACCAAACAGAGTCCAAACCCACAAGGGCGCTGCAGATCTGAGGTAGGGGACCCTATTTTGAGGGGATCCCAGAAGAAGGACTAAACGTCCTCTGTTTTGGGGCATAAATACGGGGGCACCCCTTAACTTGCAAAATGCCCATGCCCTCAAAACCTACACCCTACACCGTCAACCCCCAAAACCCGAAACCGTATGTTGTTCCTACCACTTCATGATCTCTGCATCATCTCTAGGGTTTGTAGGGTCTGAGGTCTGGGACTTCCTTAGTACCGCACTAACCATGTGCTCTGGGATGTCCCGGCTTACACTCACTCACGCATTCACTCACTCACTCACTCACTCACTGACTCTCTGATACGCAGCTCCGAATCGGACTGAGCGAACCCTAAGAACCAAACCCCAAACCCCAAACCCTAAACCCTAAACCCTAAACCCTAAACCCTTAATAGGGGTACTATAATCCCAAGTAAGGACTGTTAGTATAAGGGGGAGCATCCCAATGCACCCCTTGTCTAGACCCAAGAGTAACCTAGGAATGAAACGGGTGCCCCTTTTTGGTTCAAAGGGGCTGAGAAGGGAACCTTGAACCCCAAAGGGAAAAACGAACAAGGGCCTACTCTGGGTCCTGGCTTGTGGCTTGGTTACTTCATAAGGGAACCCCCCCCCAAAAAAAAAACAATAATGACATACTAAAATCATAATAAGATAATAATAATTAAGGCAAAGAATACCACTGGGTTTACCAAGCTTCTACGGTTCGGGATGGTGTGGGACTTACAGCCCAAGCCCGCTCACGCCAGCAAACAGAGCCTCAACCTCTGCGGTGACTTCCTGCCGGGAAACTACGAATGGCCTAAGAACCCCCCCCCCCCCCGGCCCAAACAAAGAGTATATCTATCTGTATATATATATATATGTATATATCAATTTTCTTATGGTTCTTGAGCAAATAGTAGGAAAAGGATTTTAGAGTTGGGTTCGGGAAGAACGTGGGAGCACGCTGCTAGTGTGGCTTCAAGAATCTGGGCCTTCATGCTGACGGCTTTAGAGTTTAGGGCTTGAAGGCTTAGGGTTTAGGGTTTAGGGTTTAGGGTTTAGGGCTTAGGGTGAAATTGAGCCCAAACCCTTTAAAAAAAAAAAACGGAACCTTGCCTAGAGTGCCTGGATCTTGAATTACAGTCGTTACGGCCAGGTGCGGCTTCATTACTTGGAGGTGCATGCGTACTTCTAACCCCTATTGTACGTCTACTTATAACCTCCTTAGAGGACATAGGGGGGGTTATACGTACAGTTATAAGGGGCAAACAGTACCCTGAACCTCCAAGTACCCTAAACCCAAAACCCTACATCCTAAACCCGAAACCCCGCTTTTTTCAACCCGAAGCCCTGAACCCTAAACCCTAAACCCTAAACCCTAAATCTACCCTCAGGACCCCTAGTCAGGAAGCCTCCCCGAAGTCAGCTCGCCCTAAGCCACAAGAGCTTCGGGTTTAGGGTTTTCGGGTTTTCGGTTGTTTTAGGGTTTTGGGGTTTTGGGGTTTTAGGGCTTTGGGTTTTAGGGTTTCAGGGCTTTAGGGTTTAAGGTTTGCGGGTTTTAGGGTCTTGGGGGTTTACGGTTTTTGGGGGTTTTAGGGCTTACGCAAAGGCTCCTATGTAGTACCTTTTTGGGGTAGTATACTATCTCTATAAACTATAACGAACCCACAAAGGAACTACATTGGAGCCTTTGGGTAAACCCTAAACCCCAAACCCCAAACCCTAAACCCTAAGAGTCCTGGTTGGTTCGCTTCATGACCTCGATGATGCCACGCAGGGCATGGGCATCCTTGTCTGTGATCATAGTCACAGCGTAACCTGGGCAAGCGCATTTAGGGTTTAGGGTTTAGGGTTTAGGGTGTAGGGTTTAGGGTCTAGGGTCTAGGGTTGAGGGTTTAGGGTTCTTAAGGGAGGGGGGTTCAAGGAGGGGGGTCGGTACCTGGGAAGGCTTAGGGAAGATTAGGGGAGCCTTAGGGAATACCGGAATACCAGGAGAACCCAGGGTTTAGGGTTTAGGGCTGCAGAAGCAAAGGGGCCTTTCTGTCCGGCACGGCCTGTTCGGCCAATTCGATGCACGTAGTCCTGCGACACGCATGTCATGGTTAAGGAGTTGAGGATCGAGGGTTTAGGGTTAGGGTCCAGGGTGTAGGGCTAGGAGGATCAAACCCCAAAACCCCACAACCGCAAAGCCGTAAACCCTACACGACTGCCAGTGCAAGGTGCAACCTTGTGTTTATGTGCCTGAAAGGATGCATGAAAAACAGATTGTTCACGTAAGCCTATGCAGCCTGATCCTGCTAATGTTAGGTTGGGTTTAGGGTTTAGGGTTTAGGGTTTAGGGTTTAGGGTTTAGGGTTTAGGGTTTAGGGTTTAGGGTTTAGGGTTTAGGGTTTAGGGTTTAGGGTTTAGGGTTTAGGGTTTAGGGTTTAGGGTTTAGGGTTTAGGGTTTAGGGTTGAGGCTTTAGGGCTTAGGGTTTAGGGCTTAGGGTTTAGGGTCACAGCGTCCTCGGTGTTGCCGGGCGCATCATAGTTCACCACCAGCGTCACACCTCACTCACCAGGCAGTAGGGGTGTTTTTTGTTGTTGTTGCTGCTGCTTTTAAAACACGGGTTCCCTCACCAGGCTAGGTGCAAGGAACGTCCATAAAACCCTGCACCCTAAACTCCAAACCTTATATACCCTAAAACCCTGAAACCCAAACGCTCAACCCTCAACCTAAGCCCTGTGTAGCAAGGCCCTCCACCCTAAGACCTTAGCCTTTTGGTTTAGGGTTTAGGGTTTAGGGTTTAGGGTTTAGGATTTAGGGTTTATATTTATATAGGGCTTAGGGCTTAGCGGGGGCGGGGAGGAAGGGTTCGGGCTTAGGGTTAAGGGTGAGGGTATGCTGGACAGATAGAGTTTGAGCTTCGGGTTTAGGTTTAGGGTTTAGGGGTTAGGGTTTAGGGTTTAGGGTTTAGGGTTTCGGGTTTAGGGTTTAGGGAGGGTTCGGGCTTGGGGTTAAGGGTGCGGCGGCCAATGGGAGAACCTCTAGTGCCCAGGGCTTGGCCTTCGACACCCTCGAATCTTGAACCTGACATAAACCCCTGACTCCCCCCGGCCGCCAAAACCCTAAACCCTAAACCCTAAACCGGGATTCCCTAAACCCGAAAACCGAAACCCTAAACCCCAAACCCTAAACTCTACCCACACCTCAAGCTTCACTGACTGACACCCCCTCCCCCACCCCCGCAAACCCCATGCCTTTGACGTCGATACCGCGCGCGGCCACGTCCGTCGCCACGATGAGCTTCATGGCACCGGACTTCCTGAAAGCGGTTGCAAGCTTTACAGGGTTCCCTAAACCCTAAACCCTAAACCCTAAACCCTAAACCCTAAACCCTACACCCTAAACCCTTAAGGGGGCGGAGGTTCTTAAGGGGGGAATGTAACCCAAGGTTCCCTAATACTCCCCACCACTCCCACAGGGCTTCTCTAAGGTTCCCTAGGTACCTACCAAGCTTGTACTTGGAGGTTCTATTCAGGGCTTATGGGGTTTAGGTCGAAGTTGAGGGTTTAGGGTGCGGGGTTTGGGGTTTTGCTTGCGGAGTTTGGGGCTTCTGGTGTGGAGTTTAGAGACCTAGTTTGGGGTTTAGGGTGTGGGGTTTGGGGGTTTGGGGTTCGGGGTCCAGGTTTTGGCGGGTAAAGATTGTATCCTCGTCCTTTTTCTCACCTTCACAAAATGCCTGGACCAAACCCATGCCTATGAGGAAGCCTCAAAGGCCCGAAAAGCAACAACTCTTCCTTCGTTTTTTTCGGCCGTCAGCAATCAGCAATCACATCATGGCCATCATTTTTGTTTGTTCGCCCCCCCCCCCCCCCCCCCCCCCCCCCCCGCATCTCGCATGGGATGGAACTTTAAAGACATGGACCCTTAAAGGCCCAAAGCCTAACACATCTTCTTTTTTTGGTTGCGCCCCCCCCCCCCCCCTGCTCCCCCCCCCAAAGCTTCAAACTTCAGATCTATCGACAACCGACAGCATTGAAACTGACAACCGTTTCCATCGAAATTTACTTCAACCAGTACCCTAAACCCTAAACCCTAAACCCTAAACCCTAACCCCCAAACCCTAAACCCAATATCTTTGAAAGGCATTGCTAGAAAGATTAGAGCACAGGGCGTTAGGCGCACGTCCAAGCGCACATGACCTTTTTCTTGCGGACGGGGGTTCGGGCTTGGGGAGCAAGGTTTGATCGCCCTAAACCCTAAGCGATATCAACCCTAAACCCTAAACCCTAACCTTAACCTTTGGGATTATCTACCCCAAAAAGGACGGCTACCTACTCTACTACTAGGAAACCCTAAACCCTAAACCCTAAACCCTAAACCCTAAACCCTAAACCCTAAACCCTAAACCCTAAATCCCAAGATAAGTTTGCTCGGGCTTAAGGTAGAAGCTCAAGCTTTCAAGTGCGACTCAGCGTCAGCTCGCCCAGGGCCTCGGCAACGCTTCGCAAACACCGCCCAAAACGGTGAATGGGTTGGGGGTTTAGGGTTTAGGGTTTAGGGTTTAGGGTTTAGGGTTTAGGGTTTAGGGTTTAGGGTTTAGGGTTTAGGGTTTAGGGTCTAGGGTCTAGGGTCTAGGGTTTAGGGCAGGGTTCAGGGTTCAGGGTTCAGGGTTCAGGGTTCAGGGTTCAGGGTTCAGGGTTCAGGGTTCAGGGTTCAGGGTTCAGGGTAGGGTTTTGGGTCCAGGGTTTCGGGTTGAGGATACTCATTCCACCTCCAACTCTGTATAAGCTCTAAATCCTGAAAATCTTCAGGACTTGGGCTCAGATCAGCCAAAGATGCAACATCGACCTTGCCAAGTTATGCAATTGTCCATCTCCGTGATCCCAAGGTGTACTCACAACTCTACGCAAATTGCCTACACCGCTTGAGCCCGACACCCTTCAAAACACCCATAAGGGAGGGGGTTCATAGGGGTAGGTACCTAGGGAGCCTAAGGGAAGCTTAGGGAGCCTGAGGGAGTAGTGGGGAGAATTAGGGAAGCTTGGGATACAAGTCCCCTTGAACCCCCCTCCTTTGAGAACTCCATAATCTCTCACGACACCCACCTCACAATGCACATCAAAGAGAAATCCTCAAGTCAACTGCAAGGGTTGAGAGTTTAGGGTTTAGGGTTTAGGGTTTCGGGTTTAGGGCTTCGTACGAAGGAAGGCAAGCGGCGTGCTCGCGCTCACGCTGACCCTTGTCACCGTGGATGGCTGCACCTGGATTGGAAAAAAGGCGCAAACCCTGAACCTGAGCCTAATACGTCAAGTGCACTCATGTGCATCTCCTCAAAACCCTACCCAAGGGCTCCTATGTAGTACCTTTTTGGGTGGTATACTATGATCTGTAACTCACCCCAAACAGGAACTACGTTGGAGCCTTTGGGTAAACCCTAAACCCTAAACCCGCAACCCACCTTCCTGACGAAATTCATCTGGAGGATACTCTGCACCCCTAGCTTGCTTTTTCGACCTAAACGCCCTAAACCATGAACGGAAGCTTAGGGTACGCAGAGAGACCTTCCTACCACATAGTTCAGGAACATACCTTAACTATCAAGAAAATCCCTTCCTATGTTTTCTTAAGGGGCTCTCTGGGTAGATAGGGCCTATAACCCTAAACCCTAAACCCTGACCCTAAACCCTAAGCCCTAAGCCCTAAGCCCTAAGCCCTAAACCCTAAACCCTAAACCCTAAACCCTAAACCCTACACCCTAAACCCTAAACCCAAGCCTGAAATGCAGACTAGTCGCAGGGCACGCCCGCACGTTGCAGGTCGCGTTGCAGCTGGTCGCACCTCCGCTGAGCCCTAGACGCTGAGGCCTCTATGCAAGCCCTGACAAATTGCCACCCCAAACCCTTACTTGGAGATTCATGGTACTTATTCACCCATTATAGCTGTACTTATAACTGTACTTGTAACGTATTAGGGCACTTAAGGGGCTTGTAAGTGGGTTGTAAATACAGTTACAACTGGGTTGTAAATACCGTGAACCCCTAAACCCTAAACCCTAAACCCTAACCGCTTAACCCTAAAGCTACACAGCGAAAGTGCTCAGGCCCTGGCATACGCTTGGTGGAGCAGAAGATGATGGCTTTGGCATCCTTGTTGCCACGGTCGCCGACACCTTCAACACATGTAGGGATTTTGGAGGGTTTCGGGTCTAGGGATGAGGGCATCGAGGCTGCTGTCTTCTTAGGGTAGGTACATGGTGCCTTAGTATGGGCCCTTAAAAAAGCGGACCCCTTACATACCCCTTCTATACCCCATACCACCCAAGGGCCTGTACTGGCCCACGTAACCACCCTGAGGTGTTTGGAGGACTGCAGGGTTTAAGGGTTAGGGCTGGAGGACCGCAGTCTTCAGGGTTTGAAGCCTGCT
This sequence comes from Symbiodinium natans, assembly GCA_905221605.1. Classification (NCBI taxonomy): domain Eukaryota; class Dinophyceae; order Suessiales; family Symbiodiniaceae; genus Symbiodinium; species Symbiodinium natans. The sequence goes on from CAJNDS010001101.1 coordinate 589,082, forward strand.
GAGCTAACGACAGGTTTAAGGCCTCAGGGATAACCCTAAGAATCCATGTACCTATGTAGTATATGCTTGGGCCTTCAAGGCGTTCCTATATAGTGGCTCTTGGGGCCAAGTACACTATGGAGGTACATGGATGCTTAGGGTTTAGGGTAGCGGGGTTTAAAGCTTGGAGGTCTCTTGAGGGATTCTTGGTTGCCCAGTAACCTAGGATGAAAAAGGGTGCCCTTTTTTGCTTAAAGGGGTTTATAAGGGAACCTAAACCTACCAAAAGGGGAATAAGGGCACTACTGGGCATCCTAGGATTAGGTTTGGTGCCGGATGCAGCGACGCGGCCAGATTGCGCCAAGACTTGAAGAAGCAGCTGGTTCCTTACCACGCCGGAACTTACTTGGAGGTTCATGGTACTTGGTAACCCCAACTATACCTGTACTTAACAACCCAACTATAGCCATTTTAGGAGACACTTAAGGGACCCTAAACCCCAAACCCTAAACCCTAAACCCTAAACCCTAACCCTAAACCCTAAACTCTTACAAGTGGGTTAGAAGTACAGCTGCAGCTGGGTCAAATAAGTACCATGAACCTCCGAGTAGGTCTTGGGACGAATTGCAGGCTCGAGGCTTTTGGGTTAGATTTTTCTAAATTGGGGTTCCTGTTTGGGTACCCTAAATCTCAGGGCCCTGCCTTATAATCGTAGCTCCCAAGAAGGGCCAAAATTTAGAGAATCACCTATATCAACCCCAACTAAGAGGCAAGAGGACTGCGGTTGGTTGCCTGTATGAGGGAACCCAGAATCAAACCCTAAGGATCCATGTAACGAAATAGCATATACTTAGGCCGTAAAGCTACTATATAGGAACCCCTTTAAGGCTTGAGTATATACTATATAGGTACATGGATCCTTTGGGAAAGAAGGGCAACAGGGTACCGTTGGGCTACCAAGAAGTAAAGAGCCTTCGGTTTCACGCAAACCCTTAGTGTAAAGGGATTGCCTTCGAAACCCATGATTGGAGGCATAGGAAGGCTGTAGGATACGACTTAAGAACCCTGAAAAAATAAAGTAGAATAACCCTGAATTAGCCTTGAGTGAGGAAGAACATGGTTATTCTGTTGCGGATTTCTTGAGCAAACAGTAGAACCTAAACCCTAAACCCTAAACCCTAAACCCCTCCCATCCTCTCTCCACCCCCTTTGGGGCCCCAGGAAGTAACTCCCCAAAATGACCCGAGCTTAGGGCTGAAGGAGACTGAGGGTTTAGGGTTTAGGGTTTAGGGTTTAGGTTTAGGGTTTAGGGTTTAGGGTTTAGGGTTTAGGGTTTAGGGTTTAGGGTTTAGGGTTTAGGGTTAGGGTGGGGTTAGGTTCCCGAAACCAGACAGGCCGAGATGCTTGTTGTGCATGGTGCAAGGCGTCACGATCTGCACGATGTCCTGTGAAAAGCAGCCCCTTCATGTCGTTGCAGACTCAAGCTCCACAGAGCGCAGGGCACCCTAAACCCTAATCCCTCATTCCTAAACCCTAAACCCTAAACCCTAAAGGGGCTCCGAGCTAAACCCTCGAAAGGCCCCATACGTCCCACGCCTCGATGTTCCTCGACCCGAACTAAACTCCCAGAATCCTCCCAGACCCTGAAGCCGAACACTTGCTGGGATCCGGAAAACCCTAAACCCAAAGCCTAAACCCTAAACCCTAAACCCTAAACCCTAAACCCTAAGCCCTGTGGATCCACCAGGGCTCTGGGGTGGTTGATGGGCTCAAGGGTTCTGGCTTCGCGCCCCAGAGCGAGAAGAATCAACATTCAAGGGTTTAGGGTTTAGGGTTTAGGGTTTAGAGTTTAGGGTTTAGGGGTTGATCTGGGGGCGTGATCCTGAAATCTTGGGCCGGTTGTTTGGTACTGTAACCTGCAAGGTAAACTGTAACTAGACCCAAGAGTAGCCTAGGAATAAAAAAGGACGCCCTTTTTGGTTTAAAGTCAAGGGCGTATAGGGGAACCCAGACCCTAAAAAATGGAATGACGGCCTATTCTGGGTCCCAGGTAACAGGGAGAACCTTTACTTGGCGAATCCAGAGTACTCTGGCACCCCCCACCCAAACCCTAAACCTTAAACCCTAAACCCTCAACCCTAAAAATCTGCTAGGATGCTGCGCCCCCTGGACACGCCCACACCAACACTAGGGTTTGGGCTTAGGCCACTACGCAAACCCTAAACCTCCAAGCCCAAAGCGGTGCCCTCTTGTCCCAACTTTTCTTGAAGCAGTTTTTTTAGTCACAAGGCATCTGGCAAATATCCCCTCCGAAACATAAAATGCAGTTGCAGCAAAACCTCTGAAGCCCCATAACCCTTCTGTCCTGGTTGCCCTTCAACCCGAAACCCTAAATCTTATAAAGGCCCTTCCTGGTTGCCCTTCAGCTCATCTCGATTCCCGATCTGAATCTGGATCTGAGTGACGTCCGACGGTGAGGGGGGAACCGTGCTGGAGGGCTCAGGGCGTTAGAACCCCTGCAAGTTTAGGGTCTAGGGTTTACATAGGGTTTAGGGTTTAGGGTTTAGGCTTTAGGCTTTAGGCTTTAGGCTTTAGGCTTTAGGGGGTAAGAACAACACACTCTAACTCAAAACTCCATACTGGTACGGGTTCGGGCTGTGGAGTGTAGGAGGAAACGCCAAAAACCCCGAACCCCTTGAACTTTGAAAACCGAAGCCCAAACCCGAAAACCCCAACCTGTGCTTTAACGCATGTGGTTCTAAATGGCCCCGCAAAACCTACTGAAAACAACAACACAACTGTGTGATACATACCCCGACGATAGAAGGAGCCGTACGCTCATAAAGACACACTAAAAAGCCCTAAGCCCTGAGCCCGGAGGGGCCTCAGAGACTTGCAGGGTTGAGGGCGTAAGTGATGCAAGGGTTCAGGAAGCCTCCCTGTAGCGATTACTCTTTTTTATCTACAGCTTCGTGGTATCCCCAAACCCCAAAACCCTAAACCCTAAACCCTAACTACCTCTGGGGTTGCTCGGCAGAAGCCACAAAAGGTAGTCCTAGGTCAGCCAAAAACTCCCTCACTCCTTGTAGACCCTGAACCCTAAACCCTAAACTCCCTAAACCCTAAGCCCCTATAAATCCCTAAACCCTATAAATCCCCAAACCCCGAAAATTGGTTCACTTTCACTCCAAGGAGCCGGATTCCGAAGGAATTCCGCGGCCAGGCGCCGGATTGACATGGGCCAAGTGGCCTCAGATTGAGTGCCCACACGGAGGTTTTCCATGGGGCATCACCCCAAATTCTAGGGTTTAGGGTTTAGGGCTTAGGGTCTAGGGTTTAGGGCCTCAGATTGAGTGCCAACTACGAGGTTCATGGGCACTTACAAGCCCATGTCTAAGGTGTAGGATTTAGGGCTTAGGGTTTTTGGGGCTAGGACCCCAATTCTATGTCTACACATAACCTACTTAGGCAACCTTAGGGGGCTTATATGTACAGTATGTAATCGGGGAGCTAAGTACCCTGAACCAATACCCCCATTAGGTCACCGAAAATGCCTCAGATTGAGTGCTTTCGGGTTTCAGTTTTTTTACACTATAACTTTTGCTTTGCCGAAGGGAGCCCAATGCGCCTCAAGTAAGGAACGTACCTGAAGTTTTTGGGCTCTTTGGGAGCTTTGGGGCTTTAGCTCCGTTTTGCTTTGGCTTTGGGCTTTTGCTGCATTGCGCCCGAGGGTTTAGAGTTTAAATTTAAACCCTAAACCCTAAACCCTAAACCCTAAACCCTAAACCCTAAACCCTAAACCCTAAGCCCCGAACCCTACTATCGGGACCCTAACGGGCAACCACTCAGGACGCCAAACGGGCCGCACTGTGGAACAACTCTCGAAACACCCATGAACTTTATCCTGTCCGAGAGCACAATACCCCCCCCCTAAACCCTAAACCCTAAACCCTAAACCCTAAACCCTAAACCCTAAACCCTAAACCCTAAACCCGTTAGGGTTTAGGGCCCTAAGGACATATGTTTCGGTGTTATGCACCCATGGGCTCCAAGCAACCCAAAGGCAGGGTTTAGGGTTCCAGGGCTTGCGGTTTCAGAGCTTGGGGCTTATTAGGGCTTGGGGAAAATACAAAAACAGATAACATACGCGTATGTATATATATATATACATATATTATACATACATACATACATACATACATACATACATACATACCTACCTACATACATACATACATGCATACATACATACATACATACATACATACATACATACATACATACATACATACATACATACATACATACATACATACATACACACACATATATATATATATGTATATGTATGCATGTGCAGGTAGACGTTCAGCCAGGAGTAGGCGCCGGTACATTCGCTTGTCATCTGATGAATAGGTAGGGATTGGGGGGCACCCTAGGCCTAAACCCTAAACCCTAAACCTTGGGAATATTTAGGGGGTGGATTGCACCTTAAGCCCCAGACCCTAAACCCAGCACCACCAGACGGGAGCTCTCAGAAACCTACTCTAGGGTTTGGGGCTGTAAAGGTTTGGGTACTTTTTGGGTAGGCTTAAAGTTAAACTCTACTATAGTGTTCAAGGCCCAGCTAAACCCTAAACCCTTCAACCTCAACCCTAAGAATCCCGCAGCCCTAAGGGTTGACTGAAGGATCCCTCAACCCTCAGCCCCCACGCCACGGGGGGGTTCAGGGCGTAGGGTTTAGGGTTTAGGGTTTAGGGTTTAGGGTTTAGGGTTTAGGGCTAGGGTTTAGGGCTCTGGGTTGAACTGACAGGTGCCAGACAGGGGAGCTGATCGAAGGATTTGAGATCTTGGATATGCCCCGCCCACCCGCCCCCCGCCCCCCCGCCCAATACCAGCTTTCGATTCATGGCTTCGAACGGTGCAATCATGGGGCCTATGATAAGTAGCAGGAGGTCTTGAGGAGATTCTTTCTGCATCCGGGCCTAGCCATACCGAAAACCCTCCAAATACCCCCGCCCTAAGCAACAAAACCACCGAAAATCCCCGACACACACCCGCCCCCCCTTACCCCCACCCAGCCATGTGCAGGGCTTAGGGTTTTATGTTCTAGGGTTATGGGGCTTAACTAGGGGCTTGGGGTTTATGAGGTTAGAGGGTTTAGGGTTTAGGGTTTAGGGTTTAGGCTTTCGGGCTCCTCTGAAAAGGGAAGCAGTGGCCACTATCTCGCAGCCGCGTGGCCGTAAAGAACATTGTGTGGCGGTAGGGGTTGGTGATCCTGGTCTTTGAAGCTACCAAAGCTGCCCTAAATCCTCAAGCCTATAATTACTCTAAACCCTAAACCCTAAACCCTAAACCCTAAACCCTAAACCCTAAACCCTAAACCCTAAACTCTAAACCCTAAACCCTACAAGCCCTAAACCGGTTTGAGTGGCTCGGGGCTCATGAAGTCCGACCACCCTCCCCATTTTACACGCCACGAGGTCGATGAACCCTAGGGTTTGGGTTTAGGGTTTAGGGTTTAGGGTTTAGGGTTTAGGGTTTAGGGTTTAGCGTTTAGGGTTTAGGGTTTAGGGCAGCACTGCTGTTTCGGGTCTATAGCATCCCAAGGTTTCAGGTGTGGGGTTTAGGGCCTGGAGGTTTAGGGCAAGAAAAACCCGAAACCCTAAACCCTAAGCTTTAAGGGGCCCAGGTGCTGACAGCTACCCTAAAGTCTCGCCAGCTGCAGTATTCACACCTGTAAAACGGTTTAGGGTTTAGGGTCCAGGGTTTAGGGGAGGTTTGGGTTTTTGGGCTTTTGGGTTTATGGTGCTTAGCCGCTATCAAACACTACCAAGTAGGATGAACCCTACCTAGTCTCTCTTGCAGGGTACTTCTTGCAATGAGAGTCTAAGCCCTCTAAAGCCCAAACCCTAAACCTTAAAATCTCAATCCTCAACCCTCAACCCTCAACCCTCAACCCTCAACCCTCAACCCTCAACCCTCAACCCTACCCCCCCCCCCCCCCCAACCTCCGCCCAAGCCGTAAACACCCAAGCCACCACAACTAACTCCCAAAAAAATCCAACTGAACCCCCTAAAATACCCGAAACCCGGAAACCCTGTTTAGGGTTTAGTGTTTCGGGTGTAGGGTCAAAACCAACTCCCCAAATCCACCTGAAACCCCTAAACCCTGAACCCCCTAAACCTCCAAACCCTAAAACCCCTAAACCCCTAAACCCCTAAACCCCTAAACCCTAAACCCTAAACCCCTAAACCCCTAAACCCTAAACCCTAAACCCTAAACCGTAAAATCCTAGATCTAAGAATACCAGGGCCGCTCCTGGCCAGCACCTTCCGGATCTGTGGCTCAAAGCCTGAGGCTCTGTGCTCTCTCTGCGGCTCTTCGTAGGGTTTAGGGTTTAGGGTTTAGGGTTTAGGGTTTAGGGTTTAGGGTTTAGGGCTTAGGGTTTTAGGGTTTAGGGTCAAGCATTGGGGAGGCTTCCCATGTGATCCCATGCTTGTGGTTTCGGGCGACGCAGTCCTAAAGGGCAGCTAACACGTGACGCTCAAGGATGAACCGAAACCCTCCTTAGGGAGGGTAACGCGAAATGTGATTTTAATATTAGGGGGATATTTATATCCAAATGTCATGTTTCGGGTCCAAAGGATTAGGGTCTAGGCTTCAGGGTTTGGAGGGTTTAAGTAACGACTAGTAACGACTTAAGCCCTGAGAGCGTAATGCTGCGAAATGACTGGGAGGGAAGGGAGGGCTGGGAGGGCTGGGAGGGAAGGGAGCTTCAGGATGCTGGTTGGTTTGAGGCTTTTGGGAGCCCTCAACCCCCGAATTCGGAATGGAGTTCCGCAGGCGGGGTCGGTTTTGGCAGGATTTTCCGGAAAGTACTTTTTTTATAATTAGGGGTACGTCAAGGGGGAGTGGTTACTCAAACCAGGCTGAAGACCAACAACGAAAGGCCCCAGGAAGGACCCCCAGCCTCTCAGGCCTCTAAACGTCTAACCACTACTTGAAGGTTCATGGTACTTACTAACCAATTAAAACCGGGCTTATAACCCTACTTACAATTAGGATAACCCCTATAAGGCCCTTTAGGGGCATTATAAGTAGGGTTATAAGTACAGCTATAATTGGTTAGTAAGTACCATGAACCTTCAAGTATGAGACCCAACCTTAGCCCCCAAAACGCATCGGGTTTATCGAATAGGGCCTCCTGCATGTGGAGCTCCGGACTCGGGCTTCGGGTTTAGGGTTCAGTTTTCGCGCTTTTGGTTTCACCTGGACTCGGGCTTAGGGTTTAGGGTTTAGGGCTTAGGGTTTAGGGTTTAGGTTTTAGGGTTTTAAGTTTAAGGGAGGGGGTGGGGGGGGGGGGGGGGGGAGGCGGGCGCAAAATCCCAAAGCCCCGAAAGCCTGAACCCGAACTTGCTGAGCATCCTGTGCACAGAAACCCTAAACCGTAAACCCTAAACCCCTAAACCCTAAACCCTAAACCTAAACCCTAAACCCTAAACCCTAAACTTTGCGTCAAGGCGCCCATGTCCAGCATGCGGTCCGCCTCATCGAGGACGAGCTTGCAGACATCACTGAGGTTTACCCTGGCGGACATAGGGTTAATCATATGGGTAGCTCTCGAAATGAGGGTTAGGGTTTAGGGTTTATATAGGGTTTGGGGTTTAGGGTTCCTTGTGGGTCCTATATAACTGCTGAGCACCCTTAAAGTAAGGACACCGAAGAGGGACCCTAGTTTGGAGAACTACGTATGACAGAGTTTGGGGTTTTGGGTTCGGAGTTTGGGGTTTAGTGCGGTGGGGAGCTTTCCACTACAAGGAAGCCCAAGTACACGACCCTCACGACATTCACGACCCTCACATAGTTCCCTATCAGGGTGTTTCAAGTTGAGGCTTCCTGCTAATTGTGAAACAAACCCCGTGCAGCCCTCAATATGTCATATGGGTATGTCCCATGAAATAGGAAAAATCTCCTGATGTACTCACAACATAGTGATCATCATGATTTTTTTTTCCCCCGGGGGGGGGGGGGGGGGTTCTAAACAAGCGGACCACCCCCCTGCCTCCTCTGTTGGGGTGCGGTGGTGGGGTCCAGGAGTGGTGGGTCTCGGGGTGGGTCTGTTAGGGGTGGTAGGGGTGGTCGTCTAGGGGTGGCAGGGTCTAGGGGAAGTGGGGGTTTAGGGTTTAGGGGTAGGTGGTGTTTAAATACACGGCTAGAACAGTACTTTTCTACCACCTTCGTGGCCCAACCTCCCTTTATGAAACACAGGGTCACCGCAAAGCCTCAAGCCGATACCCTAAACCCCAAACCCTCGTTCCTATTTAGTAGCTTTAGAGCCCAAGTGTATACTAAACCCTAAACCCTAAACCCTAAACCCTAAACCCTAAACCCTGAACCCTACACCCTAAAATGGGGTTTGGGGTTTGGGGTTTGGGGTTAGGGTTTAGGGTTTAGGGCTTAGGGTTTCAAGTTTAGGGCTTAGGGCTTAGGGCTTCGCCCCGCAGCTGGGTGGCTGATTGCCCTCCAGGAAGTCGTTGATTCGGCCCGGGGTGCCTTTGAAGCTGGAGCTTAGGGTTTAAGGTTTAGGGTTTAGGGTTCTTATTTCTGATTCTTCTCTGTGTTTTTTCTGCCTTGTTGTGGAGGGGGGAGTTGGGGGGTGGGGGAGGGGGGGGGTGGTTCGGCTGGGGCAAGCCCCTCCCCCAGAAGGCCCAGCGTCCCTTAAGGCAAGAAGATGAGGTTGAGGTAACTGCCTACGCTGAGACGTTCAGGGTATAAGGTTTTTGAGGTTTAGGGCTTTTGGGGTTTAGGTTTTTGTTGGGCTTGGGGCTTTGGGGTTCAGGGTTCTAGGGATTTTCGTAGTACGCGCAGGACGAGAGATGGCATCCGCGCTTGAAGAGTGTACCTATCATCTTCAGCGATGATCGGCAACAGGGTTTAACCCCTTAACTATGTAAGAGATGGGCATTTGTTTTATGGGTTTTGGGCTACAACGGTTTTTACATACTTTGGGGGTCCAGGTAAGGCTTAAGGCCCCTTGGTCCATGAGCTCGGTTCGCGCCATGCTTCGAAAGAGGTTGCGCACGGGGGCATGAGCCATTCCGAGCTCTTGGCTGAAAAGACATCAGCATGGCACACCATGTCTGACATCGCCTCGCAGTCGGCACCTCCTTGCCACTGTGAAAAGCAGCATCCCGAGCATCATTGATGCTGCAGCCCCGCAGGCGGCTCTGGGTCAAACATGATGGGAAGCAGCTGGGCATCCACATGATTCGGGTCGCAAATCAAGCAGCAGGCCGTTGAGGGTACTGGGTTCACTCCCGTTGTTAGTCTCGTAGGTGCTTGGGGGTGCTTTTTTTGCGAGGATGGGCTGCGGCCCGTGCTGGGCTTTAAGCTTGCACGCCTGCGTCTAGCGAGCAGTGAGCAACTCTGCTTACCCACAGCTCATGGGTTTCTCCAATACATGCCTAAACAGTACGCAATGTACGTAAGAGAGTCCCAGGTTGCTCGAGTTTTGCAGGTCTCTTGCTTGCGGGCCTTCAGATGTTTTTTTTGGCATCGGGATTGGCATGACGCGGAGGCTTCTCTGCGTTTGTGCGGAGGCCTTAGTAACGCATGCGGGCTCGAGCAAAGCAGTCCCTACCTGGAACCCCCCACAAGTATGTTAAAACAAGAGGCCCGAAACCCATAAAACACATGTGCCAACATACTTTTGGGGGGTTTAGGTAAGTCCTATACCCTAAGCCCTAAATGCTTATATAATGTGGGGGTTTATGTAAATCCTATACCCTAAGCCCTAAATGTAAGACCGAATGGCGAATCTATATTTTTGGCCCTTCCTGGCTCTCACATGAGACTCCTTTAGGGTTTAGGGTTTTAGGGTTTAGGGTTTAGGGTTAGTTAAGCGCGGGATCCACAGCCTCCAAAGCCTCCCCCGTCTCCCCCCTGCCCACGCCCTAAGATCACGGGATCCCGCGTTACCTGCCCTAGAAACCCTAAACCCGAGACCCTATCCGCCATCCGCTCGACTACAGCTGAACCCTAAACCCCAAACCCTCAACCATAAACCTTTTTAGGGCTCCAAACTGGAGCCCTAAAAACCCCAAACCCTTGACTTTGTAGACAGCATCGGGCTTCGGTTCAGTTTAGGGTTGATAATATGTGGGGTTTAAAAAGGTTTTTGGGGTATAGGGTTTATAGGGTGTAGGGTTTAAGGCCCTACAACCTGAGCAAAAGCCCCAAGTAGCGCAACGAAGGCCTCCCTCCTTTCCAAACCCCACGCCCCCAAAACCCTAAACCCCGAACCCTAAACCCTAGCCCTAAACCCTAAACCCCTAAGCCCCCAAAACCCTTAAACCCCCAAAAGTCTAGCCCAGCGGCCGATGACGCCATGAACGCCATCTCTCAAGGACATGGCCTGTGGGCCTGCCAGAACCGCGACTTGCTTAAGAACCCCTCCCCCCCCCCCCAAAAAAAAAAAGGGCTTTGGGCTTAAGGTTTAGGGTTTAGGGTTTAGCGTTTAGGGTTTAGGGTTTAGGGTTTAGGGTTTAGGGTTTAGGGATAACAATAATACAAATCCTAGAAGGGACCCTCAATCTCATTCCCCTAGCTAACCCCTACATATACATATATATATATATACATATCAGGCTTAGGATATTACGATTTGCTCAAGAACCCTCAACAAAAAATCTTCCTTATAAGGGCAATGTAGGGATTGTTTTTTTTTTTTACCCCCCAAGGTTTCCTCAGCAAATCTTGGGTCACTAAATCTCACTCTTAAGGGATATAAGGAGGGGCCCTAGAAGAGTCCCTTATCTTATCCCCCAAAATAACCGCCATGTATACCTTATATAGTTCCTATATACCTAAGTAGCCCCAAAATAGCTCCTAAGGTCCGTTAAGTCATAAGGGTCCTGCCATTCGTTCCTAAAATATGTTCTGGGAGTCTTGGGGGGTTGAAGGTTAAGGGTTCAGGGTATGACTCATGGTGCTCTCCGCAAAGTGAGAACTTTGGGGTTTAGCCTTAAATAGGGTTGAGCGTTTATGGAGTTTAGGACTTAGGATTTGTAAAGTTTAGAATTAAGGGTTTATAGAGTTTAGAGTCTAGACTTAGGTTGAGGGCTTATAGACTCCCGAAAGAGCCCAGTACCCCTTAAGTAAGGAATATTCCTTAAATCATATTAAGAATCCCTTTAAAACTTAAGGTATATTCCTGAACTAAGGAGCATTGGCTCTTTGACTCTAGGACTTACTTACTGTTGGTTAGTAGGGAATGGGGGAATGAGGTACCCTATATCCCCCTATAGATACCCTCTAAGGGATTACATAGGGCACCTCATTCCCTCATTCCCTACTAACCAACAGTACGCTTACGGTTCAAGGCTCAACACACCCGGGGGCGATGGCCTTTGGGTGCACCGCCGTAGCAGCAGCACGTCTTTAGCCCGCTCGACCTTCAGGGAGGAGCTGGAGTGGGCATTTCCCCTCAAAAGTCGGGTTGAGGGTTTAGGGTTTAGGGTTTGGGTGTTTAGGGTTTAGGGTTTAGGGTTTAGGGCTTGGGGGGATATAAGAGGTCTCCCAAAGATTGGGGCTTGAGGGGTTTGTATAGGGCTTTGGGTTTGGGAGGGTCGGGGTTGCTTTGAAAATTTGAGCGCTAGCGTGCACTGCGTGCGGGGGTTAGAAGCTTCGGATCTACGTGACTTAGGGCTTTCCTGCACCTGGACCCTCCGACAGTGGGGATTACAAACCCTGAACCCTGAACCCTAAACCCTAAACCCTAAACCCTAAACCCTAAACCCTAAACCCTAAACTGCTGCTCATGCAACTTCAGAGTCGAAGGCTTTGTTGGCCCCGTAATAAAAACCCTGACACAGAACCCGGAAGAATGATTAAACCCTAAACCCAAAACCCTGAACTCGCAATCCTCTCACTCTGAACTCGTACGCAGGGTTACTAAGTAGGAGAAACCCGACTACAAACGACCTTCTCACCCACATGAGCTCTTCCGACTGGTTCGGGGAGGTGAAGGGCTAGGGTTATAGGGCTGCGGGTTTAGGGTTCAGGGTTTGCGGTTTGAGGTTTGAGGTTGAGGTTTCACTCGCAGGCGCTGTTTTCCTGTATCTTGGATCTCCAGTGCCGAATTCCCAGGCGCGGGACCACGGAAGGAAGGTGAAGGACTCAGGCTTTGGGGTTTGAGGCTTGAGGGTTTAGGGCCCACCCTGAACCCTAAACCCTCAACCCCAAATGGCTGTTCGGGTGTTTCAGTTAAGGGACCCTGGACCTCACGGACTCTTTCTTTCTGCTTGAAGGTTCATGGTACTTACAAACCAATTATAACTGTACTTATAACGCTACTTATCATACCCCTAAAGGGCCTTATAGGGGTTATCCCAATTATAAGCAGGGTTATAAGCCCAGTTATAATTGGTTAGTAAGTACCATGAACCTTCAAGTGGGGGTTGCCGAAGGCCAGGTGCCCTGTTGGGTGGGCTCCTTGACTAAGAGGCGCTGATTCGGGGGAACCGGTTTCTGTGAAATCCTAAACTGGGGGTTTAGGACAATAAGAGACCCCTTAAGGAAGTCCCCAAACAGTAGGGAGTCCCGGAAAAGGAGGACCCCAACAAAGGCACCTGCTAATTTCGGAAACCCATATATGCTTAGGCTTGAGAACTCAGTGTTCAATGGGCTTTGAAACGGAACCTGCCTACCAACTCCCACGGAAGTTGGCCGGGCGCAACGTTTCCTAACGTCTCCTCAACCAGTTTAGGAAGGTTGAATCAGTCTCCAAGCTCGGATTCTCAAAACCCTAAGCCCTAAACCCCAAACCCTAAACCATTGAAACCTCGATCCCGAGACCGCTGTCGCCTTCCGAACTTGACCGCTTCTTCCTCAATCTGCACAGCCAGCTCGCGCGTAGGAGCCTATGCTTTAGGGTTTAGGGTTTATGGGTTTACGGGTTTATCGGTTGGGGGTTCGGGCTTCTGCGGGTTGCAGGGGTTGTAGGGCCTGTGGGGCTTTAGGACTGTAGCGTTTGGCTGTGGGGGGGGGGGGGGGGGGGGGGGCGGTTCTAGTTCATGGTTGGGATAATATAAAAATCAAAATTTCGATTCCTCATTGAGTTTGAGTACCCTGAAAAAAGGTAAAATGCTACCCCACTATGACACAGAGTTGAGGGTGTTCTGCACCATCACAGTCTAGACCCAGGAGCAAACTACGAATAACAAGGGTGCCCTTTTTGGTTCAAAGGGGCTTCCTCAGCGAACCTAATCCCTTCCCCCTACTATTAAACGGGGGGGCCACCCCCCCCCCCCCCCCTACCCCCCTAATAGGAACTGACAATGTTTTTTATAATTCGGGGGGGGGGGGGGGGGGTGTTTTTATCCAAATGTCATGTAGGGTTGAAGTAATTAATGACCTAAGCTGGTATGACTAGTGAGGTAGGCTCAGGAGAGCCAGGCTCACAGGCAGCCAGACAGGCAGCTCACCGACAGCATCGTGCTGCGAAAAGACTGGACTCTAAACCCTCAACCCTTACCCCTAAGCTCTGAGGGTTTTATTGGTGTTGAGGGGTTTATTGGAGGCCTGAACCCCCCCCCCCCCCCCCAATTCGGAATAGGGTTGAAAAAGGCGGGCTCGGAAGGATTTTCCGGAATGTGTTTTACAATTAGGGGGGGGGGTTAGTAAAAGGGGGAAGGGATTAGACCCTTCAAAAGGGAACAAGGGATAACAAGGGCCTACTCCGGAGGTTTAGGGTTTAGGGTTTAGGGTTTAGGGTTTAGGGTTTAGGGTTTAGGGTTTAGGGCAATTCGACCGGGTAGCACAAGGTCCGGCGACTGCCCAGTCCACTTTCCCTGAGCAGCCCTGAATGAAGCCCTGATGGCCCAAACCCCACATGAGCCCCTCAACCCTAAACCCTCAACCCTAAACCCTACGTAAACCCTAAATCTTCCTCAGAGTCTCCCCAGAATGGGCTCACCCAAGGAACCATCACCAGCAGCTGCGGATTTCCCGCTCGGATCTGCCGCTCGATGAGGTAGTGGAAGGCGGGGAGAAGGAAGCCGAGAGTCCTGGGTTTAGGGTTCTAGGTTGCCCAGTAACCTCGGATGAAAAACGGTGCCCTTTTTTGCTTAAAGGGGTTTATAAGGGAACCTAAACCTACCAAAAAGGGAATAAGGGTACTACTGGGCATCCTAGGGTTTAGGGCTTAGGGTGGGGGCTGCTAGGGGTTTATTCAACCCTAAGCCCTAAACCCTAGGGCTTTAGGCGTGGAGGGTGTGTAAGGCACCCCAAACCCCAAAGTCTGCACATTAAGGCTTCTTGGGTGTTTAGATGGACCCTAGTCCCCAAACCCAAACATCTTTAGACCCTAAACCGATGATTTCAGGAGGGCCTTCGAGGGTCTAGGGGTCGATGGGGGGGGGGGGGGGGTTTCGGGTTGAAGGCTTCAGAGCTTCGGGTTTAGGGCTTAGGGTGTAGGGTTGCACTAGGGAGTCTAGTCCCCCGACCCCAAAACCCAAACCAAACGCGACAAAACCTTGGCGTAGGGCTTAGGGTGAGGGTTTGAAACCCCTCACTCATGCTGACGCCCAAGCCCTCCAAAACCCTCAAACCCAGTACCGCTAGCCTGGCACTCCTAAGCGTTGCCTCAAAACGATCAACACGTACAGTTTACCGTTAAGAGTTTAGTTTAGGGTTTCGGGTTCGACGGTGATCAGGTTTTAGAGTTGAGGCTCGCGGTGAAGGGTTTTAGGTGGTAGCGCATGAACTGCTGAGGCCTAAGCCCAACAGCAAAACCCAAACTTCACACCCTAAACCCTAAACCCTAAAACCTAAACCCTAAACCCTACACCCTAAACCCCTAAACCCCTAAACCACAACTGGGCTGCATGCCGAAATGCTTACCGCTGCCGGTTGCAGCGACGCCGATAACATCTGAACCCTGCATCGCCAAGGGCCATGCATACCTGGGCATGAGGGTTTAGGGTTTAGGGTTTAGGGTTTAGGGTTGGGGGCTTACGGTTCAGGGTTTAGGGCTTCGGACTACTATAGGGTCCAGGATCCAACTTGTTTAGGGTTTGGAGTTGAGGGCTTAGGGCTAAGGAATGCTATGGGGTGTAGGGGTCACGGCTCAGGCTTTCGGACTTAGGAGTACTACTGTTTATCTTCTAGGTTTTGGGGGTTAGGGTTTAGGGCTCCTATAGGGTTCAGGGTTCAGGGCTTAAGGCTTAGGAGAACTATGGGGTTTAGGGGTTAAGGTGTTTAGCAGTTGGGGGTTGGTGCGTTTAAGTCCGACATTGCTTCAGGAGAAAGGGTTGAGGGTGCTTTGAGCATTGGGAACCCCTTTTTGTGAGGGTTTACGGTTCAGGGTCGAGCGTGTAGGGTTTAGGGTTTCATAAGAGCAAGGGAGTGCTATGTTGTTCGTTTAGGACTTGCGCTTTGCGTAGACGAGTCACTTATGGATGTAGGGTCGCCCCTGCTGCTGGTTTAGGTTTGGGCTTTTCTAGAGCCGAGAATGAGGGGGCTTGGGGGATCTTTCCGTCAGCGATGTACAACGCAAAGCAGGGTGAAAGTCTGGCGTTTGGGGTGTTTATCTTCGGGTCGTCACCTGGTCTGTTTATATGGGCCCTTACTTGGGGAATCCCATAGCAGGCCCCAACCCTAAAGAAGGTCAGGGACCAGATTAAGGGACCATGTAACTTCCCAATACCCTCAACCCTATAAGGGACCATGTAACTTCCCAAAACCCTAAACCCTATAAACCCTAGAAGCTCTATAAACCCGATTAAGGGACCATCAAGTAGAGGTCAACTAAAGTTTACGGCCTCGTTGGAGTTTCGGAGCTAAACCGATTTGGAAGATCTTTTGACTTAGTAAGTCTACTTAGTACTTAGTACCCCCTTAGAAACCCTCTTAACACCCCCAGAACCCACCTTACCAACCCTAAACCCTAGCCCTAAACCCTAAACCCTAAACCCTAAACCCTAAACCCTAAGTCAAAAGGGCTTCCAAGCAGTGGCAAGCCGCTGCTGAATTTGCGACGGAGCGGGGAAGCCCGCCCTCTGCAAGTCAGCCTCCGGCGTGAACGGTGGCATCTAGTCGTTGTAACCCTAAACCCTAAACCCTAAACCATAACCCTAAACCCTAAGCCCTAAACACTAAACCCTAAACTTTAAACCTTGAACCCTGAACCCTGAAACCCTGAACCTGAACCCTAAGCCCTCGTCAAGTAGGGTGTATATTACTACGAGTAGCCCTAGAAGGAGATGCAACATATACCCTCACGTACTAGCCTATATGTATAAACAGCCATCCAAGCCCTAAACCATATAGTTTGGCTTCAAGGCTTCGAGGGCGTCTAAGGGCTGAACACATCCCCGCAATGTGTAAGGTACCCCGAATTTCGGAAACCCCTAATTGGGGCTGAGCTAGGTAGGCGTTTCGGGGCGGAGGATGCTGGATTTGCAGGAAAAGGCGAGATGCTCGTAGCATCAGCAGGTCGAACCAGGTATGAAAAGTTGCAAGGACTTGCGCTAAGCCGACCCAAAACCATGTGGTTTAGAGTTTAAGGTTTGTAGGCTTAAAGGTTTTCACAAGGTCTGGCTTGGTTTAGATCTAGGGGCTAGGGCGCGTTCCCTCGCTTGTGTGGAGAAGTTGCAATGCCCTTAAAGCGTAACCTCGAAACTACAGGTTTATAGGGTTTACAGGGTTTCCCTAAACCCCAACCCTTAACCCTAAACCCTAAACCCTAAACCCTAAACCCTAAACCCTAAACCCTAAACCCTAAACTTACACCCCTAAGGTTTGCAGGTTTACGGAGCATTGCGTTCGGAAACCCGGCCCCTGCCCAAGCCTGGATGGAGGGGCAAAAGGGCGCTTCCGCGAAAGTCGCGTAGCGAGGATAGTTGTACATCCTTTGCGTGGGACTGGAACCCTGTGCTCTAGACCCTAAACCCTAGACCTTCAACCCTCATTCCCTAGACCCTGTAAACCCTACACCTTAAACCCTAAACCCTATAAACCCTTGACCCGAAACCAGCAGCATGCCCCCCCCCCCCACAGCTTTACGGGTTTGGAGTTTGGACGGATGGGTACCCCTAAACCCTAAACCCTGAACCCTAAACCCTAAACCCTAAACCCTAAACCCTAAACCCTAACCCTGAACCCGGAGGTGCCGATGCAAAAATCAATCCCGAAGGCCTTGCTCTGAGGGAGGTTACATGGTCCCTTAATGTGGGGTCCCCAACGTAGGGTTTAGGGTTTAGGGTTTAGGGTTTAGGGTTTAGGGTTTAGGGTTTAGGGTTTAGGGTTTAGGAAACCCAAACCCTAACCCCATATTAAGGGACCATGCGACTACATTGTAAGACTTTCGGAATGCAAAGAGCCAGACGTCCTGAGCTAAGGCTGTGCAGTCATTGGAACGATTCGTGCCTAGGGTTTGGGGTTTCGGGTATACTTACGTTCTGGTGATTCAGGGTTTCGTTTCTTGACCTCTCAAGCGAGTAAGCGGCTGTAAGGGACAAGCATGCCAAAAGGCCTGCCATGTCTTTTCCGAGCATCCAGTTGCGGCGAACCCGAAGCACTCAAACTCAAGCTTAAGCTTCACCTAAAGGCTCCTGTATATATGCAGTACCTTTTCAAGTTTCCAGGGAGCATACTCTAATCCCCTATAACTTGCCCAAAGGCTCCTGTGTAGTACCTTTTGGGGGTATTACCCTAAACCCTAAACCCTAAACCCTAAACCCTAATCCTCTGTAACTCATCCAAAAAGGAACTACATTGGAGCCTTTGGGTGAAGTGTATTTCTTCGTCCTGAAACGCCACGCAGGAATCCGAGGGAATCAGAGGCCTCCACGAAGTGCACCGGTTAGGGTTTAGGGTTTAGGGTTTAGGGTTTAGCGTTTAGGGCTTACCCCTAAACGCTAAACCATGAAAACCAGGATCCCCAACACCTTGAAACCCTACCGTAAGAACCCAAGACCATCCTATAAAGGGGGGTTATAGAATAAGAAACCCTAAACCCTAAACCCTAAACCCTAAACAGGTTATGGGGTTCTTCAGGTAGACCCCAAGCACTAAGCCCTAAACCCTGAAAGCTTCAAGTCTTGAAACCCTTACTTGGAGGTTCATGGCATGGTACTTACTACCTGCACTTATAACCCGACTCTAACCATTTTGGCACTGCAGGGGCTTCTAAGTGGGCTATAAGTGCAGTAATAGCTGGGTTGCAAATACCATGGACCTCCAAGAGACCCTAAACCTTGAACCCTAAACCCTCAACCCTGAAAGCTTGAAGTCTTGAAACCCTTCTAGTCCTCAACTGACCCAGTCAAGAAGCAGCTGCCCACGAGGGTCGATGACTTTGATCTCCTGGTCCTGAACGGTAGATCCGCCTTGGAAGGGCTGAAGATGGGGCTTAGGGTTTAGCGTTTAAGGTTTAGGGTTTAGGGTTTAGGGTGGGTGTCGGGTTTGCCCTATTTATAGGGTCCTTAAAGGGGAGGTTCAAGGGGGGTATCTAACCCAAGGTTCCCCAATGCTCCCCACTACTCCCTAAGGGCTCCCTAGGCTTCCCTTAGGGTTCCTAGGTACCTGCCCCTCTTGAAGCCCCCCCTCCCTTAAGAACCCTTTAACCGATGAATCCTAAACCCTATAAGCCTGAAACCTGAAAGCAGACCTAAACCCTGAATCTGAGCTTCCCCGCTGCAGTGGGCAGAAGGATCGGCGTTCAACTGGCGTGCGCAAACCACAGACTGACTTGCTCCACTCCAGCTTTAGGGTTTAGGGATCAGGGTTCAGGGCTTATAGCCTTACTTGGAGGTTCATGGTACTTATTAACCAATTATAGCTGTCCTTATAACCCACTTATAAGCCCTCATATGGTTGGTCAGTACAGATATGAATACAGGAATAATTGGGTTAAAAAGTACCGCGAACCTCCAGGAATACCCTAAACCCATAACCCTAAACCCTTGCAAGGCTGTGGATCGCCGGTACTCACGTGAAGGTTGGTCTGGGATCATGGGCCCCCTTGGTACCCTAAGCTATCAGGAATCTGCTGCAATGGTTGGGGATTAGGGTTTAGGATTTAGGGTTTAGGGTGACCCAAGAGCAACCTAGGAAAGAAAAAAGGTGCTCTTTTGGGTTTAAAGGGGCTTCCAAGTCCCGCAGGGACAAACGGCCTACTGCAGGCCCGAGGATGATGAACATCTCGGCAACAGGTCTTTATTCATTGATTGGTGTTGTTCATATCTGCTACCTTTTGGTTCATAGGTTGATTTCTAGTATTTGATATACGGTAGGATCTACTTCGTTGAGCCTAGTAATGAAGTGTCATCAACGATCATTTGGGGCGCCGTTTGGAGCGCCCTAAACCCTAAACCCTAAACCTAATCCCTAAACCCTAAACCCTAAACCCTAAACCCTAAACCCTAAACCCTAAACCCTAAACCCTAAACCCTAAACCCTAAACCCTTTCTGAAACAAATGATAGGCCCATGTTGGGTCACCTCGGAAACGGCCCTGCATTAAAATAGCGCAACGCGCTGAGCCCCGGCGCGCTTTGCTCTGTCTCTGTGGGGGCTTAGGGTTACCGGGTTCAAGGTTTAGGTTTGAGGGTTTAGGGTTCACCGTTCCCTAAACCCTAAACCCCAAACCCTAAACCCTAAACCGTGCAGGTTCCCCAAACAACTTCTTGGACCCAGCCCCCTTCATCAAGCGTGCTTTCTCAAGGTCGCTGAAGCTTGAGGCGCAAACCCTGAACCCCAAACCCCAAAACCCTAAACCATATGGGTTTAGGGTTTAGGGTTGAGGGTTTAGGGTTTAGGGTTTAGGGCCTTTTTGTAAGCCCTAAACCCCAAACCCTAAACCCCAAACCCTAAATCCCAACCCCGGAGTCCCAAACCCTAAGCCCTAAGCCCTAAACCCTAAACCCTAAACCCTAAACCCCTCTGTAAACCCTAAATCCTGGCTTCCGGTCTGTTCTGGGATGGGCCTTAAGACCCAGAAACGCCCCCCAAAAACCACCTTAAACCCTAAACTCTAAACCCTAAAACCCCAAACCCTAACCCTAAACCCTAATCGGCCAAACCCTAAACCCTAAACCCTAAACCCTAAACCCTAAACCCTAAACCCTAAACCCTAAACCCTAAGTTGCATGGGTGCCTCCGCCATGCTCGCCGGCGGCTTCAGCGCGGCGAGGCTTGTTGGCGCTGGCCCACTGGGGGCCTCACTCCAGGGAGGCTTAGAGGGTTTAGGGTTTAGGGTTTAGGGTTTAGGGTTTAGGGTTTAGGGTTCAGGGTTCAGGGTTCAAGGTTCAGGGTTAGGCTTTATCTTAAGAAGTTCTAAGTATACAATCTCCCTATAGGATCAATAAACTTGTGCTCAAGGGAGGGTTTGGGGGGTTTTAGGGCGTAGGGCCCAGGGTGTAGGATTTCGACCGAAACCCTAAGCGCTGAACCCTGTCGGGGTCTGAACCCTAAGCCCTAAACCCGAAACCCTGAACTCTTGACTTTTGTGCCTGTTGCTGAGAGGCCCTTCCTGGCGGACTCTAAACCGCAGGGTTTTGGGCTCGGGGTTTTAGGGTTTTAGGACTTCAGGGTTGTAGGGTTTTATTTTAGGGCGGCAGGGTTTTTAGATTTTGGGCATTGTAGTGCTTTTAGGGTTTTAGGGTTATAGGGCTATAGGGTGATAGGGTTTTAGGGTTTTAGGGCTTCAGTTGCCTTTGAGAGTTCAGGGCGGGCAGCACCCCACGGCCCCCTAAACCCTAAACCCTTAACCCTTAACCCTAAACCCTAAACCCTCGCAGCAATTGGCGCCTTGAAGTCAGGCAGGGGCCCGCCTGGAGCTTGCAGTCTTTGGTTCTGCATATATATATATATACATATTTAAATTTATTTATATTTATATTTATTAATTTATTTTATTTTGTTTTTGTTATTTTG
>CAJNDS010001101.1:615000-732500 GCA_905221605.1 Symbiodinium natans
TCTAGGGTTTGCACTGTCCATACCACGATGTACGCACAAACAATTGCCGATCAACTAAAAACCTCAGATCAAACTACGAAGTAGAGCCACAAGTACTCTGAAAAGGACTTTGATCGTCCTAACCCTCCTTTCTCCGAGTCCTAGGGCCTAAATCCCCTTCACCTTAAGCCCCCTGAACCCTAAACCCTAAACCCTAAACCCTAAACCCTAAACCCTAAACCCTAAACCCTAAACCCTAAACCCTAAACCCTAAACCCTAAATGGCGCCTCCACGGGGTCTTGGGCTGCGTCGTCGGCTCGGGCTCCTTCGCCGTCGGCTCGGGCTCCGCCCGCCTCGGCCTCTCGGTGTATACGTGCCAGCAGTAGGGTTTAGGGTTTAGGGTTTAGGGTTTAGGGTTTAGGGTTTAGGGTTTAGGGTTTGGGGTTTAGGGTTTGGGGTTTAGGGTTTAGGGTTTGGGGTTAGGGGTTTAGGGTTTAGGGCTTCAAGTTTCAAGTTTCAAGTTTCAGGGTTTAGGCACTCGCCCCCTCCCCATGGTATCCCTCCCCCCCCCCAGTTCATGGTGGGTGTAGGATTTGGGTTTCGGGTTTAGGGTTTCCCCACCCCTCACCCATCATAGGGTTTGGAGTTTTGGGGTTTGCGATTTCAGGCTTTCAGGGTTTAGGTTCATGGCTTTCTATGCTTGAGAGTTTTAGGGTCCAGAGACTTTTAAGGTTTGGGTGTAGCCAAGGTACCCCCTACTCAAAAGGCCAACGAGGACTCTGCCCAACAAAAGGACAGAATTCATCCCCTGGGCTCCCAAAATTGCCCAAAGCAAGTAGGTAAACCCTACTTGAAGGTTCATGGTACTTACTAACCAATTATAACTGGGCTTAGAACCCTGCTTACAATTGGGATATCCCCTATAAGGCCCTGTAGGGGTATTATAAGTAGGGTTATAAGTACAGTTGTAATTGGTTAGTAAGTACCATGAACCTTCAAGTAAGCCCTATACCCTGAAAACCTCAAAGTAGATATTACTCCCCAACGCGGAAGGCAACCAGCCCTCAACCCCCTCCCCCAAAACAGCCCCCCCCCCCCCCCCCCTGGTGAAACTCCCATTCAAGAACACAAGCAAATGTTAATAAGCGAATATGGATCTAGGGACACCCCCCCCCCCCCCCCCTTAAACACTTAAACCCTGCTAAACTCCATAGACACAGAATCCCTTAACCCTCGGCCCTAAACCAGCCTAAAAAATGACCTCCTCAGGCCCTAAACCCTACCTCCCTTAGGCCTAAACCCTAAACCCCTGAAACTGCTGAACCCCAAATCCCTTAAGCCTAGACCCTAAAGTTAAACCCTGAAATCCGTCAACCAGGGGCCCAAAACCCCTAAACCCTACAGAAACTTGAGCCCTAAATCCCTTAAGCCTAACCCTAAACCAGCCCAAAAGTCTAAACCCTAAACCCTGAACCCCAAAACCCAAACCCCAAACCCTAAACCCTAAACCGGCCTCTGCGTCGGTTCCCGCGGCTGCGACTCCGGCTGCGGCGACTGCTGGAGCTCCTGCCGTTTGGGGCTTCGGGAGTTTCAGGGGTCTAGGGTTTAGGGTTTAGGGTTTAGGGTTTAGGGTTTAGGGTTTAGGGTTTAGGGTTTAGGGTTTAGGGTTTAGGGCTTATCGTTCAAGGTTTAGGTTTAGGCTCCTATGTAGTACCTTGTCAGGGTAGTATACTAGGGTCCCTTATAGTTAGCCAACCAATTCGCCATTAACGGCCTTCAGGTCGGGTTTTGGGCTTAGGGTGTTCAGGGTGTTTAGGGCGTTGGGGAGGGGGGGGGGGGGGGGGGGGGGGGCTTAGGGTGTTCAGGGTGTTTAGGGCGTTGGGGAGGGGGGGGGGGGGGGGGGGTGGGTTTAGGGTTTAGGGTTTAGGGCTTATCGTTCAAGGTTTAGGTTTAGGCTCCTATGTAGTACCTTGTCAGGGTAGTATACTAGGGTCCCTTATAGTTAGCCAACCAATTCGCCATTAACGGCCTTCAGGTCGGGTTTTGGGCTTAGGGTGTTCAGGGTGTTTAGGGCGTTGGGGAGGGGGGGGGGGGGGGGTGGGGGCTTGGGTTTAGGGTTTAGGGTTAGGTTTAGGTTTAGGTTTTAGGGTCAGTGTTTGGGTTATGGTTAGGGTTTAGGGTTTAGGGTTTAGGGCTTAGGTTGGGTTGGTTTTTGGTTTGGGGTTTGGGGTTTTTTGGGTTTGGGGTTTAGGGTTTGGGGTTTGGGGTTTGGGGTTTGGGGTTTGGGGTTTTTGGGGTTTGGGGTTTGGGGTTTGGGGTGTGGGGTTTGGGGTTTGGGGTTTGGGGTTTGGGGTTTGGGGTTTGGGTCTCGAGTGGGGGGGTGGGCTTTCTGTTGTTGAGGGAACCTCAGCCCTATCAAAAAGGAAAACAGGTCCTACCCGGCAATATCCTGAACCCCTACACCCTCTACCCCCAAACCCTGGAATGCTAAATCAAGGGCTCCATACTTCAGTACCCTATAGAGAAGGTAAGGGACCATATTAAGGCACCATAACAACTACCCTTACAGTCTCAAGCAACCCTGAACCCCATACCCGAAACCCTCGACCCTAAACACCATTAATATCCCTTCCCCTTTCGTTCCTTTTTTGTAGGAAACCCCAAAAAGGGAGTTAGCTACCCTTAGACCTAAACCCTAAACCCTAAACCCTAAGCCCTAAACCCTAAACCCTAAACCCTAAACCATGGCGCCTCTTACTCCGGCTGGAGCTGGAGCTGCCCTTCCTATTCAGGAGGGCGCTTGGGTTAGGGTTTAGGGTCTAGGGTTTAGGGTTTTGGGTTTAGGGTTTAGGGTTTAGGATTTAGGGTTTAGGATTTAGGGTTTAGGGATTAGGGCTTAGGGTTTAGGGCTTAGGGTCTGGGGCTTTCAAGTTCAAGCGTCTGAGGGTGTAAGGGCTCAAGGCTCTCAGTGATTCAGGGCAGAAGGGTTTCACGGGCTTAGGGGGTCTAAGGGTTTAGGGTTTAGGGTTGAGGGTTTAGGGTTTAGGGGTCTGAGGGTTTGGGGCTTTAAATCCTGGGACTCTACCGCGGACGCCTGCGGTTGTCCCCTCGGGTTTGGGGGTCCTTTTTTTCAAAGGCCCCTTAAAGGAATATGCGGGGCAATCTTAGGAGTGTATTGAGGGAACCTCTTAGGGGTACATCCTTGGGGGTCCGGGTATGACTCCCTTGATTAAGGGCTTTTGGGGCCTAGGGGGTTTGTAAGGGTTTCAGCGTTTAGGGGGCAAGGGTTTACGTACGGCTTGAAGGGCTTAAGGGTTTCGGGTTTTAGGGTGTAATTAAGGCTTTGAGGGTTCAGTGTATCAGGATTTAAGAGGTTAAGGGTTTTTGGGGCGCAAGCGTTTGAGGGTTTTAGGATATTGGGGTTTAGGCTGGGTTTAGGCTAATGGGGTATTAGGTTTATGGGATTTAGGAGTTTTAGGGCTTTAGGGCATGAGAGATTCAAGGGTTTGCGTTTCTTTTGGCTTAGTGGCTCGACATTTAAGATTTTCGGAGTCTAGGGTTCAAGGCTTAGCGGTTTCTGGGCTTGTAGGTTTGGGGATTGGGGGGTTAATGGTTCGAAGTATTTGGGGCCCCCTAAACCCTAAACCCTAAACCCTAAACCCTAAACCCTAAACCCTAAACCCTAAACCCTAAACCCTGCTTTAGGGCAGTGAGGGTGCGGCTCAGGGCTGCGGGCCTTGGGGGTGTAAGAGTTCAACAAATTTGGGGCTTTGGGGGCTGTACTTGAAGGTTCATGGTACTTACTAACCAACTATAAACTGTACTTATAACCCTACTTTTAATACCCCTAAAGGGCCTTATAGGGGTTATCCCAATTATAAGTAGGGTTATAAGTACAGTTATAATTGCTTAGTAAGTAACATGAACCTTCAAGTAGGGCTTAAGGGGCTGAACTGCGGAGTGCTGGGGCTTGCGGATCTAAAGGTCCTAGGAGTTAGGGGTTTAGATTGTCTTGAGTTTGTTTTTTGGGGGTTTGGGGGGTTTTGGGGGCATGAGGGCTTTGGGGTTGAGGGTTTAGGGTTGGGATGCTCCCCCTTATACTAACAGTCCTTCATAGGGATTGAAATGCCTCCTTTTTGCAATCCCTGATAAGGACTGTCAGTACAAGGGGGAACATCCCAAGTTTAAGGGGCTTTACGGTTTATGGGTTCAAGGTTTTTGGGGTTCAAGGTAGGGCTTAAGGGTGTGATTGTCTTACGGATTTGAGGGCTTTAGGGAGTTGAAAGGCGTTAAGATTCCTATACGAGCTACGGCTAAGGAGTCCAGGACATGGCGTTTAGGCTTTGGTTTGGGGTTTAGAATTTGGGGTTAGGGCTTTGGGGGTCTAGGGTTGAGGGGTTACTGGCATGTCGGTGTGTGTGGCAATAGAGGTGGGTTTGACACAAGGATTCTTCTTGTGCGTCTGCTTGGAGCATCTGGGGACTTAGCAAGCTAAGTAGGTGCGAAGTAAAGTCATGAGCACTCAACAATTTAGAAGGGACCATAGCTGTGGTTCTCCTACACTAACTTAAACCAATAAAAACAAAAAACTACACCCTACACCCTTAGGGTTTAAGCTTAGGGCTTAGGGTTTAAATAGGGTTCCTGACAAACCCTACCCGGATCTCAGATTGTGTTTTTGGCTCGCATAAAAAAACAGTAGGCACCCGAAAATCCGGAACTCCAATCGGTGCATGGCACAATGGTGCTGGATCAGCCCGTAGGGGTTTAGGGTCTTTTAGGGTTTAGGGTTTAGGGTTTAGGGTTTAGGGATTTTAGGGCTTTTGCGGAGCCTACTTAGAAAAGGGAATTTCGTGTTTAGGGTCTTAGCCTTTGGCTTTACCCCCCCAACCCCTGCAACCTTGAGCCCTCAACGCAAAAGCCCCAAGCCCAGCATTGCTTTCGTACAGCCCTAAACCCTAAACCCTAAACCCTAAACCCCAAACCCCAAACCCCTTATGCTGCCTCTTCCTTCTACTGGGGCTCCGCTTCTTTCTGCTTGGGCTGCGCTTTCTGCTGCCACTTCTCGACCTCGAACGCTACTATGTGTTTTTTGAGGGTTTAGGGATTGGGGTTTAGGGTTTCGGGCTACTATCTGCTTAAGAGTCCCCCAAAAATGAAGACTTATAGTTCCTATATTGCCCAAACAAGGAAGAGTACTTTATGTTATTTTTTTGGGGCGGGGGTGGTTCTTAATCAAATCGTAGAACAGGGCTGAGGCTTATGGACTAGGGCAGGAGTCGTTTTAGGGCTTACCTGACTGGACCCCCAAATTACTCTTAAAAAACATAATGAACAATAATGAACCCTAAACCCTAAACCCTAAACCCTACACTTTGGGGTTTAGGACGTAGGGCTTACGGTTGGGGGTTGAGGGCTTCAAACTGACCTCCTTGTAGCCCTGTTCACTTTCAGCTTCGAAACAAATTACCCCATTAACATAACACAAAAATGACAAACATACATACAAGCGTGTTTATACGCCTAGATAACGCACATAAGCATAAGCCCTGAACCATAAACCCTAACCCTCTTAAACTCTAAACCTCTCTAACCCTAAACATGTAAACCGCTCTACAACCTAACTCTCAAACTGCCGAATCCCCGAAACCTCTCTCCTAAACCCCCCAAACCCTGACCCCCCACCCTAAACCCTAAACCCTAAACCCTAAACCCTAAACCCTAAATCCTAAACCCTAAAACCTAAAACCCCGCAACCTCCACACTGAGGGCCGAACCCGCTCGAGCTGCCCTTCCTTTTCTTGTCGCCCTGCGTGGCTGGTCGAATGCTTCGGAGGGCTTTCAGGCTTGTGAGGGGCTTAACTCCTAAAGTGTGTAAAGCGATGGCCCTATCATGGGTTTTTGGGCTATCTTTTTTGCATAATTTGTGGGTCCCTGTACCCAAAGGCTCCTACGTAGTACCTCTTTTGGGGTAGTATACTAGAATACCCTATAACTAACCCAAACAAGGAACTACGTTGGAGTCTTTGGGTAGGGTTTATGGGTTGAAGGGCTTTCGGGTTTGGGTGCTTACGGACTTGGAGTGCTTAGCGTTTAGGGATGTAGTTTCGGTTCCATTAGATGGGATGCATTCCCTAAACCCTAAACCCTGAACCCTAAACCCTCAACCCTAAACCCTAAACCGCACCTCAGGAGGCAGAGTACTTGGTCTCGCAACCTCAAGCCCTAAGCCCTAAACCCTATAGCCCCTAAACCCTACACCCTTAACCCTGAGAAAAAGGGGGTCTCTTAGGAATTGAAGCAAACGAAGTCTCACGCCCAACTGTCAAGCTGGAGCTTAAGTTTAGGGTTGAGGGTTGCGGGCTTAGGATTCTGGGTTTTGGGTTTAGGGGTTGAGGACTTATGGGTTTAGGTCAAACGGCCTGGTTTGCCTTTTTGCGTTAAGGTTTTTTGGCCTTGAAGGTTTCGGGCTTACAGGGCTTCTGTGCTTTTTGGGTTCAGGCAAGGTTGGGGATCTGGGCGACGCAGGTCTGAAATCGCATCGGCGCCCCTCTCAGTAGCCCAAACCGAATTATAGTAAGGTTACCCGTTTTTTGTTGGCTACTGTACAAGGGAACCTACAACACCCAAAACAAAAAATGTAAAGGGTACCAGTGGGCTACGCGGGCCCTCGAAATGCCCGCGCGCCTTCCCCTTGCCCTTGTCACCGCCCTTGTCGCCACCCTTCGCCTTCGGGGGAAGCTGCGGGTGGCGGTTTTGGGGGGAGATAGGGTTTAGGGTTTTAGGGTTTTAGGGTTTAGGGTTTAGGGTTTAGGGTTTAGGGTTCCCCCAAAAACAAGCCGTACTAGCGTGGGGAGTGAATTCTGAGGGTAGAGGTTAGGGGGGTGGGGGTGTTGCTAGGGTGGCCGGGGGGGTGGGGGGAAGTCCCAAGCCCTAAACCTAAACCCTAAACCCTAAGCCCTAAACCCTACAACCAATTATAACTGGGCTTATAACCCTACTTATAATTGGGATAACCCCTATAAGGCCCTTTAGGGGCATTATAAGTAGGGTTATAAGTACAGTTATAATCGGTTAGTAAGTACCATGAACCTTCAAGTAAACCCTCAACCCTTGCCATCCCAGGCTTGAGTTGGGCCCTGGAGATCGCTTCCTTTCGCGGCAAGAAGGTGGCGGCGCAAACCAATGTGCTCGGGGTTTAGGAGTGAATGGCTTGGCTTTGTTTAAGTTTGTTTTGTCTTTTTTAAGTTCGGGGTCCATTGGCTTAGGGGGGTTTGGGGGGTTTAAGTGGCTTTGGTGATTTCTAGGTGTAGGCTTTGGGGCTTCAGTGGCTTCAGCAGCTTAGGTTCACTTCGAAGGACGGGGCCGGGCTTCGAAGGTGTAGGTGTTCAGGATTCATTGGCGTTTGCGATGTCCTGAGCCCCTAAACTCAACCCTAAAGCCACCCTACAGCTTCTTAAGCCCCTGCACCTTAAACCCCGAAGCTGCTAAAAGCCAAAAGCCAACGCGTCCCCAAAGCACCACGAACCCCGAACCCCCTAGAGCTCTAAACCCTGAACACCCCTAATCGTCCCAAACCCTGTACCCTAAACCCTAAACCCTAAACCCTATACCCTAAACCCTAAACCCTAAACCCTAAACCTCTCGCAAGACCCCACCTTGGCAGCGCCGTTCACGGCCGGGGCGGCCTTCCGGCGTCTTCTCTGGGTTTACTTGGAGGTTCATGGTACTTTTGTTTAGGGTTTAGGGTTTAGGGTTTAGGGTTTAGGGTTTAGGGATAACCAGTTGTAGTACTTATAACCCACTTATAAGCCCCTTAAGGCCCTAACATGGTTAAGTCAGACACGTTTTCAACAACATTAGGAAAAATATCCAACCTCCTTCTTCTCTAGGCACGTGGTCAACAGAATGGATTTGTTAACCACATGTTTCTGTTTCGAGCGGACAAGAAAACCAAACGTGGTCAACGGAATGGATTAGTTAACCACATGTTTCTGTTTCAAGCGGACAAGAAAACCAAACGTGGTCAACAGAATGGATTTGTTAACCACACGTTTCTGTTTCAAGCGGACAAGAAAACCAAACGTGGTCAACAGAATGGATCTGTTTATGACATGTGGAAGCCATCTTGAGTTTCTTGAATCGATTGAGGGGCTTCAGGGGCCTCAAAAACAGGCGCGGTCATTCGGGAACTTATTCTTTGGAAGCCATCTTGAGTCTCTTGACTCTTTTGAGGGGCTTCAGGGGCCTCAAAAACAGGCGCGGTCATTCAGAAACTTATTCTTTGGAAGCCATCTTGACAAGCGGGCTTCCCCACCCCACCCTTTGATCCACTTCATTGTCGAGGGGGGTTGAGGGGGGAGGGGGGGCGGTGGGGGGGGTGGGGTGGGGGTGGGGGGAGGGGTCGGGGGGGGAAGGGGGTGGGGGGGGGGAAGGGGGGTGGGGTGGGGCGGGGGGTGGGGGGGGTGGGGGGGGGGGTGGAAGGGGGGTTGGGGCGGGGGGCGGTGGGGGGGGGCGGGGGGGGGGGGGGGGGGGGGGGGGACCTTGCCCACACCTTGCCCGCTAAATGTATGACCTTGCCCGCTAAATATGACCTTGCCCGCTAAATATATGACCTTGCCCGCTAAATGTATGACCTTGCCCGCTAAATATATGACCTTACCCGCTAAATATATGACCTTGCCCGATAAATATATGACCTTGCCCGCTAAATATATGACCTTGCCCGATAAATATATGACCTTGCCCGCTAAATATATGACCTTGCCCGCTAAATATGTGACCTGGCCCGGGCAATATATTTAGCGGGCAAGGTCATATATTTAGCGGGCAAGGTCATATATTTAGTGGGCAAGGTCGCCCTTTAGCGGGCAAGGTCATATATTTAGTGGGCAAGGTCATTTTTAAGCCAATGGACCTTGCCCACTACATATGTGACCTTGCCCGCTATGACCTTGCCCGCTAAATATATGACCTTGCCCACTAAATATATGACCTTGCCCGCTAAATATATGACCTTGCCCGCAAAGTCATTAACATTTATATTATATATGAAAGAGTGGTTTAGGGATATAACCAGTTGTAGTACTTATAACCCACTTATAAGCCCCTTAAGTGCCCAAACATGGTTCTAATTGGGTTATAAGTTATACGGTGCAGTCAGTTATCATTGGGTGTAGAAGAAGTACCAAGAACCTCCAAGTAGGGGTTCATCATATATCAGGGTTGAGTGTGTATATGTGAGGTTTAGGTTTCGGGTGTATGTTTGGTTTCGGGTTTAGGCTTTGCTTTTTTTTTTTGGGGGGGGGGGGGGGGTTTAGGGTTTCGGGTTTATGTAGGGCCCCAGGTTTAGGGTTTGGGTCTGTAGGGCTTCCCTAAACACTGAAACCCTGAAACCTGAACCCTGAACCCTGAACCCTAAACAGGGTCTTGGGTTCTCCTCCTGGGGCTGGGACACCCAGGGCTACACTTACCCTGAGGGGTCCGTGTACCCATGTGGTGTATGCTTGGGCCTTAAAGGGATTAGGGTTTAGGGATTAGGGTTTAGGGTTTCGGGTTTAGGGTTTAGGGTAGCTTTACCCAAATGCTCCTATGTAGTACATTTTGGGGTAACTAACCCAAAAAGGAACTACATTGGAGCCGTTGGGTAGGGACCAATTTTGTACTATATAGGTACATGGACCCTTAGGGCGGCTGCAAGCCTCTACCGGTGGCAAAATTGGTCAAGAAAACCTTCCACGCAGGGTTGTCTGTTAAGGGTGCAGAACCCCCTTAACCCTGTATAAACCCTAAACCAGGGTTACGTGTGAGGTTCCAAGTGTGGGTCCTCAATTTGGGTCCCCTGATCTTATATAATCCTTATAAGACACTTTACACAAAGAAGGGCCCATACTTCGGATCCCTAGAAGCAAGGGTAGGGGGCCATACGAAGGGCCCATGGCTACAACCTTACTTGGAGGTTCATGGTACTTAGTAACCAATTATAACTGTGCTTATAGCTGTACTTACATATTCGGGCACTCAAGAGGCTTATAAGTGGGTTGTAAGTACAGTTACAACTGGTTAATAAGTACCATGAACCTCCAAGTCGATCATGTAGAACCAGAATAAGACATATGTTGAATAAACATAGGGGTACCCGTTTTGGGGGGTCCCTTTAAGGGGATTCGATTCTATTTTGGGTATAAAAGGGGTACCCCTATTTTGGAAAAGACCCCTAGCTAAGACCGAAACCCTAAACCCTAAACCCTTATGTTTAATGCTCCCCTCACAGCTCCGCCGGCCTCGATGGAAGATGGTGGTGGGGCTTGCGACATTTGCTGCTGCATCTGCTGCAGGATCTGCCTTGGCTTCCGTAAGCCCTATAGGCCATAAACCCTTCGAAGCATTCGACCAGCCGCGCAGGGCGACAAGAAAAGGAAGGGCAGTTCCAGCGGGTTCGGCCCTCAGTGCGGAGGTTGCGGGGGTTCGGGGTTTAGGGTTTAGGGTTTATGCCCCAAACCCTAGACCCCAAGCCTATCTGGTGCTGAAGGTGTGTTCGTACTGCTGGGGTGCAAGGAAAGCACGCCAATGTGTTAAAGCTCACCAAACACTATGCAAGAAGACAAAACATGGGGTTGGGAGTTTAGGGGTTAGGAGTTAGGACGGATTATGGGGCCCTGATCTCAGCATGGGCCAACTAACAATCCCTTATTGCGCAAGGCTTGGAGCGTCCTCTCCGTACAGCTCCTAAACCGTCAACGCATCCCATGCTGTAAAGGGGTTAGGGTTTACGGTTTCGGATTTGCCAGCGCGACCATCAAGTTTGCTGCTCAGAAAGGCATCGCAAGAAGTCTCGCGCACGTGTGCCACATGCCACAAGTCGGGCAACACGACCCAACATCCAGGAGCAACGTTTCAATTGAAGAACCGTCCTCAAGTAAAGGTTCCGTCAGCTAAGGGCGCTTTCCGCCCCGCCCGAAACCCTAAACCCTACACCCCAAACCCTAACTCTAATGAGCCGATCTTCATTTCCAGCCGCACATCCTCTACATCCCTATCAACCCCATGAAGCCTTTGACGCCCTGGTACCCCGGTTATTCTCACACGCCCTATGAAACCGTAAGCCTGAAGCCTAGAAATCCACGTATGAAGCGCTGCCTGGCCAAAACCCTAGAAGCTTGAAAAACAACCTATAAACCCTAAATGCCCGTAGGCTCTTCTAAAACCCTAAACCCTAAAGACCCTAAACCCTACAAACCCCAAAAACCCTCAAAACCTTAAAAACGCTAAACACCCCAAAAACGCAAAGAACCCTCAAGACCCTAAACCTAAACCCTATACCCTAAATTAAACACCCTAAAAGCCCGAAAATCCTGGAAAGGCCCTGACAAACCCTAAAAACCCTAACAGACCCTAAAAGCCTCAAAAACTCAAAACCCCCAAAACCCCCAAAACCCCCCAAAACCCTAAAAACCCTAAAACCCTAAAACCCCTAAACCCTACACCCTTAAAAAAAACACCTCAAAATCCTCAAAACCCTAAAACAAAACCCCTAAAAACCCTAAACACCCCCCCACACACCCTGAAAACCAAAAAAAAAAACACCCTTAAACAAAACCCGAAAAACACCCTACAACGACCCGCAGACCCCCCGGTCCCAGTGGCTGCTGCAGCAGCGCCGTGGGGTCCGACGCGGCTGGGGGTGAAGGCGCGGCGGCGGGCGCTGCCCTGAGGACTGAGGTTTAGGGTTTGGGGTTTGGGGTTTGGAGTTTGGGGTTTAGGGTTTAGGGTTTAGGGTTTAGGATTTAGGGTTCAGGGTTTAGGGTTGGGGTTTGGGGTTTTGGGGGTTCAGGGTTTGGGGTGTTGAGGGTTTGGGGGGGTGAGGGTTTGGGCGTGACGCCAGCGACGAGTTTCGGATTCAGGGCTTGCGGTGTAAGAGTATGCGGATTAGGCGTATGGGGGTTTGGGGGTTTGAGAGGGTCCAGTGTCTTGGGCTTTGTGCGATTTTCCATTTGCAGCTGGTGGCATAAACCCTAATGTGTTGCCCCTCCGTATGGAAGCAACAACCAGGAACCCTAGACCCTAAACCCCCAAACCCAAATCCACAAGCATGCTTCCGGGAATCAGGATGTGGCCGGGGGTGTCGCTGCAGCCGAGCCCTACGGCTCTACTTATGAGAAAAGCGATAGAGAAAAATGGCATAGTTGTAGGGTTCAGGCTTAGGGTTTAGGGTTTGGCGTTTAAGGTTTAAGGTTTAGGGTGTAGGGTTTCGGGCCCTATTTGTGCACACACCCATACATATACATGTATATAAATATAAATATAAATATAGATATAAATATAAATATAAATATAAATAAATATGTATATATATATATATACATATATACATATATACATATATACATATATACATATATACATAAATAGAGATTGGTATCCATACGTATTAGTTATTATTGGTTGGTTCCTTCCATCTTCATGTTCATATCTATGTTGTATGCATCTATCTCTCTGATTTCTGATTGATGGTTACCTGCTTAGGCATCTAAACTCCATTTCATAGTACCAATTTCGGGGTGCAGGTCGCGAAGATGCCCAGCAAGGGAAGACTCCGAAACCCGACTTGTAAGCCCTTCTGACTTATTAAGTGGGGTTTAGGGTTTAGGGTTTCGAGTTTAGGGTTAAGGGTTAGTAAGGTGGGTGATGGGGGATGATAAGAGGGTTTCTAGGGCATACTAGACTTACTAAGTCAAAGATAAGCTTGCAGGTATACACCCGAAATCTAAACCCTCAACCTTCCACCCTACGCCCTACGCTCCTGGGGTGTGCATGCCTGTGACCCAAACCAAACACACCGCCTACGGGGCTTACGGATGGGATGTTGCACCCCCT
Source organism: Symbiodinium natans (assembly GCA_905221605.1). Taxonomy (NCBI): domain Eukaryota; class Dinophyceae; order Suessiales; family Symbiodiniaceae; genus Symbiodinium; species Symbiodinium natans. The sequence continues at coordinate 627,857 of CAJNDS010001101.1, forward strand.
TATACCAACAGTCCTTAGTAGGAAGTATAATGGGGGGCACCATAATCCCTAGTTGTTAAGGACTGTTAGTATAAGGGGCAACATCCGAAGTTTAGGGTTTAGGGGTTGAACCTCGGGACTTATTTTCCCAAACGCTGCGGATTTCCCAAAACAGGGTGTATACGATGTATAGACTTTCGACCCCAGAGTTGAAAACATGTCTATACTTCGGGTTGAGGGTTTAGGGTTTAGGCCTATAAGGAAGTAGACTGAGACTGCTAGGGCTAGGGCTTGCCAACATTAAAGTAGCCCGGCATTCCTTCTTGCACAAAACTACTATTTGCTGAAGAACCCCCCCCAAAAAAAAACTCTCTAAGGGCAAGAAAGGGGTTATCATCTTTCATTTTGTTCGGGTTCTTAAGCGCAGAGTCGAAGACTCTGGCGGAGTAAGGGAAGTCCAAGCAGAGCAGCGCATCGTTCACCAGTTCGCAGCTGCCGCTTGTCCATGTACCCAGATAGTTGTATACTTGGGCCTTAAAGTGGTTCCTTTTTGCTATAATGATAGTGGTAATGATCATAATAACAATAAGAGCTTTTGGGCCCAATTGTGTACTATCTAGGCCCTTAGGTATATAGGCATTCTGTGATCTTGTGGCTTTAAGGTTCAGGGTTCATAGCACTACTTGGAAGCTCTTTTGACTTTGTAAGTCTACATATTATCCCCTAGAAGGCCTGTTTGCAATCCTCTTAACGCGCCTTACTAACCCTACTTACTCAGTCACAAGGGCATACAAGGGCTTGCTAGTACTTGGAGGTTCATGGTACTCATTCACCCAGTTATAACTGTACCTATAACCCAAGTATAACCCATGTTAGGGCTCTTACGGGGCTTATAAGTGGGTTCTAAGTACAGTTATAAGTGCCAATGAACCTCCAAGTAGGACCTGAAGTGTACGGTTCAGTCAAGCGGCTGCTGCTGCTGCTGCGCTTGCAACATCATCATGTACTGCAAGTACTGCCTCGGTTTGCACCCCGATAAGCCCTAAACCCTAAACCCTAAGCCCTAAACCCTAAACCCTAAACCCTAAACCCGGCTCTGCAGGGTTATAAGTACAGCTTAAGTACCATGAACCTCCAAGTAACAAGAGCCCAGGCTTCGGCCCTTGAAGTCTCAAGTCTCTGAAGCCCTGAGCACTAAAACCCCGCACAGCAGCGGAGAGGCTGTGCGGCCCTGAGCCCTGAGCCCTAAGCCCTAAACCCTAAACCCCAAACCCTAAACCCTAAACCCTAAACCCCAAACCCTAAACCCTAAACCCCAAACCCTAAACCCAACTTTACGGTTGTAGGGCTTAGGATGCTGGCACTCAGCGCCTCTAGGGGTCATCACCCAAATCTTCGGCCGTGTTTGTGCCCGGTCAAACCTCACACTCCAAACCCGAAACCAGAAACCAAAAACCCTAAACCCTAAACCCTAAACCCTAAACCCCTATACCCTAAACCCTAAACCCTAAGTGGGGCCGTCTTTGACTCTTTTCCTGTCACGCCTTAAAGTTCGGGTCAAGGCAGAGTCCCCGCGACCCTACGAACTCATTGCCGTGCCGTATACTATCACCACCACCGTCATCGCGGCAGCAGCTGCAACCCTAAACCCTAAACCCTAAACCCTAAACCCTAAACCCTAAACCCTAAACCCTAAACCCTAAACCCTAAACCCTAAACCCTAAACCCTAAACCCTAAACCCTAAACCCTGTCGGAGGGCTCAGGGCTTTCAGGAGGCTTAGAGGGGTCCACGGCACCGCCTCCCCAGAGTTAAGGCTGCGAACATCAGCCTTGCACTCTGAACCCTGGTCTACTTGGAGGTTCGTGGTACTTGAAGGTTCATGGTACTTACTAACCACTTATAACTGTACTTATAACCCCACTTGTAATAACCCTAAAAGGGCCTTATAGGGGTTAGCCCTATTATAAGTAGGGCTATAAGCCCAGTTTTAAGTGGTTATTAAGTCCCATGAACCTCCAAGTACTTAGTTAACCAATTGTAGCTTGTACTTATAACCCACGTTTAAGGCCCTTATAGGCACAGTTAGAAGTACAGTTATCATTGGGTTACTAAGCACCATGAACCTCCAAAGCACGCCTTAGAAGGGTTTCTGGGTTTAGTTGCCGAGGGCTCAAAGCTTCGCAACCCAGATCCCCTAAAACCCTAAACCCTAAACCCCAAACCCTAAACCCTAAATCCCAAACCCCCAAAACCCTCGAGCTTTTTGAGCCAAAGCCGAGAAACATCCCAACAAATCCTTGAAGCCTTCAAGGCCCCTGACGCCCGCAGCAAGCCTAAAAGCCTGGATTTTAAGAACCCTAAACTCCTAGACCCTGGGAGGATCCAAAAAGCAGACCCCTTTTTAAGGCTTCCTAAGAATCACCCGATAGTAGGTTTCTAGAATGACCCCAGAGTAGTACAGGGTGGGGGCTCTACTTTTTGGATCCTGCCAGGGGTCTGAGTAAAAGTCATGAAACAAACCCTAAACCCTAAACCCTAAACCCTCAACCCTAAACCCTAAAAAACCCTAAACCCTAACGCCCTAGACCCTAAACCCTAAACCCTGCACCCCAATCTGGGCATCGAGCTGCTGTTGCTGTTGCTGCTGCTGTTGCAGCATTGGATTCATGCCCGGTGGCGCTAGGCCTGCCAGTGGGGCGGATGTGGCGACTTAGGGCTTAGGGTTTAGGTCTCAGGGTTTAGGGTTTAGGGTTTAGGGCTAGCGTTAAGGGTTTACACTAGGGCTTCGGGCTTCTAGGTTCAGCGTTTAGGGCTTCGGGTGTGCAGGGTTAAGCGCTGAGGGCTTCGGGCTTTGAGGGTTAAGCGTTGAGGGTTTCGGGCGTTTAGGGTTTAGGGTTAAGGTTCAGGGTTGGGGGCTTCGGGTTTCTAGGGTTCAGAGTTTAAGGCTTCGGGTTTACAGTACGAGGTGTTCAGGGTTTAGGGCTTAGGGTTAAGGATTAAAAGTTGGGTGGAAAGTTCTCCAAGGAGGATCCCAAACCCTATAAGCCTTAAAGCCCTTTTTAACGACATAAGGGCTCTAAGGGTAAAGACATGGTCACTTAGTATAGACTTGGGCTTTGGGTTTCGGGGTTAAGGGTTGGGTGCTCTCCCTAATACTAACAGTCCTTAATGGGGATTCTAATACCCCTGGTTATGCTCCCTACTAAGGACTGATAGTAAAAAGGGGCCAAGTGTAGGGTCTTGGCTTTAGGCTTGAGGGGGGTTTTGTGCTTCGGGCCGTGAATCCTGGCCCCTCCTTTCAAAGTGAGACGCGGACGCCTCGCATCAAGCTACAGCCCCAGACTGGCATCCCCAAATCAGCGCTCTGGTGTCGCTTCAGGCGTTTCTGGTTCTAAGGTTTCCAGGTTCTTTTGGAGGTAGCTCTAGATTACATTCCTGCTTGCTCAGAGCATTTTGCATGTCTAAGACCTTTAGTATGACTGCGAGTACAATTTTTACGACGATCGCAATCTTTAGTATTGTTGTGCGTGTGTCTCTTCTTTTTATGCTTGTTGCCGTTGTTATGATCATCGGTTTGCCCTAAAGCCCAAGAACCTAAAACCACCAGAACACACGCATACCTAAACCATTGCAGAATCCGGTTTAGGCCTGCACCTAGCGCGCTAAAAGTTGGCTTAGGGTTTAAGGTTAAGGGTTTAGGGTCCCAAGCTCCCCCCCCAAGCCTGATCCGAACCCGAAACCCCAGTAAACCCTGAAACCCCCAACAGCTCAACCCTGGAACCCAAAACCTGAATACCCTGAAGCCCCAAAAACCCCAACCCTAAACCCTAAACCCGAAACCCTAAACCCTAGAACCAGTGCCTGGCTGAGGAAGCCCCCCCATAGGGGGGAGCCCCCCAGGGCGAGGAGGGAATGCTGCCATGAGACTCTGCTGCCTCCCGCATCCAAGAAAGGTTGCGGGAGTTCGGGTTTAGGGTTTAGGGTTCAGGGTTCAGGGTTTAGGGTTTAGGTTCAAAAAGGCAGCCACTGGGCTACGACGAAACAGCAGAAGAAGACAGACCGACACGACTGGAGGCAAAGAAGCAGAGGTTTAAGGTGCAGAAAACTACTATCCCGTCTAAAAGGTGTCGGGCTGAGGGACGAGCATCCTGCCCTAGGGTTTAGGGTTTGGGGCTTGGGGTTTTGGGTACCTGAAACCCTAACGTCCTTGAACCCGATCCTTGAGCCCCCAAGCCCTAAACATCGTAAACCTCGAAGTCTGAGGGCACTTACAAGGGCCCTTAGCACAGGCGCTGGCACAGAAAACTCGAAACCCTAAACCCTAAATCATGCTGACAAGTTAGAAAGTCCGTCGCCCTTCTGTCCCTCTTGTATGGGCAGTTCTCTCAATGAGGGCCCATTTTGGGGTCCTACATAGACATATATATATATACAGATTACGTCACACTTGTTTAAAGTCAAAAAGACCCTACTTTAGAGAACTACCGATATACTTCTGCTGAACCCTCTGTCGAGGGAGGGGACCATAGACACCAACAACATGATTATATATATATATATATACAGAAATATACCTAAACACACACATCTCTCTGTCTCTTTCTCCGAAGAAGGACCCTGCTGCAAGAAGAACCTCTGCGGCCCTAAACCCTACACCCTAAACCCTAAACCCAAGTGCCTCAAAGAAGGAACCCCCCCACGGACGGTCCCCTCAGGCCAAAACTGGAGCCAGAGGCGCGAACGCGGGGGTGGTATACGGCTTAGGGTTTAGGGTTTAGGGCGTAGGGTGTAGGGTATTATGATTTGCTTACGAACCCTCCTAAAAAACACAAATGTTCTTCCTTGTAAGGGCAATTTTGGGATTCATTGTCTTGTACATTTTTGGGGGGCTCTTGAGCAAATTAGGAGAATAAGGGTATGAGGCACTAGGGTTTAGGGCACCACGGGTATGAGGGTATCAGGGCTCAGGGTTGTAATGCGGGGTTTAGGAGTTTGTTGAGGATCTAGGGTTCAGGGATGTTGTGAATGCGGAAAAAAACGGAACGTTGGGATTGAAGCTTCTGTTTAGGGACCTTTTTCGTGTTTAGGGTTTCAAGAAAGGGCCATAAAATTCTGGAACTCCGCACGGGTGAGTTTAGGGTTAGGGTTTAGGGTTCAGGGTTCTGTGCTAGATAATGGCCAAGCAAGTTAACTTCCTGTTCAGAGTTTGCAATATACTTGCAGGGAGGGACCTAGCCACTGTGTCCATGAGCGCCCCACCAGGGTGTTTGGTTTAGGCTTGGTAGCCTAACAGCCATATTGTAACAAGGGCACCGTTTCTGGCAACGGTTTCTTGGTTCGTATTTCTAGTATCCCCAATATGAACACTCACCAATATTCATGAGAAACCCTACACACACTCGCCAATAACAGCGACATGAACCCTACCTCATATAGTAAATATAGTACGGGGATGCAGAACTCAAAAGGGGCAAGTTTGCCCTTAAGGACATGGCTTTTCATTTGGGCCCGTTTATGACGTTTAGGTCTGGCGTCAAGGGTGCGAGATTCGAGCTTGCCTTGCTCCGGCTCAGGGTAGGTCCTCGCGCGGCTTGTAACCTAGAAAAGAAAGATCAACGCTTGAATCTACTGTAAACGTCAGATTTGCTGGCTGCTTCTTTGTAGGGAATGCCCTAAGAGAATATATATATATATATATAGGGCCCTCATTCCCTCATTCCCTACGAAGAACCAGGGATGGGGTTTGGCTTCTTGTTGACGAGAGACGGTGCCCTTTGAGTTTTGAACCCACAAAGCCCTACAGGCACCGTACAAACTACACTAATCGCAAACCCTATGAAGGTGCTTAAAGTCCAAGAAGCCCTCAATCCTATAGATCCCAAGCCTCGTAACCAAGCCCTACTACCCTGCCCCCCCCACCACCCACCCACCCCAGCAAAGCAAACATAAGAATCATCATAACACACAGGAAAGATATATTAGTGACAATGATACCAAAAACACATCCCTAAACCCTAAACACTAAACCCTAAACCCTAAACCCTAAACCCTAAACCCTAAACCCTAAACCCTAAACCCTAACCCAGAACTCTAAAAACCCTGAAACCCCTAAACCCACGTGTTCCCCAAGCCCCCCGGGGCTCCCGCATCCCGCAGGGACCTGCTTCACTCATGTAAACTTTGGGGTTAGGGTTTAGGGTTTAGGGTTTAGGGGTTTAGGGTTTAGGGTGTAGGGTTTAGGGTTTAGGGTTTAGGGTTTCGAGGGGGGACGAATTAGGCAGATAAGGCAGGGCGACGACGAAGTAGACACATTTGCCGACTGGTCGACGGCGAATAAAAGCAAAAGTTGGGAAGGGACGACGACTGGCCCACGACGAATTAGGAGAAATTGCACTGGCCTTTTGGGCCTAGTTTTTGGGGGTTCTAGTGTACGAACCCTGAAAAGGTACTACATAGGATCCTTTAATGTAGGTCGGGTTTGGGGTGTAGGGTTTAGGGAAACTTCCGGAGGCGAAGGGGCTTAGGGCTTGGGGTTTAGGGGCTGAGGGTTTACGGATTTTATTTAGGGTCTTAGGGGCTTCATGGGCTTCGGATTGTGGGGTGCTTTGGGACGGCGCGTTTCAGTGTACTGTCCGTTCGAGTGGGCATTTTTCAAGACATCCGCCAGTATAACCCCAACAATTTTGCAATCCTTACCGTAGGGGTTGGGGTTTGGGGTTTGGGGCTTTCCTATCTTAACAAGCCGCCTCACCCCCCCACCTACCCGACACACAATTTGTCTGTTCGCTCAGTCTTGAAATTCATCGCCGCTAGTTACCAGCGACAGATCTGACAGATCATGTGCCATGAATGAGCAAACGAAGTTAAATGCTGATTCTTTACCCATTCCTGCCTCATTAATGGGAGCCCGTACTCCTACCACTTATAGATACACGCTCGATACTTACCCCAAGCCCTAAATCTTAGTCTTATATAAACCCCATACTCGTACAGAGTACCAATATGCCTAAGTGGTTTTACTTTTAGAACAAGAGCACCGTCAAAACATATTCAATCGGGGCTCAATATTTGTAGTCTTGTTGTATCCCGCGCAATATGAGTATTCTTGATCTTGTAAGCGCGGTAATAATACTAAACTAACTCCTAAACCCTGAGCCCCCTAAAGCCACAACCCCGTTCTTAACCCCATAAAGCACTAAAAGCTCCATAAGCCTAAGAGGTTTAGGGTTTAGGGCATAAAGTGCAAGGTAATACGATGTTTTTTAAAGACCCTTACCCTGAAACCCTAAGACCGTAAACCCTAAACCCTAAACCCTGAACCCTAAAGCCTAAACTAACCCCTAAGCCCTAAACCCCCCTCCCCACCCCACCCGTCCCACCTTGGATCGATGCCCACACGAGTGAGGCTTGGCTGGGCCAGCCGCCACATGGAGGGTTTAGGGTTTAGGGTTTAAGGCTTACGGTTTCGGGAGTTTAGGGAGTTTAGGGAGTTTAGGGAGTTTAGGGAGTTTAGGGTTTAGGGTCTATAATTGGGCTTAAGGCATAGGAGCCTCCTGGGCTGGGATAAAGTCTAGGGTTTCAGGCTTACGGTTTTGTATGGTTTAGTTTTGGGTGGTCAGGCTTAGGGTTCAGGGCTCTGGGGCGTCTACAGACGTCTGGCTCCTGGCCATGGGCTGCAGACTCTGCGGCCACATGATCATGAGGCTTAGGGCTTAGGACTGTTCAGGACCCTAAACCCTAAACTCTAAACCCTAAACCCTAAACCCTAAACCCCTAGCTAGGGCCCTAGGGTGCAGGGACCATATGTCTTTGATGAAGAGACACCGCAAGCCCAGCCTCAAACTGCGATGCATATATGGTAGTTGATCAACTGTTCCCAGAATGGCCCCACATCTCCTTTATAAACCCTAAACCCTAAACCCTTAATAGTTTCCCAAGAAGGACATTTAGATGAACCCCCATATACCACCCAAGAGTCCCGATGTGCACCCTGATTCATACAGCCACGCAATGCCACGAATACCCTAAACCCTAAACCCTATAAACCCTAAACCCAAAACCCAAAACCCTAAACCCTAAACTTCGTGCTCCGTGAAGCGGTGCTTGCTGCGCGCTGCTTCACTTCGCGTGCTTGGGGCTTGAGGTCTTAGGGCTTTAGGGTTTAGGGTTTAGGGTTTAGGGCTTTAGGGTTCAGATGTGGTTTGTGTCTATCTTGCAGACTCCATTGCAGTGCAGAGGTGTCCGGGAACAGTTCTCAGCCGTGCACCGCCCGAAAGGTCAACAAACAGTCCGAAAGGGAAGCAATGCCGACGACATCTTCAACCATGACATGCAAGCGGACACATGTGGTGCCTCAGCTGGTAGTGCATGTGCTTTGCTTCACCATCTGGAAGTCTGCGTTGGTAGAGTGATTTGGGCAAAGTCCTCATCCGTGCACCGCCCGACAAGCCAACACTACCGACGACATCCAGCAACCATGACATGCAAGCGAACACATGTGGTGCCTCAGCTGGTAGTGTTTCACCATCCGGAAGTCTGCGTTGGTAGAGTGATTATGGCAAAGTTCTCATCCGTGCACCGCCCGACAAGCCTACTACCGACGACATCCAGCAACCATGACATGCAAGCGCACACACGCGGTGCTCCAGCTGGTAGTGCATGTGCTTTGCTTCACCATTTTGAAGTCTGCGTTGGTAGAGTGATGTGGGCAAAGTCTCATCCGTGCACCGCCCGACAAGCCAACACTACCGACGACATCTTCAACCATGACATGCAAGCGGACACATGTGGTGCCTCAGCTGGTAGTGCATGTGCTGTGTTTCACCATCCGGAAGTCTGCGTTGGTAGAGTGATTATGGCAAAGTTCTCATCCGTGCACCGCCCGACAAGCCTACTACCGACGACATCCAGCAACCATGACATGCAAGCGCACACACGCGGTGCTCCAGCTGGTAGTGCATGTGCTTTGCTTCACCATTTTGAGGTCTGCGTTGGTAGAGTGATGTGGGCAAAGTCCTCATCCGTGCACCGCCCGAAAAGCCAAAACTAGCGACGACATCCAGCAACCATGACACGCAAGCGGACACATGTGGTGCCTCAGCTGGTAGTGCATGTGCTGTGTTTCACCATCCGGAAGTCTGCGTTGGTAGAGTGATTATGGCAAAGTTCTCATCCGTGCACCGCCCGACAAGCCTACTACCGACGACATCCAGCAACCATGACATGCAAGCGCACACACGCGGTGCTCCAGCTGGTAGTGCATGTGCTTTGCTTCACCATTTTGAAGTCTGCGTTGGTAGAGTGATGTGGGCAAAGTCTCATCCGTGCACCGCCCGAAAAGCCAAAACTAGCGACGACATCCAGCAACCATGACACGCAAGCGGACACATGTGGTGCCTCAGCTGGTAGTGCATGTGCTTTGCTTCACCATCTGGAAGTCTGCGTTGGTAGAGTGATGTGGGCAAAGTCTCATCCGCGCACCGCCCGACAAGCCAACACTGCCGACCACCTCCAGCAACCATGACATGCAAGCGAACACATTTGTGGTGCCTCAGCTGGTAGTGCATGTGCTGTGTTTCACCATCCGGAAGTCTGCGTTGGTAGAGTGATTATGGCAAAGTTCTCATCCGTGCACCGCCCGACACGCCTACTACCGACGACATCCAGCAACCATGACACGCAAGCGCACACACGCGGTGCTTCAGCTGGTAGTGCATGTGCTTTGCTTCACCATCCGGAAGTCTGCGTTGGTAGAGTGATTATGGCAAAGTTCTCATCCGTGCACCGCCCGACAAGCCTACTACCGACGACATCCAGCAACCATGACATGCAAGCGCACACACGCGGTGCTCCAGCTGGTAGTGCATGTGCTTTGCTTCACCATTTTGAAGTCTGCGTTGGTAGAGTGATGTGGGCAAAGTCTCATCCGCGCACCGCCCGACAAGCCAACACTGCCGACCACCTCCAGCAACCATGACATGCAAGCGAACACATTTGTGGTGCCTCAGCTGGTAGTGCATGTGCTGTGTTTCACCATCCGGAAGTCTGCGTTGGTAGAGTGATTATGGCAAAGTTCTCATCAGTGCACCGCCCGGAAAGTCCACGAACAACAGCCACATCCAGCAAGCGAGATGTAGGACAAGTCCATGTGCACTCCATACAGGACCCGGTCGTGCATGCCGCCCTGCTCTTTTACAAGGCATGTCCGTGGAGTTACCAGGTGGATACCCTTAGGCCCTTAGGCTTACAGGAGAATACAAGGATACACGGCCTAAACAAAGATCAACACTTGCAAAATTCCTTAGGTGGTTGCTTGCACCCTGAACACTGTACTAAACCCTAAACCATAAACCCGAACCCGACGCGCTTCCCTCTAGCATTGAATCCCAAATTATAACATTCGTCCGGCCTGAGTTTTTAAAAAAAATTGGGGGAAATTGAACGGTTTGCCCACCCTCAACCTCAGCCCCCCGTGCCTGAATCCAAACCCCCACCCCTCCCCCCTAACTGTCCTGCAGGATTTAGGGTTTAGGGTTTAGGGTTCATGGGGGTCTGGCACAAAAATATCTAAACTAGGCAGGGGGATTACAGACCAAACCCTAAACCTCCCAAGCTGCAAACTTCAACTGAACCGTCAACAAAACGGACGAAAGCCCCGAAACAATGCGCGGCTTATTCATTTTTTGGGTCGACCTGCCCCCCACCACCCACCCACCCGCCACCAAACCCTAAACCGAAAACCCTAAACCCTAAACCCTACCACTTCATCAGAGCCTAAGTGATGTATCTAGAAGGGTACTTTGGGGCGCCTATAAGTAGGGGTTTGAGGGTGCTGGAAGCTCTACACGTGCTATCTGAGAGGCCTGAGCTTTCTTTACGTCGCGCGCGTGGCCGCACGTTGTTCCTTTGCCTAGGTTGGCCCTTGAAACCTGCTGAAGAGATTGCCAGAGCAGCTCCTCTAAGACCCATGAAACCTTGAATCTCCAACCCTAAACCCTAAACCCTAAACCCTAAACCCTAAACCCTAAACGTCTGGACTATCCCAAGGGCCTACCTGGCTGCGGCAGCTGCATCTTTCGATGGCGGCTTTCGCGAGTAAGAGGGGACTTCGTGGCTTGGGGTGCGGGGTTTGGAAGCCCATGGTGTTTAGGGTTTAGGGTTTAGGGTTTAGGGTTTAGGGTTTAGGGTTTAGGGTTGAGGTATATATTGCATTATGAATCGTATCTATTATGAGCTTAGTTAGATATTAGTTATATAAGTTATATACTGTATTATGAACCGTATCTATTATGAGCATTAAATACTATGATGCTATCAGTAGATGAATGGTGTTTAGGTATATTTTGTATTATGAATCGTGTCTATTATGAGTTTAGTTAGATATTGTATTACGAGTATTGCCTATTCTGAGCATTATGTACTATGATGCCATCAGTAGATGCTTGGGTCGTTCGTGCTATGTGTGGTTGGCTTTTTGCTCTTGGAGGGGTGGGGGAAAACTCGGGGAGAGGACTTGAGGACTTCTACAGTCTACAGATAAGCTGCGCCCCCCAGCCCCTCCCTATGTGGCAACAGTTGCTACAATAAGAAACTCTCGGGTACAATGTCCCTTGAAACAATCACGTCTGCAAGACTGATATTGGAAGCGGGAACGTCCTAACTCTGCCTAACCTGACCTGAAGGCTCCTATGAACATACTGTTTATGTACTTAAGGTTTAGCGTTTAGGGTATCCCCGAGAACTAAGCGAAAGCAAACTACGTTTGAACCTTTGGGTAACTCTAAAAGCCTTGAAACTTGGCTAGCGCCTCAAACCAAATCCCCTGAACCCTAGGGTTTGGGGTTCAGAGTTAAGGGTTTAGGGTTATAACCCCGCACCTTCCTAAGAATGCCTCGGAGTTGCGGCAAGGGTTGAGACTGCAGAATTTAGGGTTTAGGCATGTAAGACCCACGCAACGATTGAGGCTTTAGGTGCTCATGCGTTTCGGCTTAGGGTTGAGGGTTTAGGGTTTAGGGTTCAGGGTTTGGGGTGAACAGTCTAGGATCTAGGAGTCAAAGGAAGCTGTGCCAGCAGGGGTTATGATGCTGAGAGCTCAGATCTAAGACTGATGGTTCAGGGCTGAAGGCTACATGGTTGGGGTCTAGGGCTTCGGGTGTCGGGGCCTCACATGGCGAGCTGCATGACACGCTACGTCGACCAACTTCCTACTGTTCCCCAAGTCTGCCTCAACGTTGTCACTTCGAGACCCTGGACCCTAGACCCTATAGACCCTAGACCCTAAACCCTAAGCCCTAAACCTTAAAGAGTCCACTTCCAGTGCCGTAGTGTCAGGTGCCGGAGGCCCGCTGTTACTATGCTTTTTGGGGTACCCATCTCCATGAAGCGGACCCCTAAACCCTAAACCCTAAACTTATAAACCCTAAACCCGAAACCCTAAACCCTTAACCCTACACCCCAAACCCTAAATCCTAAACCCTAAACCCCTACACCGACCGCGTTTCTTCGTAGATTTGGCCGACGTCAGTGGCAGCATGGGAAAAAGATAGCACGGCCATGTGGAGGTTGCAGCTAAGGACAGTCGCTGCAGGAAGGTTGGAAGTGCTAAACTAGGGTTTAGGGTTTCGGGTTTCGGGTTTAGGGCTTAGGGCTTCGGGTTTAGGGTACCTACCGATAGCCGCAGGGTCGAGATGTATAGGTCGTTGAAACCAGATTATGTTAACCTTTGGAAAGGTTCAAAAATTCGATACCTTACGGTGTAGGGCCTGTGTGGGATTACAGGGTTTCACCGGAATCCGGGAATGAAACGGGTAACCAAATCCATCGGGGTCGATGATCGAAAACTTAGAGCAGAGCACCCCGTCCCCAAAACAAAGGAATGAAGGCTGCCCTATTAGCCTAATAACCCCTGTAAGCACTCGAAAGCTACAAACACTCACTCGCAAACTCGAGCAGCAAGCTACATCAAGCTACCATCGTACGAACCGCAAGTCCTGTAAAGCTTCAGGGCTTTATCGGCTGGGTTAGGGCTCAGAAACCCTTGTAGCTCGCTTGTACCACGAACCAAAAAAAACAACACCCATGTTGGCAATGACATGCTCGACCCTTTTGACTTAGTAAGTCTACTCAGTCTCCCCTAGAAACCCTCCTTCGATCCCCATAACCCAAAGGATCCATGTACCTATATAGTATATACTTGGGCCTTAAAGGGATTCCTATATAGTAGCTTTAGGGCCCAAGTATATACTATGCAGGTACATGGATCCTTTGGGATAACCCACCTTACTAACCCTATGCCCTTGATTCACTCCCTTCCTTCCAAAGGTGGGCGACCCGCGTCTCAACGCAGCTGTTCGGCATCACCCGTGAATTACAGGAGAGCCTCAAGGGGTTTAAGGCTTCGCAATGTACGGTTTAGGTTGAGGGGTTTAGGGCTCAAGGCTTTGGATTTCGGGAAGCCCACACGAGGTGTTGAGACATTTTCGGTTTGTGCGTTGAGGGTCGCGCTTTGAAGACACTTGCGCGGATCGTTTGCTGCTTTGGTGCCTGGCTGAAAAAGACAATCGTGACGGTGGGAGCACTGCTGTGAAACATGTTGGCTTCCGAAGAAGAATTCAAGAAGCCGTGTCAGGCGTGGTGTTTTCTGCGTGTTCAAAACTACCGACTACCGAGAAAGCTCTGCACAACAGAATTTCGGGGTTTCGTACCCATCAACGCTTTCGTGCTTGACCTGCAGACCCCAAACCCTAAACCCTTAGGACGACACCCGGTGCCTGCGGAGGATGTTCGCGGCATCCAGGTCGAGGCGACAACGTCTGGGCAGCTCGCATATATAGTTGTGCGCGCAAGACACGCCCGCGGTACCGTCTACAGAGTTGGGCAGCGCGGCGGCGCGGTGTCATAATGGTAGATGGTTTGGCGGGGTGTAGGTCTTACAGCTCAGTAGGGTTTAGGGAGTTGTGCTAGTATGGGTAGAGAAAACAAGAGACGACAAAAGTACAAAATCTTACTTGCTCCCCAACTACCCTAAACCCTAAAGCGAATAAAATAACAGCCCGAAAAGTGCCAAATCAAAGCTACCAGGCCGATGAATCGCCATGGGTCAGGTGTCAACTCTAACCCCGAAACATCTCGAGGTTTTGGCTTTAGGTTACGGCTTCTGTGCCCGCGCCCCAAAACCTTCTTGACACCAACAAAACACCTTCGAAACCCTGCTGGCTCTTCGAAAGCACTCCTGAAACCCTGAAGCCCGTTGAGCAGCCTGAGATTCCCTCGATGCCTGCCTGAGAGTCTACACCCCTAGGTTTAGGGTTTAGGGCTTAGGGTTGAGGGTTGAGGGTTGAGGGTAAAATGAACCCGAAGATGCTTTAAGCTTTGCGCTTCTTGTCTGGCCTTAAGGGCGTTGAGGCTAGGAGGGTTGCAGGGTTTACCCAAAGGCTCCTATGTAGTACCTTTTTGGGGTAGTATACTAGAATCCCCTATAACTAACCCAAAAAGGAACTACATTGGAGCCTTTGGGATAGGCAGAGGGTTTAGAAACTCAAAGCCCGAAACCTTGCATGATTCCGGATTTTTGTCCCAAGGAGCTCCCCGAACCCATGAAACCCTAAAACGCCCAATGGCTTGTAGGGGCTGATGGTACAGGGGTTAAGGTTTGAGGATTTAAGGCTTAGAGGTTTAGCGCAATTTTTAGGGTGAAAGGGTTTGGAATTTAGAACTTACAGCAATGACTCGCAAACGTACGTGAAGCGTCGCTTGGGCTGGAGCATTCATTGTGATTCATCCCGTCGGCGAGCACAGCAACCGAAGTAGATGAAGAACTCGGACAGGAAGGGAAACCTCAGAAGCCGCAGAATCCGGGGCAAACCCTGCAACCTCAACCCGATACACCTGACACCCACGGTTGAGTGTCTTGGAAGCCAGGGGTCCGCAATGGTAGGCTTTTTGGGTTCAAGGCTACCAAGCGCCTTGCGGTCTGCAGGGCCTACCCCTGCTTAGCCTGCGAACTTCATTTTGCTCGTTCAGGTTTGGGCTTTAGAGTTGGGGGTTATCCCAAAACAGGCGCGCAGCTCTCGACCTCAACAAAAACCAGCCCACTTTGCAGGGGCATATAGGGTAGGGCTGAGCCTGACGGTTCAAGCGCAGCGGTTTCGGAAGGCGACCGTGGAAGCGGAAGTTCTGCTACAGCCGCCAGTGCGGCCAAAGGGACTCGTCGGGAAACCCTTCTGGTTTCGCATCAGCATCCGAGGACCTGTTGAGTGGGTTTGGGGCCTAACAAGCTTGAGGCTGAGGGCCTGGGATTCCGGCACAATGCTTTTAAGGTTTAGGTTGAGGTTTACGGTTCATCACTGCTAAATCTCAGAGAGTAGGATCCAAGCCCTAAGACCTAAACCAAAGGTCAAGCTCAATACGGATACTGGAGCGCAGACCGCCTAGGAACCCTCAATGCCCTACGCCTCTGCGGGCAGACCGATTGGGGCACAGGGCTTCTAGGACTCCACCCAACTAGTAAACCTGTTTCAGAGTGCAACTTTACGCTGAGGTCTCAGGGCTTGAATTTAAAGGTTGGCTACTTGTGGAAAAAAGCTCCGCAGGCACTGGACTTTACATCCACATATAATTCTCAACCCCAAAATCCAAACTTGCTGGCCTGTTCAGCGGAGTCGGCGCTGGCCAATCCACTTTTTTGGCGCTGCTGGTAGCAGCATCCTGCAGGTTTCTCAGGATACCCATCCTACCCCAGCTCCCTCCTACACGCTTGGCTTGCACATGGAGTTCCTACGAGGGACAGGTGTGCAGGCCTTTTGAGTCACATCCGTTTCGGGCTGAAGCATGCCTGCCTTGTATTTTTAATATTCTACAGACGCGATGGGGTCACATCAAAAAGCCCGGAGCTCTGCAGAGATGTGGTGACTGGGTTGAAGGTGCTCGAGCTCGAGGCCTGAGCGCTCAGAGGGGCCCAGGATCAGGCCGCTCATCGGTTCACAAAGAACTGACGCGAGCACCCTTGGACGCTTCCCCCCAGTGATTTGAGAAACCTGATCAAAAGCGACACGACTAAGATGCCCCCTAGTCAAAGGTACTGGGCTCTCCCTGGGTCGGCGAGACAAAGCCCTAAAACTTCGTCAGAACATACCCAAGACATTCAGGCACCTCTCCAACGGGCGATCACCCACATTGCTCATCAACTCGAGCGACCATCTAGAGTCAGTCTTAAGGGTAACAACCAGGAGAACGCTCGTTCTTACGAGACCGTATGCCAGAATCTGATGAAAGACGACTTGAAACCACGCGCCAACCCAACACGACAACCATCAAAGGCACGGTGAGCAAACTACATCATGAAAAAAGTACAAAAACGCCGCCTCCTAAACCCCAACAGACGCAAACTCGGTCGACAGCACTCGAGTCTGGAAGAGACAGTTCATCCAAGTCCAGCAACGGGTCATGCGTCAGTGGACGATCTTGTGGAAGAGAGAGTCTGCAATCTGCCCACTGGAGGTCCAGGTTGTAGTTATGCAGCACATAATCAGTTCAGGCTTCAGGGCGAGACAAAGGTCGGCCCACACTTTCAACAACACGACGTGCATGGAAAGAAATCCGCAAGCGCTGTTCTGGGTCAAGGGAGAGTTCTTAGGAAACCGGAGCTCCCCAAACCCCAAACCCTAAATCACGATCCCTTTCTTACATACAGAATTGGTCTATTCCTCCACTCATAAAGAGGGCCCCGCACTTAAGCCCAGAAATGCCCTGCCAGCCTAGGACAAGGTAAGGTTTAGGGTTGAGGATTTAGGATTCTGAGGGCGAATTTAGGGTTTAGGGTTTAGGGGTTTAGGGGTTTAGGGTTTAGGGTTTAGGGTTTTGGTGTTTAGGGTTTAGGGTTTAGGGTTTCAGACCCTAGAAAGCCCTAGAAAGCCCTACTAAGCTTTAAACTTGGGATGTTTCCCCTTATACTAACAGTCCCTAGCAGGGGGCGTTGTGCCCCTTATGCTTGTCCCTATTAAGGACTGTTAGTTTCAGGGGGAACATCCCAACCTTAAACTGCAGGGGTCCCCTGGGAGATCCTGCAAGGCTTATACTAAGAAAAGTTACATAAGGACATGATAAGCTAAGTTAGAATACTTGCTAACCCATCTTTAGGGGGCTCCTTTAACTCTACTTATAACTTCCTCATATGGAAAGCCTTAAACCCAAACCCCAAGCCCTAAACCCCTTGCTAAGCGCTGCACCCGGAACCCGAAACCCTAAACCGTAAAAACTGGTCTCAGGGTTTACTGTAGGGTTTAGGGTCTAGGATTTAGGGGTTTATGGGTTTAGGGGTTTAGGGGTTTCGGGGTTTAGGGGTTTAGGTTTACTGTAGGGTTTAGGGTTTAGGGTTTAGGGTTTAGGGTTACCCTAAACCCTATAAACCGATCGCGGGCCTTGGCCTTGGCTAGCGACAGCGCCACCGCCAGCGGGTTCGAGGGGAGCGGGCCCGAGGCTTCTGGGCCCAGGGGTTTAGGGTTTAGGGTTTAAGGTTTAGGGTTTCGGGGGTTTCGGGGGTTTCGGGGGTTTCGGGGGTTTCGGGGGTTTCGGGGGTTTCGGGGTTTAGGGTTTAGGGTTTAGGGTTCAGGGTTTAGGGTCTAGGGTATAGGGTTCAGGGTTTAGGGTTTCAGGGTTTCAGGGTTTTGGGTTTAAGGTCTAGGGTTTAGGGCTTAGGGTTTAGGGTTTAGGGAAACCAGAGTTGCAGGAATAGGGGATGGGGTTTAAGGATTGCGGGGGTTATAGGGATGATAAAGGTTACAGGGTCTTAGAGGGATAATGAGGGAATTCTAGGGCGTGTAGGGATTCTAGGGTTTATAAGGCTCAGGGCTTACGCTTAGGAATTTCAAGGCTTTGGTACCGTATACTCTCACTGTTTCTATATACGTACATATATGTACATTTTTTCTACGATGATGTATATATATATATATACTGTAAGATGTGTCATTTAATGTAGAAGTATGGTATGATGTCTAGATAAACACACACACACACACACACACACAGAGACACACCCACCCACCCACCCACCCACCCACCCACCCACCCACCCACCCACCCACCCACCCACGCACGCACGCACGCACGCACGCACGCACGCACCCATCTAAGACCTCGTCGGGCAACGAAAACAACCCTAAGCCTCGTCCGAAACCTTCTGCTCAACGGAGTTGATTCACGGAGTTTCGCCTGCGTTTTAGACAGACCTCGGCCTGGGTCGCGTTTCTCTTTTCCAAGTCCCAAGACCAAGCCAAGAACTAAGAAGCCTCCGACTCCACCTTAAAGCCATAGTTGGTGCAGTGACTTTCGCGCGCCAGCTTGATACTGTGAATGTGAGCAGTGAGCAGTGAGCGGTGTTGGTTCTAATAAGTTTGATTGGAACAGCCATGACTCATGACTCATGACTCATGACTGACATTCAGGCTGGAGACATTCGCCTCTGATTCTGTCAAGTTAAAGTAAAACCATTGCCAAACGAGAGGTAATGGCCTAGTAATGAATAGCGGTAATAGTCAGTCTTGTACGCAAGCACGGGCAAGTACGCCAACAAATTATAAAAGCACTGCCAGTTTTGTAGCATATACACATATGAATATAAATATATAAATAAATAAATAAATATATATATATATATATACATGCTTGTATTCATTCAATTATTTATATTGACATACATGTGTGGAGGCGTGCCCAAGGCAGTGCCGTTTTGGTTTCGGGTCTTGGGAAAGTTAAAGGCTTCTTTAGAGGTTATATTCCCCTAAACCTCAAAGGCCCCCCTAACCCTCAAAGGCCACCAGCCAACACACCCCTAATTACACCTAAATCACCGTATAGAAAACTCGGGTTATAGACATCACCGTATAGAAAACTCGGGTTATTGTCAACCCCAAGCCCTAAACCTAAACCCTCAAACGCTAACACCCAGAATCCCGCTAAATGGATAAGCCCGAAGCCTCCGCAACCTCCCGAAACCCTAAACCCTGAACCCTGAACCCTAAACCCTGGAAACCTAACCTAAACCCTACAACCCTAAAACCCTGGACCCTAAAACCCTAAACCCGAAAGCCCTAAAACCCCAAGAACCCTCAAAACCCTGAAGCCCTAACACCCTAAACCCCAACACCCTAACACCCTAAAAACCCTAACACCCTCAAACCCTGAAACCCTAAAAACCCTAGACCCTAAAACCCTAAAATCTGAAAACCCTAAAACCCTCAATCCCTAAACCCTAAAAACCTAAAACCCTCAAACCCTCAAACCCTCAAACCCTCAAACCCTAAACCCTGACACCCTAACACGCTAAAACCCTAAAACCCTAAACCCTAAAACCCTAAACCCTAACACCCGAAAACCCTAAAACCCTAGAACCCTAAAACCCTAAAACCCTAAAAGCCTAAAAGCCCTAAAACCCTAAAACCCTAACACCCTAAAACCCTAACACCCTAAAAACCCTGAAACCCGAAAACCCTTAAACCCCTAAACCCGAAAACCCTAAAACCCTAACACCCTGACACCCTAACACCCTCAACCCTAAACCCTAAAACCCAAAACCCTAAACCCCTGGAGCGCCTTGCGCCACCTCCACAACGCGGCTGCGCTGCAGGCGCCGCGCGCGGATCGCCGTCAGGGCCGCCAAGGCCCCTGGGAGGTCGTCCTGTTGAGGGTCGCTTATAGGGATTAGGGTTTAGGATTTAGGGTGTCGGGTTTCCCCAAAGGCTCCTATGTTGGGGGAGTATACTAGAAGTCCTCTAGAACTAAACCAACGGAACTACATTAGAGCCTTCAGGCAGGGTTCAGGTTCAGGGTGTAGGTTTAGGGTTTACAAGGTTGAGCGTTCAGGGACATGGGATCCTAGGGTTGGGGGGTAGCGGCTTTTAGGGGCTTAGCATGTATGGGTGTTGAGGGATTATAGCAGTCTAGCGGTTATAAGGTTTAGGGGTCGAGGGGTTGAGGGGCTCTGTGGTTTAGGCCTTCGAGAGTTAGAGGTGTAGTTGGTTCAGGGTTACTGGGCTCCTTAACGTATGAACGATTTTACTCCGACATAGAGGTTAGCCTAACCCAAGCCCCCCAAGGCCCAAACCCCAAGAGCCTCCGCATGACCCACGATTTGCTTAAGAACTACCTCAAAAGTCAAAGATGACAATCCCAAGATTGCCCTGAAAAGGAAGAGTCTTTTGATTTTTGGGTGGTTCTTAAGCAATTTCTAGTGAAGTGCTTCTTGCTAGCTCAGGCCAAAAGGGTTGCTGAAAAGCGACCTGCTCAGCACCTAAGCTAAGCCCTAAACCCCAAAAGCCCTAAACCTTCGTTGCTGAGTTCATAGGTCCGCCAAAAGTGTACAGTTTCAGTTCTATTAGGGATTATAGTATCCCAAACCATGCACTCAGCTACTAAACCCTAAACCCTAAACCCCAAAAGCCCTAAACCCAAAACCCGGACAGCCCACGTCCTTCCCCGTCTGCATGGCCATGATCTCCCAATGCACGGTGCTGCCAAAGCCAAGGTCCATTACCTGTCCCGAGAGCCGAAGGGTTTAGGGTTTCGGGTTTAATTAGGGTCTTAAAGTACACCCCCGAATTCAGCAATGCTTCAGTTTACGGTTTCGGGTTTACTGAGGGTCTTGAAGTACATGACTGACCCCTAGATGGTGTATGGTCTTTTCCTTAAGTAAGGAATATACCGTACATTGGGATTAAGGACCCCTGAATGGTGTGTGGTCTTTTCCTTTGTCTGCCGTAAATAGAAATAAGCCCCATCTGGAGGTTTACAAACAGGGGGCGCTTTGCGTTGGGCGTGCTGCTGCGTGCACGACACAGGGTTTAACCCAGGTTCTGGGCTTGAGTAGGGTTTAGGGTTTAGGGTGGATTTCACAAGGGCTTAGGGTTTAGGGTTTAGGGTTTAGGGTGTGCTGAGAGGTCAGGGACGAGGGGGTTTAGGTTTCCGGGTGTTGGGAGTTCAG
Organism: Symbiodinium natans; assembly: GCA_905221605.1. Lineage (NCBI taxonomy): Eukaryota > Dinophyceae > Suessiales > Symbiodiniaceae > Symbiodinium > Symbiodinium natans. The sequence continues at coordinate 648,815 of CAJNDS010001101.1, forward strand.
TGTTGGGAACCCACCCCACCGTGCCTTAATCGAGAGTATCGTACTATTTGTGGGGATATGATGCCTCAACCCACAACCCTGAACCCTCCAATCCCTGTACCTTGAACCAGTAAGCTACCCTTGTTGGTTTGAACGGGCTTCCAAGAGAACCCAAATCCGCCCAAAACAGGCAATTATGGCCCACTCCGGGTCCTAGAAGCCCTAAACCCTAAACCCTGAAACCCTAAACCCTCACTGGGCTTCGCGCTACCGCGATGCTGGTGCCAGGTGCGAACTTCTCGAAGTCGGCGGTGGCCCCTTGGGGTTTGGGGATTTGGGGTTTGGGGTTTCGGGTTTAGGGTTTCGGGTTTAGGGTAAGTAGGAAGTTTCTAATGGATACGAAGTAGACTTGCAAAGTCAAAAGGGCTTCCAAGTAGGGTTGGGGTTCGGGTGTAGGGGGATTTGGAGATTTGGGGTTTTGGCTTTGGACTCCAAACCCTACAACCCCCATAAACCCTAAACCCTAAACCCTAAACCCTAAACCCTAAACCCTAAACCCTAAACCCTAAACCCTAAACCCTAAACCCTAAACCCTAAACCCTAAACCCTAAACCCTAACCTTACTTTAGGGTTTTTTTGGGGGGGTGTATGGGCCTGTTCAGCTCCGGCTTCGGAACGCTTTGAAAGCGCCGCGGTCTCGGCTCTCGGATGTCAAATTCTGAGTTGACAACTGCTTGGGGTTTAGGGTTTAGGGTTTAGGGTTTAGGGTTTAGGGTTTAGGGTTTAGGGTTTAGGGTTTAGGGTTTAGGGTAGCCCAGTAACCATATTATCCCTACTCTGGAGTAAACCCTGGAAAAAAAGTATATACTTTGTAGGTACAAGTAGCTATAGTAGGAACCCATAGCCAAAAGAAAGTATTCAAGTATAGTACTCCAAAGCCCCAGTTATGATAAGGGCACCCTTTTTTGAGGTTTGTATAAGGGAACCCAGAACCCAAACAAAAAAAAGGGGTAAAGGGTACCACGGGGCTAACAAGACTGACCATCATGACAGAGTCCTTGACGGTTTAGGGTTTAGGGTTTAGGGTTTAGGGTTTAGGGTTTAGGGTTTAGGGTCTAGGGTCTAGGGTTTAGGGTGCAGGGCGGAGGGCTTAGGGTTCAGAATTCAGGGATTAGGGTTTCGAGTTGAGGGTTTGGGGTTTGAGGTTTGTGGGGGTGCTGGGGGGGGGGGGAGGGGGGGCTCGTACTGTCACCTAGTAACCACAAATACTGCCCAAGGACCTGTCCCAATCTCCCAGATGCCTTCCGCAAGAACCTTCCCAGTTTGAGGTTGGGGTTTATGGTTTATGGCTTAGGGTTAAGGTTTAAACCCCCGACACCCGCCAACCCAAAACCAGAAAACCCAAAGCCGAAACCCCAAAACCTGACAAACCCAACCCAAATCAACCGAAACCTAAACCCTGCCCTACTCTCTGCCCCGTGAAAGCACGTCGGTGGTGCCTTGTAGTGTCTGTGCCTCAAAGGTTCTCAGATCTGTCAGCACGAAGCCTCGAGGTTCAGGTTTAGGTTTAGGGATTTTGGGGTTTAAATTTAGGAACTAAAGGGTTTAGGGTTTAGGGATTTATGGGTTCAGGGCCTTTGGGTTGAGGGTTTCAAGTAGGTCTCAAGGAAGTTCTACGCCCTACATCTTCAAAACCCGAAACCCGAACCCTAACACGAATCCCCAGCCCTGAGCCCAAATTCGGCCGACGGCTTCCGGACTGATCGGGTCAGGAGAACGTCGGGGTTCAGGCTGTAGGGTTTAGGGCTTAGGGTGTCGGGTTTCAGGTTTAGGGTTTAGGGTTGTGGGCGGCAGGGGCCGTTGCAGCATGTGCGTAAGGCATGCACGTTGGAACGTTCGCCCTTCTGAGCAACTTTGGAGTAACAAAAGCGAACCCTTGTTTCCTTCACAGGGCTTGGGGGGAAACCTGCACTCTAAAAGCGGAGATGCGGACACAGACTCTTGACATACTGGAATTAACCAACGGAGTGCCTTACGCAAAGCCTATGTTCGTGAACGGTGCTTGGGCTTCAGCAAAAAGTTTTACGCACGGGAAACTACAACGTAATCTTTTTCTCAGACTGCCATAAGATCGGAAGTAAGAACAACACCCCGCATGTCAGGTAGGATCGTGAGCGTTGGCATCCCAGAAAGGTTTAGGGTTAGGCTTCAGGCTATGCCACATTTACAGGGGCCGCTAAATTCACGCAAGGACAACTATAATGAAGACTCTGCCTCATGCCGGCTGCCTGGGTTTTCGAGCTGTGGGATGTTCACCTAATTAAACCCTAAACCACAAGTTGCGGGGATTTGCTGGCCTAGGGAAGTCCATCAATAGACCGCGATTTGAGTTCCCTGTTCGGCTGGCGCGCCTGATCCGGGCCACTCCTCCTGCCGGCCGACAGCCCGCAGGGTTAGAGACCCTATAAGCCTAAACCCTAAACCGCTTGAGGTGCGAAGGTCACGGGGTTCGGTATGGTTGGCCCGGTGAAGCTACCGCAAAAGTCTTATACGGGATGGCACTGTGTCCCAGCACTTGCAAAAAAATATGAGACACCGTATAAGAGCCTACCGCTACGGTTTAACCCTCAAAACCCTAAACCCTAAACCCTAAACCCAAGCCCTAAATCCTAAACTCGGAACCCTACACCTGCAAGCGGGTTGGGGATGCCCTGTACAGGCCAATGAACTGAACTGTGAAGGTAGGCGGCGCCCGGTCTGATAGAGGGGGGGGGGGGGGCCCTAGAATCCTAAATCCTAAACCATAAATGCTAATTGAATTTACAAGGGGAAGAACGGGGTTCCAGGGTCTGGGCTGTGCGCCATGCTACCTTTTTCAACGCTGTAATTAATAGATAAATTGCGGCGGTACCTTTTGCTTCGCTCATTAACTTTCGAACTTTCTTTTTTTCATGGTTTACTTCTTAGCTTTGTTTTTGGGCCGTTGGCTTCCTGTGTAGTCGGTCTTTTGCTTTGACGCTAAAAAGGCCCTGCGGTACGCAAGGTGTCAAGACTAGGCTAACTTATAAAGTGGTTCTAGTTGCGCACACAGACTCGGCCTCGCCTATACAAGGGCCTACGACAGGGAGAAAACTACGAGGGTTTAGGGTTCAGGGTCTCGAAGGCCAACCCGCCCTTTCTACACACCCCATGGTTGAGGAAGTGTGAAGCATTGATCGCCAAGATCCTGCGGAGCAACCTGACATACTGGGCGTCTGTACGCTTAAGTGCAGGGTGGTTGGTGTTAAAAGCGTCCAAACCATGCAGTAAAACTGGGTCAATCCCCAAGGGTCCATGTACCCACATAAGGAGTACTTGGGCCGTAAAGTACTGGCTGTACATGGACTTTTGGGGGCCCAAGTATAGAATCATGAGGTACATGGACCCTTAGGGAAAAGTGACATGAACAATTCGAAGCTGCAACTTCGCGCGAACCACACGGCCACTTTTCCACTTAAATCCTGAACCCTAAACACCTTTCAAGGGTTTCTAGGGTATACGAATATCCCTAAACCCTAAACCCTAACCCATAAAGGCTAATTACCCCTAAACCCTACTCAAGCTGCCTCCAGAGCCGTCAGCCATCGCGGAGGGGGTTTTGGCGTTTGTGGGCTGAGCAGCTCCGACGCACCCAGGCCTGGCCAGAAAGGTTCGGTAGGGTTTAGGGTTTAGGGTTTAGGGTTTAGGGTTTAGGGTTTAGGGTTTAGGGTTTAGGGTTTAGGGTTTAGGGTTTAGGGTTTAGGGTTTAGGGTTTAGGGTTTAGGGTTTAGGGTTTAGGGTTAGGGTTTAGGGTTTAGGGTTTAGGGTTTAGGGTTTAGGGTTTAGGGTTTAGGGTTCAGCATCTCAAGTTCGAGCATTTACTAGGCCAGCAGTGTGTGTAGGCAACGGAAAAAAAACCCACCCACCCAGAGAATCCCAAAACATTAAGAAAATATAAAGTTTACATTTCTCATCAGCAAGCCCTATCCTCCAACCTCACTGTGTCATGGACCATCCTACCCACGAACCATTTCATCGGCCCCCAGAGAGGACATCCTGAAACCGGTGAAGGCTCGGTTTTGGTCAAAAATCCAGAAAACGAGAGACCACCCAGAGCCGTCGATTTCAGTACTAAAAAATCGCATTTTTAACTGGGACCCGGACCGATCCTGGGGTCCCCCTCATTTGGGGTGTTTTTGGAGGCAAACTTTCCCTGCCGAAACCAACCAAGGCCGCCCACGCGCGGGCCAGGACAAGGCCAGACCCTTGAGTGCCCAACAGGGCCGGTCGATCTGGAAGGGCCAAGGCCAAGGCCAAGGCTGCCCGCGCGCGGGCCAGGACAAGGCCAGACCCTTGAGTGCCCAACAGGGCCGGTCGATCTGGAAGGGCCAAGGCCAAGGCCAAGGCCGCCCGCGCGCGGGCCAGGACAAGGCCAGACCCTTGAGTGCCCAACAGGGCCGGTCGATCTGGAAGGGCCAAAACCAAGGCCAAGGCCGCCCACGCGCGGGCCAGGACAAGGCCAGACCCTCGAGTGCCCAACAGGGCCCTCGAGTGCCCAACAGGGCCGGTCGATCTGGAAGGGCCAAAACCAAGGCCAAGGCCGCCCACGCGCGGGCCAGGACAAGGCCAGACCCTCGAGTGCCCAACAGGGCCGGTCGATCTGGAAGGGCCAAAACCAAGGCCAAGGCCGCCCGCGCGCGGGCCAGACCCTTGAGTGCCCAACAGGGCCGGTCGATCTGGCAGTGGGTCAAAAGTCGGGTTGTCGCGGGGGGTCCGCCCCCCCCTCTGTTACAAGCCTTGTCGCGGGCAGCTTGTTTCATACCTTTGTCGCGCCGCTACTTTGAACCCAATTTTCTTATTTGGGTTTTGTAAGGGTTTAGGGTAAAGGGTTTAGGTTTAGGGTTGGGGTTTCGGGGATTTTACCGGAGAGCCATTAAATATAAACACTGGGCTTCTCGTTCAAGGTTGTCCTACGGATGGGCACCTGCTGGCTCGAGCAGTCGCGCGGGTTGTCGCGGGTATGTCGCGCCCTGTCGCAGGCCTTGTCGCGGACTTAGAGTGAAAGTTGCTGCAGACACGCATCAAGGTCGCATCGAGACTGGCAATGAGAAAATTCAATGGTATTGCTCTCTTGTCGGGGGGGGGGTTGTAGCCTTGTCGCGGGGAGGGTTGTCGCGGACACGGCACGTCTGTTACAAACCTTTGTCGCGGAGGGACCCCCCGGTGCCTGTTACAAGCCCGGAAAAAAACTCACAGCCATCTGGAAGGGCCAAAACCAGGGCCAAGGCCGCCCGCGCGCGGGCCAGGACAAGGCCAGACCCTTGAGTGCCCAACAGGGCCGGTCGATCTGGAAGGGCCAAAACCAAGGCCAAGGCCGCCCACGCGCGGGCCAGGACAAGGCCAAACCCTTGAGTGCCCAACAGGGCCGGTCGATCTGGAAGGGCCAAAACCAAGGCCAAGGCCGCCCACGCGCGAGCCAGGACAAGGCCAGACCCTTGAGTGCCCAACAGGGCCGGTCGATCTGGAAGGGCCAAAACCAAGGCCAAGGCCGCCCGCGCGCGGGCCAGGACAAGGCCAGACCCTTGAGTGCCCAACAGGGCCGGTCTTCTGGAAGGGCCAAAACCAAGGCCAAGGCCGCCCGCGCGCGGGCCAGGACAAGGCCAGACCCTTGAGTGCCCAACAGGGCCGGTCGATCTGGAAGGGCCAAAACCAAGGCCAAGGCCGCCCGCGCGCGGCCCAGGACAAGGCCAGACCCTTGAGTGCCCAACAGGGCCGGTCGATCTGGAAGGGCCAAAACCAAGGCCCGCGTGTGCGCGCGCGGGCCAGGACAAGGCCAGACCCTTGAGTGCCCAACAGGGCCACTCGATTTTCTGACTATAGGGTTTAAATATATATAGGTAAGAGAGGTTTAGGATTTAGGGTCTAGGGTTTAGGGTCAAGCGTTTCGGGTTCAGGGTTTAGGTTTCGGCTTTAGGGTTTAGGGCGAGGGATCCAGTCCTCAATGAAGGGAGCCAGAGCAAGGGCAAGAAGGGACATACTAGCGAGGCTTTGGGCTTCTGGGTTTGAGCTTCCAGTTTTTGGCTTCGGGTCTTAACTAGTGCTTCAAGTACCCCTCCTCACAGAACAAAACTCAAAAAGCCTCAACAAAAAATTCTAGCAGAAGAAACTCCATCTCACCTGGCGATCTTGCGCAGAGGTCTGGGGAAAGCTGTACGCATCACGGCAAGGTACTTGTCACTAAAGTCCTGGCCCCTCACCTGAACCCCAAACCCTCAATCCTAAACCCTTAGCCCTAGAACTCTGCATCCCAAAAGCCATAAATCCTACAAACCCCAAACGCATGGAACCCCCCCTTCCCAGCCCTTAACTACTAATTACTTAAGAACCCTTGGAGATATATGAATCCCTTTCTTGCCCTCACAAGAATATGCATATATATATATACATATATTTATATTTATTTATATTTATCTATTTAATTATATTTATCCCTTGCTTTTGTTTTTTTCAGGGGGCTCTTAAGCAATGAGTACTTAACCCTTATTACTAGTACCTGATGAAACCCCTACGTCGACCTTCTATACTCCCTCTAAATCAAGATACCCATCCCTACATTGTCCTCATAAGGGAGAATATTTCTTAAGTGTTTTTTCTGGGGGAGCTGGTAACTAGTAAGCCCCTGAGTTTTCGGATTAGAGGTTTGAGGTCTTTGGTTGCGGGTCTTCGAGGGTTTTTGGGGTTTAGGGCTTGGGCTCAGGGTTTGGGAGTTCGGCCTTTGTCTAGCAGAGCATTGGTAGCCCAATAACCATATCATAACAAGGGCACCCTTTTTTGGGCTGGTTACTTTCTATTTGAACCTTGAACCAAAAACAGGGACAAGGGTCCCACTGGGCTACCATGGTTGTAGATGCAAGCCCCTGTTACCCCGGCAGAGATCGGCTCGAAAGGCTGTTTCAGCTTAAGTAAGGCATACAGAATACAGTCTAAACCCTAAACCCTAAACCCTAGACCCTAGACCCTAGACCCTAAACCCTAAACCCAAAACCTTAAACCCTAAACCCTAAACCCTAAACCCTAAACCCTAAATCCTAAACCCTAAACCCTAGCCGCTCACCAAGGGGTTCGGGGCCCCCAGACCTCTAAACGCCAACACGGCACACACTCCGAAACTAAGGCCCGGGCACTGAACTAGGCGAGACCCGACGGTTTCCAATCGCCGCCTACATGGTTTAGCGTTGAGGGTTCAAACCCTAAACCTTAACTGGGTTTAGGGTCAGGGTTTAGGGTTTAGGGCTTAGGGTTTAGGGTTTAGGTTTAAGGGCTTAGGGTTTAGGGTTTAGGCTCAAAACTCTAAGAAGTGTACGCCTGTGAAGGGCTTCAAGTCTTGTAAGTTCAGGGTGACTAAAAGGTACTTGGGTTTGCGCTTGACGTCTCAAGGGGCTCAGTCTACGTTTAAGGGCTAGGGTTTTAGGGTTTGAGGGCCCAGGCTGTAGTTCTTTTGCGGGTACGTCTTTTTGATTCATGGATCGCAAGAAACATAATAGGGAACTACGTAGGGCCGTAGACGCAGTTTATCTATTCACTGGGTGTGTACTCCTTCTGTTCTGTAGAACTCATCGCAAAATTTGGACCCATAAACCCTAAACCCTAAACCCTAAACGCTAAACCCTAAACCCTAAACCCTAAGAACTCGAACTCCAGAGCCGATATCTGAGCGTCGCACCCTGGGATGAACCCAGAGAGCCCAATACCCCTTAATTAAGGGTTTAGGGTTTAGGGTTTAGGGTAAACCCTTAATTAAGGAATATACCTGAAATGATCAAGGGATCCTTAGTATGATTTAAGCAATTTTCCTTAATGATCCGCTTAATTAAGGAATATACCTTAAGTATCAGCAATATTCCCTAATTAAGGGGTCTTGAGCTCTTAGGGAACTGTTTCAGTTTCTTGGGGGTGGCTAGCCATGATCAGCCCATGGAGCGCAGATGTCTCAGATGACTCTCCTGCGGTTCCTTGTAACCGCAGTGGTGGCAAGCAAAACCTTCAGAACACTAACCACCGCCCCGGTTTAGGGTTCAGGGTTTAGGGTTTAGGGTTTAGGGCTTAACCCCCGAACCCCTAAGATCCCCAAACTCCCGAAGCATCGGCTGACAAAAAGGGAGGAAGCTGCCTTCGGTTAGGGTCCCTAGGGTTGCGGGTTTTAAGTATCGACCCAGGAATCAAGGCAGGTTCAGACAACCCTATACCCTAAACAATAAACCCTAAACCCTAAACCCTAAACAATACACCCTTAACCCTAAACCCTAAACCTTCAAGGGGTGCATGGGTTTGTATGCTGTGCCTGCTTGCTCTCATAGTAAGACCGACCCCAAACCCTAAACTTCCCTAAACCCTAAACCCTAAACCCTAAACCCTAAACCCTAAACCCTAAACCCTAGAGGCCCAGGCTGCTTGGGCCATGGTTGCGCTTTGTGAGGTTTCGTAGCTTTGCCCGGACTTGGTCTCTCCTCACTCCACAGGATTGTACTTAGATCTCCGCACAAGCCCATATTGTGGGTTCGGGGCTTAGGGCCTCCAAAACAGTGAGCTCTGAACCCTAAAGCCTAAGCCCTGAACCCTAAACCCTAAACCCGAAACCCTAAACCCTACTGAACCTGAAGCCCAAGCCGACGCCGCGCCTGGTGACCGACTCGGCCGCCTCGCCAAGAGCCCGCGCGCCGATCTTCTGAAACCTGGAGGTCTTAAGGGGTTCAGGGTTCAGGGTTCAGGGTTCAGGGTTTTGCAGGGTTCAGGGTTCAGGGTTCAGGGTTTAGGGTTTAGGGTTTAGGGTTTAGGGTTTAGGGTTTAGGGTTCAGGGTTCAGGGTTTTGGAGGTCCCAAGGGTTCCGGGTTTTAAGGGTTTCGGGTTTAGGGTTTGGGGTTTAGGGTGTTAGCGTCCCTGGTTTGGGGTTTTGAGGTTTGACCCGCCCCCCCCCCCCCCCCCCCCGCAATGACATTCAGTTGGTCACACTTACCGCTTGCCATTGTGTTTGTGCCGTTGGAATGAGTGATTGAGGGTTTCGGGATTCTAAGGGATTAGGACAGAAGTTACCCTAAACCCTAAACCCTAAACCATAAGCCCTAAGCCCTAAGCCCTAAACCCTAAACCCTAAGCCCAAAGCCCCCAACCTTGAGAGCAGAACAGAACAACCCTGAAGCCTAAGCCCTGTAGACCCACCCAGAGAGCCGAGCCCAATACCCCTTAAATTCAGGATTTTAGCTGAAATTATGGAGGGGATCCTCATTGTGATATAAGGGTATATTCCTTGTCTAAGGGGTATTGGGCTCTTTTTTAGGGCAAAGCAGTGCAGGTAGCCTTTCCCTAGCCCCCCTAAACCAAGCAATGATGCTCGCAGCAGCGCCTCGTGATGTAGGATTGGCCCACTAACCACAAACTACCACTGACTAGCAGGTATCCTCTGAACTGCTTTCGCTTACGATTCAAGCATCCTAAACCCTAAGCCCCAAACCCTAAACCCTAAAGAGGCTCGCCCCTGTCACGCGGACTTCTTGGGCTCTGTGCCTGTAAAGCTGCCCGACGGCTTCAAAAAATCGTTGGTGTATCTGCTCCCTTTTTGCCGCCACGACCATCTCAGCTGTGGAGCCTAATTACATGTAACTGCGTGAACAGCAGGCCCGCTTTCTGCAAGCAAGCGGATGACCCCTTTAACCTCAACCCTGAACCGCGGTCGGGGTGTTGAAACGTTGGGTTGCCTAGGTTCTAGAAACCTGGGCGGGACAGTGGGAATCTCGTAAATCCATTCGTGCGCGTCGACGAGGCATATGGCTAGCTACCTGAAGAGAGTCAAACTTTCTACCGCCGTTTACCCGCGCTTGCTTGAATGTCATCACTTTGACAACTGGAGCGCTGGGTTTCAAGGTTTACAAGGAAGCCTAAACACCTAGGCTATCCGAACGCCCTAAACCCGCTAAACCTTGCACCCTAAACCCTAAACCCCTCAACACCACATGTCCCAGAGAGCCCAATACCCCTCCATTGAGGAATATGGCTTAACTATAAATTCATACATGATGTAAGTAATCTTCCTTAATTGAGGGGCATTGGGCTCTTTAACCCCTCGGTATGCTGTGGGATTTTCCCCCTTATACTAACAGTCCTTAATAAGGATTCTAGCACGACCCTATTATAATCCCTATTCAGAACTGCTACTATAAGGGAGAACATCCCAAGGACCCTAAACCCTCAACCCTAAACGCTAAACCCTAAACCCTAAATCCTAACCCCTAAACCCTAACCCTAAACCCTAAACCCCTCCGGTATGCTGCCAAAACGCAGTTCCGAGGACAGCGCGGCCAGGAAGCTGCTATGCACAGTGAAGGCACCTGGAGTGCTTCACTAGTTCATTTAGGGTTTTGGGTTTAGGGTTTATAGAGTTTAGGCTTCAGGGTTCAGGGTTCATGGTTGGGATATTATTAAAAATTTATTGCTTCTTCCTTATTGGCTTTAAGTACCCTTAAAAATGCAAAATGCTACCCAACTATGACAAAGTTCAGGCGGCGTGGTGAAAACTCTTGGGGTTTAGGGCTCAGGGCTTCGGGTTTAGGGTTTTAGGGTTTAGGGTTGAGGGTTTATTTAGGGTTCTAGGGTTTTAGGGTTTGGGGTTTAGAGGGTTTAGGGTTGAGAGTAGGGTCTTTGGGTTATCGACAGATCCTCGCCGGTGGGAGGAGGGTTTGGAAGTGTTGGGGCTGTAGAGCTCTGAACCCTAGACCCCGAACCCTAAGCTACGAATTGCTTCAGAACCCCCCCACCCCCCCGGAAAAACAAAAAAAATCTTCCTTATAAGGGTAATGTAGGGATTAGGACGTTAATTCTTTCGGGGTTCTTAAGCAAGTATAGTAGTGCATCCTAACCCCTGGACGAGTAAGTGCAGCCCAGGCGTCCGACACTTGTGGTCGGAAAGCCCTGCGTGATGATGCGAAGTGAGAGCAGCTGGTCCAAGGAGAGCTTCTTCAGATCACCTTCAGTTGCGTGCTTAGGGTTTGGTGTTTAGGGGTTTAGGGGCTTAGGGGGTTAGGGGGTTAGGGGTTTAGGGGTTTCGGGGTTAAAGGGGTTTAGGGGGTTTAGGGGTTGAGGGGTTTAGGGGTTTAGGGGCTTAGGGGCTTAGGGGCTTAGGGGTTTAGGGTTTAGGGGTTTAGGGGTTTAGGGGTTTAGGGGTTTAGGGGTTTAGGTGTTTAGGGGTTTAGGGGTTTAGGGGTTTAGGGGTTTTGGGGTTTTGGGGTTTAGGGGTTTAGGGGTTTAGGGGTTTAGGGTTTAGGGTTTAGGGTTTAGGGTTTAGGGTTTAGGGTTTGCGGCTGAAAGTTCAAAGGGTTTCAGGATTAGGGTTTAGAGGTCTAAGGGTTTAGGGTTTAAAGGCTTAAGAGTTTAGGGTTTAGCCCTTGTGCAACTGATTTTGGGTTCCAGGGTCCCTTGTTGACAGTCTCAGTTGCCACCCCTAAGCCCTAAATGCCAGAACCCCTAAACCAGTTAGCGGCACCCTTGCACATGTTGGGAACAATACCACCAGTCACCCCATTAGAAGATTATTTCGATACTCCCCGCTACATCTCACCAACTAAATCACTACTCTGCCAGTACCAATACCAGCAGAGGAATGAGCGAGTACCTCATCCATCTTAGACGATTATTCCTGTACTCCCTACCTCTCACCAACTATATCACCACTACTTCCCCATTTCCAGGACCACTGAAGGAACAACCCCAAACCCTAAACCCTGAACCCTAAACCCTAAACCCTAAACCCCCCATTCGTAGTCCTCAAGGCGGTAGTTGCATCCCAAAGTGTGCGTAGATTTTGCCACGTTTACGGTTAAAGGTTGAAGTCATAATCTAGTCATAGCGCAATGCTTCTTATAAAATACGCCTATGTTACGCTTTACCCAAAGGCTCCAATGTAGTTCCTTTTTGGGTTTGCTATAGGGGATTCTAGTATACTACCCCAAAAAGGTACTACATAGGAGCCTTTGGGTATGAATGCATTATCCGATATAGTTTAGCAAACGAGTTGTTTTCACTGCTTTGTGTTGCTTGCTTACGGCTGATATTCTTTACCTCCTTGTTCTTCGAATGGGGCGACTGGTGGTATAAGTACCCAAAACGGGCAGGGGTTCCGCTAACTAAGCCCTCATCCTTACACTCCCAAACCCAAACACAAAACCGTTTGAAGGGAACCCGAAAACCCTCCCTCGAAGGTGGACACCCCAAAATACGCCCGCCTTGCGCCGCTGCCACATCGCTCGGAGGGCATGCCTTCCTTAGGATGCAAAGATCGGGGTTGGGGTTTCGCTCGAAGGGGTTAGGGCTTTTGGTTCTAGGTTACCCCTCCCCCCCCCCCACCCCAACCCCCGAACCCTCAAACCCGAAACCCTAAACCCAAGACCCTAAACCCTAAACCCAAAACCCGAAACCCTAAACCCAAAACCCTAAACCCAAAACCCTACAAACCCCATGAGGGTTGCCTAAAGGCTCACATACCACGCTTCGGGTCTTAGCGATTCCCCACATCCCGAACAAACCCAAGCAGCAGCAGAGGGGTTTGTAGGGTCTAGGGTTTAGGGTTTAGGGTTTAGGGTTTAGGGTCTAGGGTCTAGGGTCTAGGGTCTAGGGTTTAGGGTTTAGGGTTTAGGGTTTAGGGTTTAGGGTTAGGGTTTTTCACAGCGATCCCTAGACGACAGAGAAACCCTTGTGACAACTTGAGTTTGGGGTTCATTGGGCTTTGGTAGGATTTTGGGGTTTAGTAGGTTTGGGGTTTGGGGTTTAGGATTTAGGGTTTAGGGTTTAGGGCTTAGGATTAAGGGTTTAGGATTTAGGGTTTAGGATTTCGCGAGAGGGAAGAGCTGAGGGTATGGTGGCCTCACTGGTGTTTGGGGCCCAAAACCTTAAACCCTAAACGCAAATCCCCAAACCCGAAACCCGAAACCCTAAACCCGAAACTAGAAGGGTTTAGGGTTTAGGATTCAAGGTTTAGGGTACCCAAATTCTGAACCCTAAACTACCAGAGTGTCGGGCTGGGGACTTGAGGCATGGGACTTGGGTCTCAGAACAGAACATTGGCTTGAGGAAACCTTAACCCCTAAGTTTAGGGTTTAGGATTTAGGGTTCAGGGTTTCAAGCTATAGGGTTTAGGGTTTAAGGTTCAAGGTTCGGGGCTTAGGGTTTTAAGGGCTTGCAGAGTTAGGGTTAGAGGTTTGGGGTCTAGGGTTTTTGAGGGCTCAGGGTTTAGATTTACGGTCCGGTATGGAGTATTGAGGGCTGCGTGCCATCAAGACCCGACGTAGGGTAGCCTCAAAACTACTATTTGCGTTAGAACCGCCACAAAAATCATCAAAACAATGCTCTACCTTATAAGGGCAAGGAACATTATCTTTCTTGTTTGGGTTCTTAAACAAGTAGTAGAAAATCAGGTCGCCCAAAAACAGTTTACAGACCCAACGGTTCATTTCGGCAACTTCCCCGTAAATCAAAATAAGGATTCCTTTGTTTTCTAAGGTACACTTCTTCATTAGGAGGTATAAGGGCTCTCTTGGTTACTTTCTTCGGGGCCTAGAGTAACCCTAAACCCCAAACCCTCTATAGGTCTCAAGGTACGGCTTGGTAGCCCAGCAACCATGTTATGAAATGGGCACCCCTTTTTTTTTTTTTTTGGGGGGGGGGGGGGGGTTGGTTGCTGTTTATGGGAACCTTGATCCAACAAGTGTAAAGGGTTTAGGGTTTAGGGTTTAGGGTTTAGGGTTTAGGGATCACTAGGCCACCAAGAAGGTAAGAGGCGCGGGTTGCTGAGGCTTCGGACATCGCCCCTAAACCCCTCCGAAATCTATTCCTGAATATGATCCTCTTAGACCCAAAATAAGGGAAAACACAAAACATCCCACCCTAAACCCTAGAGCCTAAGCCCTAAACCCTAAACCCTAAACCCTAAACCCTAAACCCTAAACCCTAAACCCTAAACCCTCAAAAGCCCAAAGCATACCCAACTCACGCTGAGCCTCAACTCCACTCCTCCCTCGAGCAGTCTCTCGAAGAAGGATGCTCGCAGCACCAGGGGCTTCCCCCTTCAGGGTTCAGGGTTTAGGGCCTTTAGGGTTTAGGGCTAGGGGTTTGGGGTTTAGGGCTAGGGGTTTAGGGTTTAGGGTTTAGGGTTTAGGGTTTAGGGTTTAGGGTTTAGGGTTTAGGGTTTAGGGTTTAGGGTTTAGGGTTTAGGGTTTAGGGTTTAGGGTTTAGGTTAGGGTTTAGGGTTTAGGGTTTAGGGTTTAGGGTTTAGGGTTTAGGGTTTAGGGTTTAGGGTTTAGGGTTTAGGGTTTAGGGTTTAGGTTTTTTTGTTTAGGGTTTAGATTTTTTTGTTTAGGGTTTAGGGTTTGGGGTTTGGGGTTTAGGGGTTTAGGGGTTTAGGGTATGGAATGGGCCCCCTCTGAAGCTGCTAAGCGGTCGCAGGCCTGAGGATGAATCATCTAGTAAACACCCGCCCCCCACACCCCCCCCCCCCACCCCGCGGTTTAGGGTTTAGGGTTCAGGGTTTAGGGTTTAGGTTGAAACCCCCATGCGCCGCAGACCAGACCGGCAAAGTAGGGAAACCACAGCCTTGCACACGAAGGGCCTTCAGCTGTCCTTACCGAGATGGAGACCCTCTCAGCAAGGTTCCTCTTCAAGAGAGCCAGAAGAGGGTTTGGGTTTAGGGTTTTGGGTTTATATAGGGTAAAAGGGCCACCCTCATCCTACCTAGGAGACCTCCAGCCTTCTGAAGGCTTGAAACTGATCCCAGTTTAATGAACCAAAAGGGTCGGGGGTGGAGTGTTCTTTTTGTTTTTGTTTTGTTTTTTTTTTTTTTTTTTGGCGGCGGGGGGGGGTTCTGTGTGGGGGGGGGGTTAGGGTTTAGGGTTTAGGGTTGAGGGTTTAGGGTTTAGGGTAACCCTAAACCCTAAACCCTAAATAAAACAAGAAGAATAATAATAACGGCCAAAAAATGGGTCCCCTCGAGAAAAGCATGCTCCACAAAGTCCCCTCATGGAAAAAACATCCTAGGCCTTAGGATGTTCCCCCTTATACGAGCAGGGTCCTAAATCGGGACACAAAAAGCCCAATACCCCTTAATTGAGGAATATTCCTTAAATCATTTTAAGGATCCCTTTATAATTCAAGGTATATTCCTTAATTAAGGAGTATTGGGCTCTCTGGGGATTGTCCCTATGAAGGACTGTTAGTATAAGGGGGAACATCCCAAGCTAGACCCTAGACCCCAAATTGCAAACCTTAAGCTCTTGCAGCACCCAGAGACTCCAAAACCCCTTAATTAAGGAATATACCTTAAATCATATTATAGGGTTCCTACTATGATTTAAGGGATAGTCCTTAATTAAGGGGGTTTTGGAGTCTCTGGGCACCGCAAGGGGGCAACTTCCCTCACCACAACATGTTCAGCCCTAACCTCTACTCCCCTTCCAACAAGCATACAAACAACATCTTCGATGTTCTCTATAGAGTTCTAGGGCTGAGAGCACCCTCAACCCGAATATAGAGGCCTAAATGATTCGAATAGGGCTGTTTGTGTGTGTGTGTGTTTTTTTTTTTTTTTTTTTTCCGGGGGGGGGGGGGGGGGGTAATATAGCAACAATGTAGGGGCCATAGGGAAACTCTATCAGTAAGTATTCCGACCCCTCCCGAAACCCTGAACCTTCCGACCCCTATATCCCTGCTCTGCAGTAAACCCTGGAGAAAAAAGTATATACTTTTTAGGTACAAGTACCTATAATAGGAACCCATAGCCAAAAAAGGTATTAAAGTATAGTACTCCAAAGCCCAGATATTAGAGAGAGGGTCGCGAATATGAAGCCCCGTCTGCCCAAGCCTCGAGGACGGCGTCTTCGGAGGTGAATCTGGTGGCAGCTCCCTCCTTCAATCCCACCCCCAATGTCCCAATCCCCTGAAACTCCGAAAAGGGGATGTAAGGTTTAGGGTTTAAGGCTTATAGGGTTTAAGAGATTTTGTATTCTAGGGGAAGTTACATGGGCCCTTGATATGGTTCCTTACCTTCTTTGAAGGTTTCTGAAGTACGCGCCCTTGGGTTCTTTTAGGGTATATAAGGGGTCTAGAATGGTGTCCAATTGCCCCTACTAAGGGACCATGTAACTACCCCTTTTACCTTAAGTTTAGACCCTAAGCCGTGATTCCCAGACCAAAGCCCAAGCGTTCATATAGGGGATAGGGGGTTCCCTCTTCAGGGTCTCCCTTATCCTACCCTACCTTTGGAGTAGACCCTGGAAAAAAAGTATATACTTTTTAGGTATAAGTAGCTATAATAGGAACCCAGAACCAAAAAAAGTATTAAAGTACAGTACTCCAAAACCCAGCTACCTAGCATCAAGATCGGTTCCTGTAGGGCGTTGAAGTGAGGTATGGTGGGGTTTTTCACGGGATTCGCCAGTAAGGTCGTGCGCTTGGGTTTGGGGGGACCCTTTTGAAAGATCCTATAAAGGAATTTCAGGGCCATATTAGGGGAAACTGCTTAGGGGTACACCATTAGCGGTCTGAGTATGACTCCCTTAAGTTTAGGGCTCAGTGTGGAGGGTCTAGGGTGTCAGGGCACCTGAAAACATTAAATCACTGTCAACAAACGCTGTCAAGAAGCTAAAGCCTAACCCTACGTAAACCCTACGTCAACCCTGAGCACTAAACCTCTTCTTCCCAATTCGGCCCCACTGATCTTAGGGGTAAGGGAACGCTTAGAACTGATGCCCAAACAAAAACCCTCTGAGTTCAGGCCCGAAAACCGGTAAGCTCCAAGCCCAGAACCAAAACCCCAAGCACTAAACCCTTTAACCCTTAAATGCTGAAACCCTTAAACCCTTACACCCTTCAACCCTTCAACCCTTCAACCCTTCAACCCTTCAACCCTTCAACCGTTCAACCCTTAATCCTAAACCCTAAGCCCTAAACCCTTTCTCAACCTCACACTTGAAGGCAATCGGGGCGCTGAAGCGCGCTGAGCCCCGTCTCGAAGACCTGGTTGCCCGAGGGCCCGCGGATTCGGGAACCCTTAAACCCCAAACACATTCGGTTGAATTTCATGTTTGGGGGGTTTATGGGTTTAGTGTTTTTGGGCTCAGAGTTTGTAAGCCCTGTGAACCCTGCAAGCCCTATGGCACTAGGGGTCTTCCCTAATCCCTGAGTCGTCTCAGGTTCGGGCTTCAGGCCCGCAAGAGCCTCATACGTGCAAATATACCTCGCAACTAAGGAGCATGTAGCCTCAATTGTAGGGATCCTCAGTACGACTTAAGCCACTTAGCTGAGGAACATTGCAGTTTTCGGGGATCCTTGATTTACGGCCTATATTCCTTAACTAAGGGGCTTGAGCTCTCCGGGATGTGCTGTGGCAAAGTAAGCGCCAGAGCCAGGGTTTAGGGTTCAGGGTTGGGGTTGAGGGTTTAGGGTTGAGGGCTTACCCAAAGGCTCCTGTGTAGTACCTTTTGGGGGTAGTATACTAGAATCCCCCTATAGCTAACCCTAAAAGGAACTACATTGGAGCCTTTGGGTAGGGTTTAGGGGTTTTAGGGGTTCTAGGGTTCAGGGTTTTAGGGAACCCTAAACCCTAAACCCTAAACCCTAATTTTCAGGGTTTAGGGGGTGCTTGGCCTCGAGGGCAGAGAGCAAAGCTTGGGGGTAACTAGGGGGGGGGGGGGGGGGGAAGCGCCGGATCCCACAAAGCAAAAAAAGGGGTTTAGGGTTTAGGGTTTAGGGTTTAGGGTTGAGGGTTTGGGGTTTAGGGGTGCTAGGGACCCTCAATCGCAGGTTTAGGGCTTTTTGTGTTTAGGGCTTGGGGCTTCCCCGAGATAACCCCTGCATAACACCCTATATACCTAAGTAGCCCTGCGAAAAAGGTCTAGTTTTTTTTGTTTTTACCTTGGACCCTTCAGGTTGTGCCCTCGGGTTTTGGTGACCCTTTTTAGGAAATCCTCTAAAGGAATATAAGGGCCATATTCTGGGTATACTATGGGCAACTGTTAGGGCACAACCTTCGGGGTACTGACCATATCAGCCCTGCAAGCTCACACGTCCGAAAAATCCCTCTCAAGCCCACCCCAAAAAAAAAATCCGACAACGCCATGAATCCTATCAACCCTGTGAACCCTACAGGTTTAGGATTAGGGTTTAGGGTTTAGGGTTTAGGGTTCAGGGTTCAGGGTTTAGGGTTTCGGGCAGACCCGAACAGAACCCTGCAAAACCCTGCAAACCCTAAACCTTCAGGGCCCCACGTCTCTGGATCGGTTGGGTTTCAGGTCTCTTGAGCTGGGTGTGGGAACATGGAACCTTATTCCTAAACCCTAAACCCTAAACTTCCTAAACCCTAAACCTTCTGTGCTTCCCATAGAGCTCACCATGGCCCCCAAACCCCCGTAGCTTCGGAAGATACCTTATCATATCATGGGTTACCCTACGACCCCCCCCTATACTACCACCCCCTCCCTAGGTTCCCCCGTTAAGGCTATTTAGGGATAATTAAGCTTAATTAAGGTTATGTAAACAGGGGATCTAGGAAGGGTAGTGTTGAGGGGGGTAGTAGGGGAACCCATGATCATACCTCACAATCCCTGCATAGTCTACAGTAATTGTACTCCTGACTTGGAAGCTCTCTTTTGAATCAAAAAAAGTCCACTTGGTGTCCCCTAGAAACCCTCTTATACTGCCATTGCCCACCTTACTTCAAACCGACTTACCCTAAACTTGAGGCCCTAAACACTAAACCTGAAAAACTAAGCGTACTCGGCAAGTCAAGCGGGCTTCCAAGTGATTTTGGGGGTATTGGGCTCCCACGGCTACTCCTTACAAACCCTAAACCCTAAACCCTAAACCCTAAACCCTAAACCCTAAACCCTAAACCCTAAACCCTGAACCATAAGGCCATAAGGCAAAACTCC
Source organism: Symbiodinium natans (assembly GCA_905221605.1). Taxonomy (NCBI): domain Eukaryota; class Dinophyceae; order Suessiales; family Symbiodiniaceae; genus Symbiodinium; species Symbiodinium natans. The sequence continues at coordinate 667,777 of CAJNDS010001101.1, forward strand.
CAAAGTCCCAGCAAGGGCCTTGGAGACTGAATGATCCCCTGAAGGGGTTTAGGGTTTAGGGTTCAGGATTTAGGGTTTAGGATTTCGGGTTTCGGGTTGAGATGAAGCATTTAGGCTTGGAATGGTCCCCCAGTGGTCAAGATGTTGAGCTTCCAAAAACAGCTCTAAACCCTAAACCCTGAACCTCTAAACCCCTCCAGACGAGCCAAAGCGCACGCTGCTCTGGCATGTTTTCGAGGCGCCACTGCTCGCGCCTTTCGCCTGCTGCTGAGGACCAGCTTCCAACCCCTTCCTTACCTATAGCCCCCAAATTGTAGGCTTAGACTCTTCCCTAAACCCTAAACCCTAAACCCTAAATTGTAGGTTTAGACTCTGGGGTCTTGGGCTTTTGGGGGCTTAGGGCTCCCCGAACTCAGGTCTACGCGGCACTTTTGGGGAGGACCTTCGGCGCAATTCAGGCCGCTGAGCCCGAAACCCTGAGAAACTGAACCCTAAGCCCCTAAACCCCTAAGCCCCTACCCTACACACTAAACCCAAACCCTAAACCCTAAACCCTAAACCCTAAACCCTAAACCCTAAACCCTAAACCCTAGACCCCTAGACCCCTAGACCCTAGACCCCTAAACGCAAAACCCCAAATCCCGCGCCTTTCTCCAGAGGGTGGGACTTTGCCACGTTCGGGGAGCCACCGCACGCTTCCTTAGTGGTTCTTAGTACAGGAAATTGGGGTTTAGGGTTTAGGGTTTAGGGTTTAGGGTTTAGGGTTTAGGGTTTAGGGTTAGGTGGGGAAGGGTGTAAGATACCTAACTCCCTCATTTCCGCTTCAGAACTGGTAAGTTTCAAGCTCCTGCAAAGGGAAGCTCTCTGTTCCACCATGCAGGCAGCTCAAGACCACCCAACCAAAAGAACTATACCTTAAATCACGTTAAGGGGCCCTATATAAATCTAGGTATATTCCTTAATTAAGGGGTAGCTGGCTCTGTTTGTGTTTCTGCTCTGGTTTATGTGGTTTGTGGGCTTGGGGGAAACAATTTGGAGAACGCACCATACGCGTGCGTTGTTTGGAAAGCTGTGTTGCGACCTACTCATTGAGGCAGGATGCCCGAGAAATGAACTCATTAAACCCGAAACCCTACACCCAAATCATCGCGGCTCTCTGTTTATTGGCTTTGCTCTAAATCGGGGAGCCCAATACCTCTTATTTAAGGGATATGCCTTAGTTTAATTAGGAAACCTTTTTTTCATTTAAGGATGCGAGGTGCTGCGCCGCCGGAAGCATCTGTGCAATTTGCTGAAAGAGAGCGTGCACATCTCGAGAAACATTGACCGAATGGAAACTCCTGTAGTTGACCCATCGCACGGTCAGCGAAACTAGGTTGCCGACATCGGCCAGTACTGATGCCTTGTACATTTGTTGCGCTGCTGCCGTCAGGCGTGCCACATGTCCTTCACCTTTGCCACTTGGTTGAAATGGATGTCGTGGCAAGGCGGTCGGACGACGTCACCAAGACCATCCTCGTTACGGATGGTGCCAAGGTCTACGGCAGACTCTGTGAACGGTACCACCTGACTCACTATACTCCCCGTAGAACCTTAATAAAAAAGTTATTGATATCCTCTTGGGTTTTTGTATAAACAAAAAGAAAAAACCCCAAGGGTGATATAGCTCATGCGGCCTGCAACCATAGTAAGGCCATGTTACAGTGTTCTCGCTCACGAAACATGTCAACCACTGACGTGTTTTGGTGCACACGGGCGCCCTCGATGTTTTTTGGGTCAGCTGAAGAACCTTTTTGCCCAACAGCCTACGATTCGCGCGACGCCCTCAAGAACCGGGCTTGTTTTATTTAGCTGCCAAAAAAAGCGCCTTTCACCTAGACGGAATGCCAAATACTGTACGGTTTCAATCGGCGGCAGGTTATTTTTTGGAACCCCCAAAAAGACGGCACCCCCAATTCCCAGACAGGTTTGGGGCAAAACTGAGACACGAGGAGTTGGTTGTGGCCGCGGCTACTTTCGACTACAGCAAAGCCTGCCCAAGAGCCCAATACCCCTTACTTAAGGAATATACCTGAATGTATATAGCAATCCTTTATATGATGGAAGGTGCCTTCTTTAAGGGGTATTTGGCTGCCTGCCTAAACCGGAAGCGGACAGTCACAAACGAGCATGCACCTCGCAACAGCAAAAGGATGCCCAGGAATTGCCGGCGCATCTTCAACATGTCAGTCCATGGACTGCCTAAACCCAAAACCCTAAACCCTGAACCCTAAACCATAAACCCTAATTCCCCTTTGGGCCACATCGCACGGAAAGAAAGAAAGGCCCCAGACTGCGGATGGTACAAAGCCCATGGCGCCTTCTTTCGTCTGGGTTTAGGGTTTAGGGTTTAGAGTTTAGAGTTTAGGGTTTAGAGTTTCGGGGTTTGAGTTTAGGGTTTAGAGTTTTGGGGCTTAGGGTTTCCCGTAGAGCCCAATAATTACCCCTTGATTCAGGGATGCTTTGGTTCTCTGGGGATTTTAGGGTCGATGCGTTCTGAGCGTTCAGCCCTTCGAGCCTTAAACCCCAAAAACCCCAAAAACCCCTAAACCCCTAAACCCCTGAACCCCTTAACCCCTAAACCCCTAAACCCCTAAACCCCTAAAATCCTAAACCCCTAAACCCCTAAACCCCCTAAAATCCTAAACCCCTAAACCCCTAAACCCCTAAACCTCTAAACCCCTAAAAATCCTAAACCCCTAAACCCCTAAACCCCTAAACCTCTAAACCCCTAAACCCCTTCACCCCTTGAATCCCTAAACCCTAGCCCCCACACCCCCAAACCCGCAAGCTCTAAGCATTAAATTCGTCCAACAGACCGGCTGAGCTGTTGCAGTGCCTGACAGCGCCATGGCTCCGAGCGAAGATGGGGTCCCCTTACCACCGTATTTTGGGTTTATAGGGTCATTAAACCCTAAACCCTAAACCCTAAACCCTAAACCCTAAACCCTAATCCTAAACGCAGTACGCAGCCCTACCGAATTCCATACCCGGAAACATCCGACAGCTGAATGCTTAGGTGCTCACCCCACCCCCTAAACCGATCGTTTTTTGAGGATTTGGAAAGGGCATACTAGAATCACGCGTGTACAACAGCTGGGTAAGAAGGCAGGGGAGCACCAATCCTAATCTAACTAATCTAACCTCGAGCTAACCTCGGCTGTCTCGCGCCAACAATCCGGTTTTGGCGGCCGGCGCGTCCACTGCACCAACAAACTTAAAGCCTAAAACCGAAAGCGATAGGGTATACACTAGAAGGATTTAGTGCTGAGGTCTTCGGGTGATCTTTGCATGCTTTTGCTATCCTCGAACCCAGGAAGCCTTGCCAATATGCAAACCTGCTTCAACCCACACCCAAAGCCCTTCTGCCAACCTAGACCCTAAACCCTAAACCCTAAACCCAAAACCCGACATCCGAAACCCTAAACCCTAAACCCTAAACCAAAGAGCCCCCATGCCCCTTGATTGTAAGCAATATAAGTTTAAGGTCTAGGAACATTACCTTAAACAAATATTACGGATCCCTAGTTGATTTAAGGTATATACATATATATATATATATATATCAAACTCTAAACCCGAAACCCTAACTAAGGGTATAGAGGGCTCCCTTGGCAACCCTGGGCATCTTACGTCGCACACTGACCTGGAACTGAAAAAGCGCGCCCTTTGTTCGTGCGTCGCGCGCCTGGCCCTGAACAAACAGGGGAATGGGGTTTAGGGTTTAAGGGTTCAAGGGTTAAAGGTTTTAAGGGTTCAAGGCTTACAGGTTTTAAGGGTTCAAGGGTTGAAGGTTTTAAGGGTTCAAGGGTTTAAGGGTTTAAGGGTTTCAGGTCGAGGGCACTCCCCGACGAGCTTGAACTTGACTTATGAACCCCGGAGCCTTTTTCCTGGGTGATCTTGGAACATGAAACTACAGGTTTCTCTAATTATTATTATTATTATTATTATTTTTAATACTACCAATATTATTTACTTCACATGTCTCCAAGAAAATGCTAACCCTAACTTCTTTACAGCACGTACTTTGCTTCGGGTCTCAAGGCTTCGGTCGAGGCAGCTTTTCTCGCCACTCCCCAATTCTCAGAACGCTGTGTTCGGCCAGATCAACTGGCATGCCCTCGAGGTGTGATATCCAAAGAGTTTGTTCCAGCGAACCCTGCACCGAGTTGACCTAAACCCTAAACCCTAACCCTAAACCCTAAACCCTAAACCCTAAACCCTAAACCCTAAACCCTAAACCCTAAACCCTAAACCCTAACCCTAAACCCAAAACCCCGAAACCCTACAATGTCGGGCAACCGCCGGAGTGTTGTTCCTAGACAAACCTAAACGCTAAACCCTAAACCCTAAACCCCAAACCCTAAACCCTAAAGGCTTCTTTATAAGGGGCCCTATGTACGTGACCTAGAAATCAAGCATGTTGGTTCACTCACCGATACCTGGAACCCAAACTCCAGGACTAATTTAGGGTTTCAGGGCTTCGGGGCTGTATGCTTAGGTCTTGGGGTCCTCATCCCTAAGCCCAAAACCCTAAGCCCTAAACCCCAAGCCCTAGGGTTTAGGGTTTAGGGTTTAGAGTTTAGGGTTTAGGGTTTAGGGTTTCCAAGCCCTAAGCCCTAAGCCCTAAGCCCTAAGCCCACACCACCAGATTCATGGCAGCAGTCGCTTGTCTGCTCGGCTGGCAGTGTTGGACAACTCTTGAGCCGCACAAGGCCGGAAGCTCTCACAGGCCCACACGGTTTACTACTATTTGGGGTTTAGGGTTTAGGGTTTAGGGATCCCTATCTTGCCTTATAAGGAAGAGCACTACTACTTCTTTTTGGGGTTCTCAAGAAATTCGCAGTTTGGGGGTCAGGGATAAAGCTGCTGACCCTACAGCCCCCCCCCCCCCCCCCAGTTTCACCACTTGTCGTTCAGCGCTAAGTATCCGGCGTAGTTTGTCAAGGGACCCCCAAACCCTAAACCCTAAAACCTAGACCCAAGACCCTAAACCCGAAGAAGAAAAGGAAGTACAGGCCTGCTCCAGTCTCGCTCCGGCTCCAAAACCCCCCAGTCAGCGTGGCTTTCGCCGCCAACGAGCTGCTGCTAACAATTAAAGCTTTTGCTGCTCGTGCCGGGATAAGTTTCTCGAGAGGCCTTCGACTGATCCAGCTTTTGCAACTTTGAGCAAGATGGGCCCTATTCACCCTAAACCCCTAACCCTAAACACACACGCAGTCACACGCAGCTCCCAAATAATTGGTTTCTGATTTAGGGTTGGGTTTAGGGGTAGCGAAGCAAAAACACTTCCCGAGAAGAGGGTCCTGTTCTAGTCCTAAATCCTAAATCCTAAACCAGTCCTAACCTTAGACCGTGAACCCTACTGTAAACCCCAAATTCTAAACCTCAAACCCTGAATGCCTTGAGATAGGGCCAGTTTCGCGTCAGGGCCTCGCACCTGGACCCCCCCAGGGTTCCTCGTGGGTACCTACCGGTATGGCTCATAGATATAGTTCCTTTAATTTTAAACTAGGGTTTAGGGTTTAGGGTTTAGGGTTTAGGGTTTAGGATTTAGGGTTTATCTTTCACGGATCCCCTAGCCCCTAGCAGCCTGTTGCCGGGTTTGCTTTAAGGGTTTAGGGTTTAGAGTTTAGGGTTTGGGGTGTACGGTTTAGGGTGTAGGGTTTAGGGTGTAGGATTTTAGGGGTTTAAGGGTTTAGGATTTAGGGTTTAGGGTGTAGGGTTTAGGGTTTAGGGCACTGCAAAGACGAAAGAGCTCGTGAACCGCCTGAATGCAAAAAAACAGTGGGCAAGGGTTTAGGGTCTGGAAATCTATAGCATGTGACAAATGAGGCTCTCGGCCAAGAGCAGCGAAGATGTCGTGACATTGATGACCTACGGGCATAGCGCCTCATCAAGGCTTCCGCCGTTTCAAGAGCGTGGCAGTCTGAACCCCAAACCTTGAATCCTAAATCCTGAACCCAAAGCCCCAAAGCCCCAAAGCCCCAAAACCCCAAAACCCCAAAACCCGAAAACCCGAAAACCCCAAAACCCCAAAACCCCAAAACCCGAAAAACCCAAAACCCCAAAACCCCCAAACCCCAACACCCCAAAACGCAAGAGCCTGAACCCTAAACCCTAAAACCAAAACCCAAAATCCAAAACCCTAACCCCTAACCCCTAAGCTTAGAGTTGAACTCGAAACCCTCCCGCCCAACGCGACAGCTGCTGCACCTTGAAACCAAAGACGCACTCCGGGATTCCCAACATGATGCCCCTTTCATGAAGGGCAATGCCTTACATCACTTTAAGGACCCCCCCCCCATGTAATTTATGGTGTTGTACATACCTTTGATCTGAAAGCCTACAGCCCCAAACCCTAAACCCTAAACCCCAAACCCTAAACCCTTAACCCCTCTCCCCCCGCATAGTTTTTCTAAGTCAAGCTATCTCCCTTACTGAACGGGTACTTTGGCTCTCTGCGATACATGTGTTCTGGGAGTTGGCTGTGGCCAGACCCTAAACCCTAAACCCTAAACCCTAAACCCTAAACCCTAAACCCTAAACCCTAAACCCTAAACCCTAAACCCTAAACCTTGACGTCTAAGTTTGGGGTTTGCTTGAGGGCTTAGGGAATCGCGATCTTGCCCAGTAGCCCATCTTTCGCCATGAGCACAACATTGGGTTTAGGGTTTAGGGTTTAAGGTTTAGGGTCGAGGGTTTAGAGATAGGGCTCATACCCAGACCATCCGATCTTGAAATACAATCAACCACTATTGATTTTTTCAATCGAAGTTGATTGTGTCTTCCAAATCAATGGGAATCAAGCTTGTTCAAGCGTTTTGCCATCTCTGAATGATCCTCCGAATTTTACCCAAATAAGAGAAAATGAGAAGCATCCAAAGGGCCCACCCTCAACCCTAAACCCTCAACCCTAAACCCTCAACCCTAAACCCTGCTAAACTTTCATACACGGAAAAAAAGCCTTGACAGAAGACGCAGCCAAGCTGGGAGGGATCCAGGCGCAAGACAACAGGAGCCGTTCTCAAAAGACCCAGGATTGACATGTTCCCCCTTATCTTTACCCCTTCTCTGGAGGAAACCCTGGAAAAAAGTATATACTTTCCAGGTATAAGAAGCTATAACGGGAACCGAGAGCCCAAAAAAGTATTAAAGTATAGTACTCCAAAGCCCAGTAACAGTCCTTAGTAGGCATTATAAAAAGGGGCACTGTAATCCCTATAAAGGACTGTTAGTTACTAACAGTTAGTATAAGGGGGAACATCCCAACCTACTTGGAGGCTCATGACACTTGTTAATCAGTTATAACTGTACTTATAACTGTACTTATAACCATATTAGGGCACTTAAGGGGCTTATAAGTGGGCTATGAGTACAGTTGTAATTGGCTAATAAGTACCATGAACCTCCAAGTAGGGGGTTTTGGGGTTTGGGGTGCTAGGGTTTTAGGGCACAAGGGCCTAGGGCCTAGGGATTACGGCTGTTACTTGTTCATATCAATTACTTAAAGGGTTGAGGGGTTTAGTTCTTACTTTCGTTGCTCCAAAAACCTCAACCCTAAACCCTCCTCACCCCTAAAGACCCGCGAGGTAGGTTTCGTTTCTACCGGGATTCTCCTTTGAAGGGACCCGCGTCCTATGGTCCATCTCTCTGCAGGGATGGAGGGTAATATGGGTGCCCTCTTCTGCGGGGGTTCCTGGAACAAGGATTCTGGTATGTTAAGGGCTAGATACGGGGGTTTAGAAAAATCAGGTGCCCGTAATCTAGACCCCCGAATACTCGGACTCCCTTATAATAAGGACACAATAAGGTACCCCTAATTTCGGAAACATACGGGGGTCCACTATGTTGGGACATACCAAAAAGAACAGCACAAAAAGCCAAGGGTTTAGGGTTTAGGGTTTAGGGTTTAGGGTTTAGGGTCTAGGGTTTAGGGTGTAGGGTTTCGGACTTAGGAAGTCAGAGGGGAACCCTCCCAGCGGATCCCGGAGCTTCGAAAGTGGCTAGGCTTCTTTGTTGCGTGCAGTTGGGGCTTAGGGTTTAGGGTTTAGGGTTTAGGGTTTAGGGTTTAGGGTTTAGGGTTTAGGGTTTAGGGTTTAGTTGTGACTGTACCCCCCCCACTTCACTACAGGGACATCGAAGCCCGGGTTGATTTGAAAACCCAAGCCCTGCCTAGACCGCCCCCAACTACCTTTGGGTTTAGGGTTTAGGGTTTAGGGTTTAGGGTTTAGGGTTTAGGGTTTAGGGTTTAGGGTTTAGGGTTTAGGGTTTAGGGTTTAGGGTTTAGGGTTGGGATGTTCCCCCCTATACTAACAGTCCTGAGTAGGTGTTACAGTACCCCCCCAACTGTAAGATCCCTATCAAGGGACTGTTAGTATAACGGGGGGAACATCCCAAGTTTAGGGATTCTAGGGGTCAGCTTTTTCGCAGGCACGTGGGGAATGATGGGGGTAGGGTGTAGGGTTTAGGGTTTAGGGTTTATCCTCGTGCTTGGAGGTTCGTGGTACCCATAACCTAGTTTTAACTGCACTTAGAACCCACTCACAAGCCCCTTACGTGCCCCGACATGGATGTAGTTGGGTTCTAAGTGCAGTGATAATGGGGCTAGTAAGTACCATGAACCTCCACTGTGGTTTTGGCTGTTGAGCTCACGGCACCTGGACCCACGAGGAACCTAGAGGAATGAACGGGTACCCTTATTGGTTTAAAGGGGCTTAGTTGCATGGGAACCCAAACCCGAAAAAAAGGGAAATAAGGGCCTCCTCTGGGTCCTAGTAGCCCTACACCCTAAACCCTAAACCCTTTTGGGTTCGAACTCAGGGTTCCCCCAGTGAAAACTGTATCTGGTACCTCCCCCCCTGCGCCTCATTTAGGGCTCAGGGTTTAGGGTTTGGGGTTTGGGGGTTAGGGTTTAGGGTTTAGGGTTTAGGGTTTGGGGTTCAGGGTTTGGGGTTGAGGGTTTCCGGCTTGGGGTTTAGGATTTACAGTATGGTTGAGGGATTAAGGCCAGCTCCTCCAAACCCCTAAACCCCACGCGGGTGTAGAGGGCCCGGGGTTTAGGAGTTTCAAGTCGGATTTCGTATCTCAACCGTGCATGTGTTAACAGTATCGGTCCTTAAAAATTTGACTCCTCTAGTCCCTGGTAAGGGTACTTGAGGGGTCTCGCTACATTCATGTCTTTCTCAAAAAGCGGACTACACTCTGAACCCTAAACTCTAAACCCAAGTTGCAAGGAGCTGATAATAGCTGAATTTTTGCTCCTGTAGTTCAAGCTCCGAAGCCAGACGCTCTACATGTTTCAGGGCTGAAGGTTAAGGTTGGGGTTAGGGGTTGGGGGTTTGGGGACTTGGGATCCCGAAACTCTGATCCCGGTTCCTAAGGGAGGGGGGTTCATGGGGGTTAGGTACCTCAGGAGCCTTAAGGAAGCTTAGGGAGCCTTAGGGAGTAGTGGGGAGTATTAGGGAACCTTAGGTTACATACACCCCCTTAAACTCCCCTCCCTTAAGAACCCTAAACCCTAAACCCTAAAATTCACAGCACCACCACCTCCGAAGCTCACAGACGGGGCTTGCCCTGCCGGCAGCCCACTCCTAAGCTCCAGGCGCTCAACGCCTGAATTGCACTAGCAGATGCCGGCCTTGACTAGGTTTCCCCTAAACTCTAAACATCTCTAAACCCTAAACCCTAGACCCTAAACCCGAAACCCTAAACCCTAAACCCTCACTCTGTTCTAAAGGGGTTTGCTAGGAATCCCAACAACCTCCGAAAACCCGAAAAAGGGAACAAGGAAACAACGGGGCATCCTCGTGAACCGCAGCCCTGCCCCAAAGGGTCCATGCACCCATATGTAGTATGTGTATATGCATGTATACATATGCATACAGAAAAATGTATACATATATATATATATATATAGATACATGAATATATATATATATATGTATATATTCTATTTGCCTTTTTGTAACAAGAACAAAATACGAATAATTCTGAATATACAAGATATCCTCTGTACGAGTAGCTAAACATAAACAATAGTAGTACTAGTCACAGTAAATAATCTGTTACATGATTACTACACGTGTATATACATAGTACACATATAGAAATACTTATACTACATATATATATATATGTCCTCATATATGTATACATATATACATATACCTGGGGCATGAAGCAGCCCAGATAGTAAACGGATGTAAACGGGGGATTCTCTATATTAGAGCCCGTTTTCGGGTTACTATTATAAGGCGGCCCCTGTTTATTTAGGCGACCCACAAAGACACCATTATTTAGAGAAATGACCGTATAGATGCATGGACCCTCGGGGTATATCCGCGCGGCGTCCTCCGCAGCACGCGCTGTCAAACTGAGCGCGCGACTTCACACTGCCGCGTGTGTGGCGTGAGAAGCCAATTCTCCGGGAATATCGAGGCTTTTGAGGGTTCAAGGCTTAGGGCCTCGGGTTTAGGGCGCAGGTTTTTCGGCCTAGGGTTTAGGGCTTCGGGCGTAGGGCTTCCGGGGTTTCGGAGTGCCCCCATCTTGGAGCTGAGTGAAGAGGCTCAGCATTTACAAGGCTTGGGGCTTCCACACTCTAGGGTGTCGGGCGATTCGGGACCACGCCCGGATTGAAGCCGATAAGTTTACCCAAAGGCTCCTATGTAGTACCTTTTTGGGGTAGTATACTAGGATCCCCTTTAACTAGCCCAAAAAAGGAACTACATTGGAGCCTATGGGTAGGGTTCCATGAGGTTTTGGCTAAAGTTTCTGAGGCTTACATAACCCACACGTCGCGGCAGAAAGCCTCACGCATGCGCCACCCAATGGCTCATCTTTGCGTACAAGCCTGAGTTTTCCCGCAGACTCCAAGACATCCCATAGCCAGGGAATAGCCCCTTCAACTGCCACCCTAAACCCTAAACCCTAAATCCCAAACCCGTAACCTCAAACCCTAAACCCTAAAGCCGAATCGGATGCCCAGGAAGATTCCTTAGTCAAGGGATATTAGAGTGTCTGGGTTCAGGGGACTTCGTAAGGTGCAGGGTTTCGGCGGGTTTAGTTTAGGGTTTAAGGTAGGGTACGTAGGTACAACGTAGAGATCTAGAAGTATCCTTTAGAAAACCCTCATGGAGTCCATCGTGCTTAATAACCGTTTAATAACCTTGCTTCATATCTACCCGCTAAGTTCCCCACGGTCCACCAAGTGTCCTTGCATAACCCTATATCAACCCCAACAACCCTAACCCTAAACTCTAAAGCCTACACCCTTGAAATGATCTTATAGGGTGTCCCCTAATTCTGGGCATTGCTAGCTGGGGAACGCAAACGCCCAGCCCCAAACCCCTGCACACAAACCCTCAATGCGGAACCTTGAAAACCCAAAGCCCTAAAGGCCCTCAAATTGCTAGGTGCTTAAGAACCCCCGAAAAAAATGGGCGATTGTTTTGGGTGGTTGCAGGGTTCAGGGTTCTTTTAGGGTCTAGAGTTGAAATTGAGGGTTTGGGAGGTCTTGGGTTTCGGGTTTAGGCTTAGGGGCCTACGATAGGCCCCCACAAAAAACCTCAATGCAAATTCTGAGATGAGGCGCCGAACATGATGCCCGTGTTCACGCTCACTTTGAGCAGCTCACAGGGCAGGCCGTGGTAGTTGCCTAGGGTCTGTCCAGGGTTTAGGGTTTACGGTTAAGGGATATTCCCTCAAGCCCTATTCTAAGTACTAAGGTACTGAGGCCCCTAGATTAGGGCTGCAGGAAGTTGAGGGTTTACAGTTTTTGGGCTTAAGGTTAAGGGTTGAGGGGTGCTGCGGTCCCAGAATAACCTAGGGAGTCGACATGGTGTATACCCGTGTGTTTAGGGTGTAGGGTTCAGGGAACCCGACCTACTAACAAGGGAATAAGGGCCCACGTTGGGCAGAGTTTTGGCTGTTGCTGTCGTGTCTACACTTCGTTACTTGCCCTGGGTTCATGTTGGTGTGAAATCTCTTTACGAGTCGGATGTCCATTAAGGGTTTAGGTTTAGGGTTTAGGGTGTAGGGTGTAGGGTTTAGGGTTTCTAGGATGAACAGTAACCAGGGTTAAAAAGGGTACCCTTTTTTGCTTAAAGGGGTTTGTAAGGGAACCTAACCCCCAAAAAAAGGGAATAAGGGCACTACTGGGCATCCTAGGTTTAGGGATGAATAGGGTGTATAGGGCCTGAGTTTAGTCTCAGGGCGGAGGATCTCGCCTGGCTTTCCAATTCCCACAGGCCCGGGCCAACCCCTTCGCCTTGCTGCGCGCAAAGAAGCCCTAAACCCTAAACCCTAAACCCTTTTAAAACGTAAACCCTAAACATCCCTAAACCCTGAACCCTAAGCTGCAAACGTTGCCACCATCGCACGCAGCAGCGGATGTCTGTTGGTTGCAAAGTGTTAGGACTTTTTTTCAGGGTCAGGGTTTAGGGTTTAGGGTTTAGGGTTTAGGGTTTAGGGTTTAGGGTTTAGGGTTTAGGGTTTAGGGTTTAGGGTTTAGGGTTTAGGGTTTAGGGTTTAGGGTTTAGGGTTTAGGGTTTAGGGTTTAGGGTTTAGGGTTTAGTTTTTAAGCTTCAGGGTGTATGTGGTTTGAGGTTTCAGGGGTGGCTCTCAAGCACGATGGACGATGCTAGCGTTCCATATGGGCAGCGTCTTACTCACCTTGTTTCTGTGAGGAACGTAAGACTAACAATGAAGCTGGTTGTGGGGTTGCTTCCCCCAAGGCTCAAAAAACAGGGTTTAGGGTTTCTGGGTTTAGGGTTTAGGGTTTAGGGTTTTTGGGGTTTAGGGTTGAGGGACCAAAGCCTTAAGCCCCCGAAAGCCCTAGCCCTATCCCAAACTGCTCCCTGCAGCCATGTAGCCTGAGACCTAACACCCTAAACCCTAAACCCTTAACCCTTAACCCTAAACTCTAAACCCCTAAACCCCTAAACCCCTAAACCCCTAAACCCTTTAGACCTTGAGGGGGGCATTTCGGGCTTGAGGCGCTCCTGTACGAAAGGCTTGAGCCATTGAACCCTCAAGTCGTTGATCCCTGAAACCTTCTAGGGAGTTTATAATTTCAGGGTTTAGGGTTTAGGGTTCAGGGTTTAGGGTTTAGGGAGTCTACTGTACACTTTGGAAAGTTTAGGGCTTTGGGCTTAGAATCCAAAGCCCGCAAACGAAAGTTTAGGGCTTTGGGCTTAGAATCCAAAGCCCGCAAACCCCCAGCTCTAAACCCTAAGCCCAAAACCCTAAACCCTAAACCCTACACCTTAAACCCTAAAAGCCCTGACCGGCTGTTCGCCGCCGAAGCGGCGGCAGAAGGATTGCCACGCGCTGCCCAGGGCCCTACGGCTCCTCGCAATGTCGGTCTAGGGTCTAGGGTCTAGGGTTTAGGGTTTAGGGCTTAGGGTTTAGGGTTTAGGGTTTAGGGTTTAGGGTTTAGGGTTTAGGGTTTAGGGTTTAGGGTTGGGGTTGAGGGTTTACTTGGAGGTTCATGGTACTTATAACCCAAAAATATAACTCTACTTCTAAGCCCCCTAAGTCCCCTGAGTAGGTTATAGGTAACTGTGGTCATAAGTACCCATGAACCTCCAAGTAGGGTTTAGGATTCAGGATTCGGGGTTTAAGGTTCGCAGCTTTGAGGATTGGAGATCCTTTGGGCTCAGGGGTTTATGCCCGAGAGCTCTGCATCCACACGTGCAGGTTTAGGCCTCGATACCCTCTTGGGGTTTAGGGTAAGGATTTAGGGTTTCCCCTAAACCCGAAACAAACTAAAGCAGAAACCACCTGAAGCCCAGAGCTATAGCTCTGTACCCCTTGCTACAGCTGGATCGCGAAACATGCATATTTGGGATGCAGTTCGAAAACACAATGTGGCGATATTCTGGATGTCTCCGCCTTTTCGAAGGGTGGGCTGGGGGTGGTGGCCAGGTCGACTTTCATAACGCGATGTGGCGAAGTTGACGAATGGGTCCTTGCTACCAGTGCATCCACGACTAGTTTAACAAACCAGCCACGGTCCGAGAAAAGTCGCAGCCTCAAGATCACGTTTGATGGGGACAGGGTCCGCACAGCAACCTCCGTGTAGACGCGTCTGTCTTTAAACTTCGACGCGACTTGAAACACGAATGCAAAATAAAACGGAAACACAACTGAGGAGAAAAACATGGCAAAGTGGTCAGATTGTGTTCTTGAACAAGGGGCCGAAAAAAAAAGGAAAAAAAAAAAAAAAAACTTGCGGCCCCGAAGCTCCCTAAACACCGACCTCACTCCCACGCTAGAAACCGCAAATCTGCAAGTCAACCTGAGACTGATAGGTCTAGGGTTTAGGGTTTAGGGTTTAGGGTTTAGGGTTTAGGTGTTTAAGGTTAGAGAGCCCCGAAACTCCAAAATCAAAAAGTCCAGGACCCCGAGTCCTAAACCCTTCAAAGCCTAGTCCCTTAAGCACCGGCTTAACCTTCCTAACCCGTAAACCCTAAACCCTCAACCCATACGCCTGGACGCTTATAAACACTAAACCTTGAAAGCCCTATGAACCCCACAAACCCCAACCCCCAAACCCCTCACCCCCTGAACCCTGAACTCTTTGCAACCCTAAATCATAAACCCCCTAAACTCTTAGCAACCCTATACACTACACCTAAACCCTAAACCCCAAACCCTAACCCTAAACCCTAAACTCTTTGCCATCCTAAACCCTAAGCCCTAAATCCTAAACCCTTTACAACCCTAAACCCGAAACACTAAACCATGAACCCTAAACCCTAAACCCTAAACCCTAAACCCTAAACCCTAAACCCTAAACCCTAACCGCCAAGCCCTGATCTCTAAACCCTAAACCCTAAACTCTTTGCAACCCTCAACCCTAAACGCTAAACCCCAAGCCCAAAGCTCAAAACCCTAAACCCTGAACTCTTTGCGACACTTTACCCCAAATCCTCAACCCTAAACCCCAAGCCCTAAACCCTAAACTCTTTGCAACCCTGAACCCTAAACCCTAAACCCCAAGCCGTAAACCCTAAACCCTAAACCCTAAACCCCGAACCCTTTGCAACCCAAAACCCTAAACCCTAGACCCCAAGCCATAAAACTTAAACCCTAAACCCTGAACTCTTTGCAACCCTAAACCCTAAACCCTAAACCCCAAGCCATAAACCCTAAACCCTCAACCCTGAACTCTTTGCAACCCTAAACCCTAAACCCTAAACCCTAAACCCTAAACCCTAAACCCTAAACCCTAAACCCTAAACCCTAAACCCTAAACCCTAAACCCCTAGCCCTAAACCCTAAACCCTGAACTCTTTGCAACCCTTATCCCTAAACCCGAAACCCTAAACCCTAAACCCTAAACCCTAAACCCTAAACCCTAGCCCTAAACCCTAAACCCTAAACCCTAAACTCTTTGCAATCTAAGCCGCAGCTCAACTTGCAGGCGCCGGTTCTCACCGACCATCTGCGCTTGTCTCTTCCAGACGTCCTCAAACTCAGCATGTGGGTTTAGGGTTTAGGGTTGAGGGTTTAGGGTTTAGGGTTTCGGGTTTCGGGCTCAGGTTCCCTTTTCTGGTCGCCATATTGTACGGCACCTTATCAAACGAACCCCCCCCCCCCCCCAAACTTAGAGAAAGACCCATTTGGGGGTTCCCGAATTTCGGGGGTACCTTACTGGGGGTCCTGATTATAAGGGAATGTGGGGGTCCCCTACTTCGTAAACCCCCCTTTCGTGCTTAGGCTTAGGCTCGTATATCACTGTGGACTCTGGGGCTTGCTTGAAGGCTCTGTACAAGGTTTGGGGTTTGGGGTTTAGGGTTTAGGGCTGGGCTTTGGGTTTTGGGTTTTGAGTTTTGGGTTTTGGGTTTTGGGTTTTGGGTTTAGGGTTTAGGGTTTAGGGTTTAGGGTTTAGGGTTTAGGGTTTAGGGTTTAGGGTTTAGGGTTTAGGGTTTAGGGTTTAGGGCCTTAGTCTTCGTGTAGAGGCCCTCCAGGTTCGGGAAGGTGGAGGTTCGCGCACCCATTGAATTGAAACCCCACACGGCGCAAACCCTAAACCCTAAACCCTCAAACTCACACCTAGAGCCCCCTCCCCCCACCCCGATTCAGGAAAACATACACCTTAAGCCCCAAACTCTGCACCCCGAGCCCTAAATGGCTCGTTAGGTTTAGGGTTTAGGGTTAGGGTTCAGGGTTCCCGGAGAGTGAACTACAGAATATACCTTCAGAATATACCTTCAATCATGATAAGGATTTCGTTCTATGTTAAGGTATATTCCGTTCAGGGTCAAGGAAAATATGCCGACGAAGTGCGTCAGGGTTTGAAGCCCACCAGGAAACAATAAAAAATATGCCGAGGGAGCGACGGGGTTTAGGGGCCACGAGGGAACAACCATTTGCCGACGAAGGGCGTCCGGGTTTAGGATGCACGGGGGAAAAAATCATTTGCCGACGAAGTGCGTCAGGGTTTAAGGCCCACAGGGGAAAAACCATTTGCCGACGAAGTGCGTCAGCCGAGTCCAGCTGAGTTTAAATAGAATTTATATGGCAGAACTGACCACCCTCAGTTTTCAGATTCTGGTTCCGGGCCCAGGAAGAAACCCTTTGCCGACGAAGGGTGTCTGGGTTTTGGGCCCAGAAACAAAAACCACATGCCCACGAAACCCATTAGGGTTAAATTTACCTAGTAAGAGAGGGTTTAGGGTTTAGGGAGGGAGGGCAAGGGATGCGATTGTACCAATGCATTGGAATGTGCTTGCATGTTGCATGTAATCCAGGTTCAGTTTGAGCCCAACCCGAAGAACGTGGCAGTGCAGAACATGCAGGGACTTAACTGGGCAAAGGAAGCGGATCTAAAACTATGTCACCTGCAAAATCTAGATCCCAGGGACAAGACGGTCGGGCTAGTGCACCCGCGAGAATGCCATTTTGCCACTCATAATACTCTGTTCGACATCATGAACTGGGTAGCCCAGCATCCATATTTCAGAGTAAGGGCACCTTATTCTTTTTTTTTTTTTTTTTTTTGGGGGGGGGGGGGGGTGTGGTGCTTGCTTTATGAGGGAACCCAGAACCAACAAGATGTAAAGGGTACCACTGGGCTACCGGAAAAAACCACGCGCACACACTTTTAACAGGCAAGCCAGGCAAGCACCATATCGAATCTTAGGGTTTAGGGTTTAGGGTTTAGGGTTTAGGGTTTAGGGTTTAGGGTTTAGGGTTTAGGGTTTAGGGTTTAGGGTTTAGGGTTTAGGGTTTAGGGTTTAGGGTTTAGGGTGTAGGGTTTAGGGTGGGGCAGTTACACGATCCCTGAGTATGGGCCCTGAAAAGGGCGCCCCTTATATACCCCTTGTAGACCCTCTGCAACCCAAGGGCCCATAACTTCGGAACCCTTTTTTAAGGGAGGCAAGGGAGCATATTCTATACGCCCCTTAGAACCTTAATGAATATAATATGTTTACTATCCTTCTTGGGATTTATATGAACAACAAAAGAAAAAATCCCAAGGGGGATATAGTTATTAAAAGCCCATGAAACTACCCGAATAGAATCGAAGTGGAACTATGGGGGCCGAAGGAATGGCTGGCGTATAGAGGAAACGAGGGTTCAGGGGTTTAGGGTTTAGGGTTAAAGTTTAGGGTTTAGGGCTCAGGGCTTAGGGAATCAAACGCCTTCGTCCATTTCAAAAGCAGGACATGGAGAGGTGATTCTTGTCGCTCATGAGTCTCCGTAAGTCTGAACAAGAGGTGGATCGGCTGACAAAACCCCTAAAACCCTGAACCTAGACCCCCGATAAACCCGAAAGCGCCTTGAGCCCTAAACCCTAGCCCTAAACCCTAGCCCTAAACCCTAAATCCCTGAAATCTCCATGCCCAGGAGCTAGGGGAAAGAAGAGCAGCGCCGCACCGCAACCACCCAAGGCGCCCGCAAGGGCATCCAGCGGCAGCCAGCCCGCGGAGCTGCGAGCTTAGGGTGGATGTAGGGTTTAGGGTTTAGGGTTTAGGGTTTAGGGTTTAGGGTTTAGGGTTTAGGGTTTAGGGTTTAGGGTTTAGGGTTTAGGGTTTAGGGTTTAGGGTTTAGGGTTAGGGTTTAGGGTTTAGGGTTTAGGGTTTAGGGTTTTGGGTTTAGGGTTTAGGGTTTAGGGTTTAGGGTTTTGGGTTTTGGGTTTAGGGTTTAGGGTTTAGGGTTTAGGGTTTAGGGTTTAGGGTTTTGGGTTTTGGGTTTAGAGTTTAGGGTTTAGGGTTTAGGGGTGAAGGCAGTGAGCGTAAGATATGCAAGAGCAGGGTTGCGGGCTCAAGGGCGCTAAACCCTAAAGCAGCTAGACACAAAAAGGGGGCCTTCTTGTGTTCAACACCTACAACCCGAGGAAGACCAGCCTTCGGGAATAATTATGGCATTCTTGATTGGTGCCCAGGACTGCGAAACCGTACACCCTAAACCCTGCGACCCTCGACGGGGGCCTTGAAACAGGACACCGGGGTTATTTGAATTAGGCTTCAGGGTTTAAGGGTTCAGGTCGTGCCAGCACATCAACCCGCAAACATACCTACCCCTAGACCGCCCAATTACAACTCCAGGGCTCTGTGGCTCTCTCTACACCCTCTACACCGAACGGGTTTAGGGTTTAGGGCGACCAGGGTTTGTGTACCAGAACAGGTTTCAGGCCATTCCTTCGCATACAAATCACAACGGACCACTTGTGAAGTGCTCAAAACACGATCTGAGACCCTGCTTGCAGCTTTTGTAGGGTCCTTATGGGAAGGTTTAGGGTTTAGGGTCTCGGAGTATGTAACTATCAGCTAAATTTAGGGCGTCCCCAATAGTCTTGACATACGGTGTATTCCTCAGCCTAAACCCTAAACTGAAGGGGTGTTGGGCTCTCTGGGCACAGCTTTTATGTTTAGGACCCGGGGTTTGCGTATGGCTTGGGGCTTGTAAGGATCGTAGCATTTCTAAGCTTCTAGAGGGTATAGGTTTGACAGCTCCTAGGGCCAACCGAACTCTTAGGGTTTAGGGTTAGGGTTTAGGGTTTAGGGTTTAGGTTTTGGGTTTTAGGGTTTAGGGCTTAGGGTTTAGGATTTAGGGTTTAGGGATTAGGGCTTAGGCCTTAGGGTTTAGTCCTGGGAGGCTCCCAGGGCTTAGGACTTTAACCGATGCCTCACGCAGAGCCAGTTGACCTTGGAGAGTTGCGGGAGTCTCAAGCCTACCTGTTCCGTTTCTTCCCTAAACCCTAAACCCTAAACCCTAAACCCTAAACCCCAAACCCTAAACCCTAAACCCGAGCCCTCAACCCTAAACCCTAAACCCTAGTATGGGAAGTGAGGAACAATTTACGGCTAAGGGCTCAGGGATCCCTTGCCCTCAGCGTCGATGTTACCCATAGTGTCATATAGTATATACTTGGGCCCTGAAGCTGCTATATGTTTTGGGGTTTCGGGTTGGGGTTTAGGGTTTAGGGCCGTTTAGGGTTTAGGGCTTAGGTTTTTAAGGTTTATTTAGGGTTTAGGGTCTAGGGTTTGCAGTTTACAGTTTAGTGTTTAGGGTTTGGGGTTTGGGCTTTGGGGTGTAGGGTTTAGGGTACATGCAATGTACTATACGGCTACATGGACCCTTTCGGAATTAAGGGTTAGACTACATCAGGCATTTGAATGATGGCTACTTGCCATTAAGGGGCCTGCCAATGCAGGGGTTGTCGAACACTACGAGACTATGCCAAAATAGTCCAAGGTTCCGCACATGCTACAAAATGCCCCAACCCCCAAACATTGGGTATGGTCTAGGGCCGGAGTTTGAAGTTAACCCTAAACCCTAAACCCTTGAGGGTGTGGATTTGGGCCTTGCGGGTTGGCGGTTTAGCGTGTGGGTTGAGGGATTTAGGCGGCCGAGCATCCACGGGAAGGTCGCGGCAGAAGTCCTTGAAGTAAAAGCAGACGGTTACGGTCCTGGGCTGCTTTGGAGGTCACAGGCTTGCGGCCTCAATCAGGGCCCCGCTACCCTGAACCTAAGCTTCAGGAGGTCGGGCGTGGGAGCTCGGGGGTTCAGGGTGTTAGGGTTTCGGGGCGGGTTTGGGGGCTTAGGCTTTAGGGTTTGGGGGCTTAGGATCTAGCTTCCCCCCAAAAGTCGTCAAGCCAGCTCGAATCTTACACGCTTGCCACTATACACTACCCCCAGAGAACCCAATACACCCTCAATTTGAGCAACAGGGTTTAGGATATGGAGTTCCATAGCTGAGGGTGCCCAAGAAGCCCAAGACCCCGTAACTACAAGGAATAGACCTTAAATCACATTAAGGATCCCTATATGATCCTACTTAAGGGGTATTGGGCTCGTTGGGTAAATGTACATCTTCTTGAATTCAGGGCCTCAGTGGGTCGCCGAAAAAGTTCTCACATTAAGGAACCAATTAGGAATCTTGTGGGTATGCTAGTTTCATATAAATATCTCGGAAGCGTACAGACTAAAGCATGCAAGGAAATAGTGTTTTAAACAAATCCGGAGCGTGCTAAGAGGTTGTCTGCGCGGAATGACTGTGTGCGTGACCGGAAACGAAATCAAAAACCCGTGCAAGAGGAGTGGATTGGGGAGGGTGAGGCAGCTTCTACGTTTTTTTGATGACTTGGGAGTACTTCTCAGAAGTCATCATGAAACACACTTCTCGATCCTGAAACCTTGAACCTTTAAATCCAAACTTTAAACCCTAAACCCCAAACCCTAAAACCCCCCAAAAGAACGAGACGTTTCAAAGCACGCCGAACCCCGAGTCTCGGGATGATGGTACCGCAGGAGATCCTGAAGCCGGCCTGGAGTTTAGGGTTTAGGGTTGTAGGGTTTAGGGTTTAGGGTTTAGGGTTTATAGGGTTTAGGGTTTGGGTAGGGTTTAGGGCTTAGGGTTTAGGGTCGAAGGGTTCATTTGAAGGTTCATTTGGAGGTTCATTTGGAGGTTTCCCAAGAAGGGGTCCCACCCTATATAACCCCCCCAAACAAGAAGAATCCTCATTATGGGAACCCCCCCGCCCTCCGCCAAAAAAAAGAAATCGTAATTTTGGAGAGGAGAGAGACATATTTAACTTGGGGTTCAGGAGGTTTTAGGGTTTAGGGCTCAGGGTTTTGAGGTTGTAGGGTTTAGGGAGACGTGAGGATGTGTGGCTCAAGATTGTGTGGTTTAGGGTGTAGGCTTGGATTCAAGGAACCACAAACCCCAAAACCAGGGCTTTTGCACAATGACAAAGACCTTCCGCCACTGAAACCCTAATGCCTCCAAGCCACCTATAGGCGAGGGCTTAGGGTTTACAAAACGCACTAAGGCCAGCGGCGACAGAGCATTAGACCCCAAAGGCTTTCCGTGTTAGTAGGGCATTGGGTACCCTATAGACTCCCCAAGAGTTCTGAAGGGTTTGAGGTACCCTCGAATTCCCTACCAAGAACGACTTGGTAGCCCAGGAACCATATTACAATAAGGGTACCCTTTGTGGGGGTTGGTTACTGTATAAGGGAACGCAGAACCCAAAAAAAGGGTACAGGGTACCACTGGGCTACCAAGATGAACAAAGCCTTGACCCTCAAATGTCCAGGCAAGCTGCGTAGAAGCCTCGAAAGCCTCGGGCATGCACGGACCCAAAACCCTAAACCCTAAACCCTAAACCCTAAACCCTGAACCCTTGAACCCTAAACCCTAAACCTTAGACCTACACTAGTAGATGTGCACTATTGTACATTATTTAACACTAAACCCGCGACCCTACGCCCCGAGACTTGCCCCTGACATCCCAAACTCCCCGTTTGATGGTCTAAAACCCTCGCCCAAATACTAACCCCCCACTACCCCTAAATTTTCGACTTTCCAGTAGAGTATATCATAAGGTTATAGTACATTCTAATGCACTACCGTATGCGACTCCCGAGCGCTCCGCACGGGCTTTCGGTGTCCCCTGAGGTTTCCTTTGCCCTCCCTTGTTCGGGGTTTTGGGGTTTCGGGCTCTCTTTGCTTCACGTGTTTCACTGCGTGGTCTGCTGCTGCGACAGTTTTGTCTTGACCGGTTCGGACATTCCCTTTGCTTCCTCTTGTCCGTGCTGGAGACCACGTACGGGATCGAGGTTACTGCACTTCACCTTGCACGGTATAATATAGCAGGTTGACCTATAGGATATTCCAGTATACGACTGTATGTTATAGGATATCCAAGTATATTCAGCATATGATTGCACATTAGTGTGTGTGTGTGTACATATATACAATATAATAGCAAAGCCATAGCAAATTACGGTATATCTGATCTTACAGCATATGAAAGATATTTGATATTACGAGATTTTTGACACACTTGGCCGTAGGTCTCGAATCCTAAGTCCTGAACCCTTAACCCCAAGACGCGAAACTGCAATTGAATATGTTCTGGCTCGAGAACTGACCACCTAGTCCCTGAAGGGACATCAGGTTCTAAACTCCCAAGGTTTAATTAATTAGGGTTTATGCTTCAGAGTTTATGGTAACCCTAAACCTGTCTCCCCTAAATGAACGTTAAATTGACGGTTGAGGCTTGGCCCTCGCCCCCCTCCCTAACCGCTACATTCAAAACTCTACATCCTAGTGGTACTAAGTCACCCGGTCCTCCAAGTACTGTATGTACGTTTTAGGGTTTAGAGTTTATTGTTTAGGGTTTGTTCTTGTCTGGAAACAGGGTTTCAGGGTTTAGGACGGTTTAGGGTTTAGGGTTTAGGGTTTAGGGTTTAGGGTTTAGGGTTTAAGGTTTAGGGTTTAAGGTTTAGGGTTTAGGGGCCTACAGGGCTTAGGTGCCGAGTGACCTTCCTCCTGCCAGATGCGCACGCTGCTCTGTAAGATGCCCTCGTAGCCGAACCCTTGGCTTAGGGTTCGTGGGGCTTGCAGGGTAGTAGCGTTTGTTCAGGTTTAGGGTTTAGGGTTTAGGGTTTAGGGTTTAGGGTTTAGGGTTTAGGGTTTAGGGTTTAGGGTTTAGGGTTTAGGGTTTAGGGTTTAGGGTTTAGGGTTTAGTGTTTGGGTTTAGGGTTTAGGGTTTAGGGTTCAGCAGCTCCGGGCCGAGCAGTGTCTAGTCGAGCTTGGTGCCTCGGGCTAGAAAATACCCACCCACCCAGAGAATCCCAAGACACTATTCAATACAAGAGGTAATATTCTCCACACAACTGATTTCAATTCTTCCGGCTGGAACCAAAAACGGGCCTTGCCCACGAATTTTCGTGCCTTGCCCACGAATTGTCGCGCCTTGCCTACGAATTCTCGAGCCTTACCCACGAAGATTCGGGCCCTGCCCACGATTTTTCGTGCCTTGCCCACGACTTTTGGGGCCTTGCCCACGAATTTTCGGGCCTTGCCCATGAACTTTTTGGGCCTTGCCGGCGCGTTGCACTGGGTTTTGGCTGCTGTATGATAGAGAGGGTTTCGGGTTTAGGGCTTGGGGTTTGGGGGTTATAAAATTTAAAAATAAAGGAATTTGGGTTTCTCGCTTTATAAAGCTTATGAGCCTATAGGGCTTATAGGGGGTCGCAGGCACACACAAAACATGGACTTTTGAGCAGTCAAGCTTGGGAACTACGACGTCTGTCTGGCAACCAGGGAAATAGGACAGCACATGGCACTGCTGGAAACCGAACCAAAAAGGGATGTTTTGTGCAGATTTAACATCCGAAAGTGCGAAGATCTGAAATCTGTGACATACACGAAAGCACTGCTTCCTCTTCAGGCAAATTCTGCCAGAGCCTCAATGAAATCTTCTACCATTGGCAGCTGGTACCTCCAAGCAAAAAGCAAAAAGGTACCGAGAGAGTTTGGAATGCTTGGGTGTAAGTTAAGGTTTGGGCTGTCGTGCTGTCCTTACAGCTTGCTGTACAAGAAGGCTCACAGAGGCAAAAATGCACTTCTCCTACCTTTGGAGTAGACCCTGGAAAAAAAAAGTATATACTTTTTAGGTATAAGTAGCTATAATAGGAACCCAGAACCAAAAAAAGTATTAAAGTACAGTACTCCAAAACCCAGTTCTGCTTCTCCCTGTTCCTGAACTGAATGATTCTCAAATTCTGTCGATCAGTTTGCTTGTCTTTCGTCACTTTTGTATTTACTTATGTCCTTCTTTCTGTGCACTGTGTATCAATATCGTCGTTTCTTTGTATCGTCTTTCTTTCTGTGGTTGTGTATATATTTGTTTCTTGCTGTGTCATTCGTTCGTTCTGTCATTTTTTGTGTCTGGCGGGGTTGGTTGGTGGCAACACCCGTTTATACAGCGACCATGCCCAAAACACTGGTACTTTCAGCGTTCTCGCCTCTTTGTACAACATAATAAATGTTCTGTTTGGGTTCAGGGTTAAGGTCGACAGGAACGTTATTACCCCCACCCCCCCCCCCCCCCACCCACCCCGGGGAGGGGCGGGCAGGGGAAAGGAAACATCACTTTCTTTGAGTGTTGTGTGTGTGGTTTCTTGATTTCAGTTGGGGGGGGGGGGGGGGGGTGGAGGCTGGACCCTCTACAACCTAAATCCCCAAAACCCTAAACCCCAAACCCAAAACCCACACTGACTTTGAATGCCCCGGCATCTAACATACGCACCGAAGGCAGCCCTACCCCCCCCCTGCCCCCCGCCCCCCCCAAACCTGTCAGGTTTTGTCCTAAACCCCCCAAGCCCCCAAAGTTGAGGGTAAAGCTCAACTTGGACAGCTCTCATGACTGGGCCCACAGAAGTAGACTTGCCTGCTGGCTACGGTCAGAGCTGATGCTTTAGGGTCTAGGGGTTAGGATTTGGGAAGAACTTCTCAGCTACCCCTGAACCTTCACGTCATGCAGCCTCCTAAACCCTAAACCCTAAACCCTAAACTCTCTGCCCAGGCGGCTCTTACTGGCCGAGAGCTTCGTCTTTATGACATCCAGAGGGTGGCCCACAATGGTACCGGCAGCGGAGCCCGCCAGGGCCTAGGGTTTAGGGTTTAGAGTTAAGGGTTTGGGGTTTAGGGCTTCGGGTTAGGGCTTAGGGTTTAGGGTTCGGGTTTGGGGTCTCAAGGCGAAGCTTAGGCAGGGAGTGAGGCCTTACCCTAAATCCTAGCACCGAAGTCCAAAAAGTCTGCAATCCCAACTTTCAAAATTCCAAGCCCTATGAAATCCCCCAACCCTAAACCTTAATTCAGAACCCCGCCCCCCCCAAAGAAACATTGATATCAAAGATTCTTCCTCAAAAGGGCAGTATAGGGACCATTATCTTAAATCAAGCCCCTGAGGCCCCTACATGTCTTAAGCGTGCCGGCACATACTCGGCCTCGACGCTGGGGTGTGTGCGGAGGGGGACTCCAGGGAGGTTGGGCGAGGATTGGGGGTTTAAATTTCAGTGTTTAGGGTTTAATGTTTAGGGCTTACATTGTTCTGAAATAAACCTGCAAAGATGAAAAAGGAGTTAGGGTGTGGAGTTCAGAGTCGAGTGAAACCAGGGATGAGCGAGGGAGTGAGGAGTAGACCGGGCGAGAGTTCCGGGCGAGGAGAAGAGTTGAGTTTTTTCAATCTAACAACCCCACACCGAGGGTGGGGAAAAACTGAGTGGACTGAAGTCCGGCAGGGCAGGGTTTAGGGCTTAGGGATCTAGGGTCTAGGGTCTAGGGTTTAGGGTTTAGTATGATAGGAACAGGATGCTCGCAGCAAAGCACCCTGCGTGTGGCGAAGCGAGTGCGATGCGGAGCTCATGCGCGTTGAGAAGTTGCTTCCATGCCAATGTGCCACTTTGAGAGCAGTGCGCTGTGGAGCGTCCGCCCCTAAGCCCTACTTGGAGGTTCGTGGTACTTATAACCCCAGCTATAAACTTATAACCCACTTCTAAGCCCCTTCAGTGCCCTAACATGGTTATAACAGGGTTGTAAGTACAGCTATACCCTGAACCTCCAAGCAAGCTAAACCCTAAACCCTAAACCCTAAACCCTAAACTGCACGGTCATCTTGAGGCTGATGTACCCACATGCCAGGACTGGCACAGGACACGGCATGGCACAGGCAACAGCATAGAACTGGGCCATGAAGTTAGGGTTTAGGGTTTAGGGATTTGGGTTTAGGGTTTAAGGTTTAGGGTTTAGGGTTTGGGTTTAGGGTTTAGGGTTTAGGGTTTAGGGTTTAGGGTTTAGGGTTTAGGGTTTAGGGTTTAGGGTTTAGGGTTTAGGGTTTAGGGTTTAGGGTTTAGGGTTTAGGGTTTAGGGTTTAGGGTTTAGGGTTTAGGGTTTAGGGTTTAGGGCTAGAGAGCTTGGGGTTCAGGGCTTTCAGCTTGAGGACTACAGCCCTTTCAGCCGGAACTTTAGGGTTTTGGGGGGTTTGGGGGCTTCGGGGTTTCGAGGTATAAGGGTTAGGAGTATGGGATGTATTCGAGGAAACCCGAGCTCACAAGCTTAAGGGCTTAGGGTTAAGGGCTTTAAGGGCTTAAGGGCTTGAGGGCTTAAGGGCTTAAGGGCTAAAGGGTTAAAGGGTTTAGGGTTTAGGGTTTAGGGTTTAGGGTTTAGGGCTGCGGACCCAAGGCGCCGCGCAGAAATTCCGCTCTTGTTTTGGTCGCCTGGCCAGGCCGTTCGGATTTGTTCAGGGCTCCTAGGGCTTACGAAGGTTTAAGGTTTATAGGCTTTGGGCCCGAACCCTAAACCCTAAACCCTAAACCCTAAACCCTAAACGTCTGTTAGGTGATTCTCGAGCTTTGGGTTGCTGGCTTAAGGCTTGGGCCTTCGGGGTCAGGGATTTTGAGGCTTGAGGCGGTTCAGAGCTTCGGGGGCTGGAGGTTTTATCGGGTTCTTAAGGGAGGGGGGTTCAAGGGTGGTATGTAACCCAATAGTACCTAATGCTCCCCACTACTCCCCAAGGCTCCCTAAGAATTTCTAGGTATCTACCCCACTTGAAGCCCCCTAACCCTAAACCCTCAACCCTAAACCCTAAACCCTAAACCCTAAACCCTAAACCCTAAACCCTAAACCCTAAACCAACCCTAAACCCTCCCTTAAGAACCCTGTAAGGTTTGGGACGTTTGGGGGGGGCTTGGGGCTCTGGGGGGTGTTCGGGGTTTAGGGCTTCTGGGGCTCGGGGATTAACAGGGGTTTAGGGTTTAGGGTTGAGGGTTTCGGTTTAGGGTTTAGGGTTTAGGGTTTGAGGGTTTTGGGGTGCTTTTCGGGCTTTGAGGATAGGAATAGGAGTTTAGGGGTTTAAGGGCTTGAGGGGCCTAGGGCTTTGGGGCTTAGGGGTTAAGGATTCGAGTGTCGGGCTACAGGCCTTCGCAAAAAAAAATCTACAACGGACAGGAAAACCTGGGAAGAGGGCCGAGGCCTCAACGATATTAAGTCAAGGGCAGCAGCTAGCGATCTACAACCCACCACCCTGAACCCAAAGTCCTAAACTCTAACCCCATCAAACCACATGCCAACGGGGCCCTTCCATCCATTTCTTGCAGAGCTCGTTGACGGGGAAGTTTAAGGCGTTGGTAAGGCAGCGGTGTCCAAGCATGGCGCCGTTCCCTGCACTGCCGCGCAGAGGAGGGTAAGGGTGGGGGTGGGGGTGTGGGTGGGGGGGGGGGGATTCCTGGATTAGAGTCGCCTTTGTGTGTGTGTGTGTACACTTTTTAAGGAGTGGGCCAAGAGTTGGAGCGGGCCACGAGTTGCGATTCATAGTTCAGGGCTTCTAGGGCATGGAAGTCCGCAACCGAGACTCGGCTTAGAACTGCTGGAGTGAGTCTGTAGAGCTTGTCCCTGAACACTAATCCCCTCCCCCAAACGCCAAGCCCCCCCCCCCCCCCACCACAGCCCAACCCCCTAACCGCCCCCCCCCCCCCCCGGAAAACCCATAGCTTCACTGCTCCATCCAAAACAGCTCCAGGCACGGTGGTGGGGCTTGCTAGCGCAGTATAATCGAGTATAGTTCTGCTCGAGTTTCCTGTTGCGGCCAGCTAAAGCCTATACTATGCTAACTCTGCCCTCAACCCAATAAACGCAAAAAAAACCCTAAGCAAGGAACTTTAAGTTCACAGACGCCAAGCAGTTACCAAGGCCAACTTGCTTCCTGTTGGGTCAAACTATGGCCCGGCCATCCTTTTAAGCCGTTGTCCTCTAGTTCTGGCCTTGTGGCTTGAGATTACATAGGGGGTCCGAAGATTTTGGGTTGCTTGTTATATAACCCTTGTATACACTAGTTACAATAAGGGCCCATACTTCGGATCCCTATAAACAAGTGTAAGGGACCACACGCAGCGTACCATGGCTCCGACCTTAGAGCATACATGCATGTTGGGGTTTTATGGCTTAGGGTTGTCGGGCTTTGGGTTCCCCAAACCCGAAACCCTTAACTCTAAACCCCTAACCCGAAACCCGAAACCCTAAACACTAAAACCCTAAAACCCTAAGCCCTACGTCCTGCGTCCTACGTCCTAAGGGTTATATGGCTTTGGGTTCAGGCTACAGTGGGTTCCTACTACAAAGAGCCTGTGGCTTGGAACTTAGGATTCGAGTTCGGTCAAGATGGGGGGGGGTTGGTCTCCTCCAAAACCCTAAACCCTAACCCTAAACCCTAAGGCCTAAGCCCCAAACCCTAAACCCAAAACCCTAAGCCCTAAGCCCTAAGCCCTAAACCCTAAACCCTGAACCCAAAGGCAAATTCACATGGGGGCCTCGCCAAAAGGCCTGCAAGCCCCCTTCTGCGTAGATGCTGCGTGCTGTGCGGAGGATGCCCGAAGCCTGGCAAGCGGGGGGGGCTCCCTAAACTCTTCATGGGGGGGGCTTGGGGGCTTTTTTAGCGAAACCCAACAGGGTTTGGGGTTTAGGGGCTTTTTTAGCGAAACCTAACAGGGCTTGGGGTTAAGGGCTTTTTTAGAGAAACCCTACAGGGTTTGGAGGGCTTAGGGCTTAGGGTTTAGGGTTAGGGCTTCCTGAAACCTGTAAACCTCAAAGCCCTAAAGCCTGCAGCTGAGTCCTCGCGTTATCGGTTTTGTTCATGTTGGTGCTGTGGCACTGTAGGGCTTGGCTGTCTTGTTGTGTTGGTTTTGGGGGTTTAGGGCTTTAGGGTTATAGGGCTGATGGGTTAGGGTTTAGGGTTTAGGGTTTAGGGTTTAGGGTTTAGGGTTTAGGGTTTAGGGTTTAGGGTTTAGGGTTTAGGGTTTAGGGTTTAGGGTCTAGGGTTTAGGGTTTAGGGTTTAGGGAGTTGCAGAGTGCCCGTGCCCTCCCACCTCGCTGCCATGCAGTGGGAGCAGCTGCATCTGAATGACCTCGTCTACCCTTAAAGCACCGAACCCTCACCCCTCAAACCCAGAGTTTAGGGCTTCGGGTTTAGGGTTAGGGTTTCGGGTTTCGGGTTTCGGTTTAGGGTTTGGGGTTTAGGGTTTAGAGTTTAAGGTTAGGGACCCATGTGTAGACCTTGAGGATTTGCAACGAGACCCGCAAAAAGAGGCAATTGAGAACAAACCCTAAACCCTAAACCCTCATTCCTAAACCCTAAACCCTCATTCCTAAACCCTTATTCCTAAACCCCGCGTACTTCACACCACCCTGCTGTTTAGTAGGGTCGGGAATTAGGGACGGGGCCCCACATACTCCCTTAAAGCGTCATACATGGGCTATCAGGTGCCAAAGCCCCTCTTCCCTGTTGAGAACCCGGCCTCCTCTTTAAAGCCCTGAACCCTAAACCCTAAACCCCAAGTGCTTGAAGACCAGAACTGCCAATCCTCTTGAACCCTGGCAAACCCCTAAGACGTACCCAGAGAGGTTTCTGTACCCCTAAGTTCAGGGTTCAGAGTCTAGGGGAGAATACCCTAGATTCAATTGGGGTCCTTGGTCTTGGGGCATATTCCTGAATTACGGTATATTGGACTCTTTTCGATGAACCGTTGAGTCGAAACCGTCATTCTCTCTACCGCTTTACTACCAGCTGCTCAAGAACCCCCAAGAAATAGGGAGACCCTAAACACTAAACCCTAAACCCTGAACCCTAAACCCTAAACCCGAAACCCTAAATTGCCCTTAGAAGGAAGAGTGGGAGGGTTCGTTTAGGTGCCTATTTGGAGGATCGGGGGACTTAGTAGTGATACCTCGCCTCACCTAGGGGTGCGTCTTGGGGTTAGGGTTTAGGGTTTAGGGTGTAGGCGTAGGGTTTAGGGTTGAGGGTTTAGGGTTGAGGGTTTGGGGTTTGGGTTGGGGTTTAGGGGTTTGGGGTATGAGAGGGTGCCCTTGTCGGCTTATTGAGGTTGCATTAAGGGAATTTAAGGGCAAAAGGGCAGAACAGCGCATCTTCCACAAGGCTGATTCTCATACAAAGCGGAACCTGGAGTGAAGAGAGCTCCTTAACATGATTTACGGAATACTTGAAGGTTCATGGTACTTACTAACCAATTATAACTGTACTTATAACCCTACTTATGATACCCCTAAAGGGCCTTATAGGGGTTATCCCAATTGTAAGTAGGGTTATAGGCCCAGATATAATTGGTTAGTAAGTACCATGAACCTTCAAGTATTCCTTAATTGGGCGTATTGGGCTCCTTGGAGAAGCTCTGAATCTGAACCTGCAACTCTTCAACCCTAAGCCCCAAAATCCCCAAAACCCAAGCCCCAAAAAATCGTTTTGGGTGTAGGGTTTTGGGTTTTGGGTTGAGGGTTAGGGTTTATAGGGCTTAGGAGTTAGGGTTTTAGAGCTTACGCCCCAAGCCATACAGCACCACTTGCTTAAGAACCCCACCCAAACATAAAAAAAAAGAGTCTTTCTTATGAGACCAATATAGTGCCTTTCATTTTCTAAGGGTTTTCAAGCCAACCCTAAACACTAAACCCTAAACCCTAAGCCTAAACCCCAAACCCTAGACCCTAAACCCTAAACCCTAAACCCTGAACCCTGAACCCTAAACCCTAAACCCCAAACCCCAAACTAAACCCCAAACCCCTGAGCCCAGCGTCGATGCGACTCAACGGCGCGACAACTGTCTTGGCCGCACAGCCAGAGGCGCCTCCTGCAAACCGGGGTTGAGGGTTTAGGGTTGAGGCTGAGGGTTTAGGGTTTAGGGTTTAGGGTTTAGGGCTTAGGACTTAGGGCTTAGGGCTTAGGGCTTAGGGGCTTGGGTTTAGGGGCATCTGAGGCAGGGTCCCCTAAAACCTGAATCCGAAACCCTCGGGTTTTAGGTTAGGGTGTCATGCTTGGGTTTTTGAAGGGTTCGAGTCCAAGGTTTAAGGCCAAGGCTGGAGCCTGTCGGGTCTACAGAGGGTTGGCGAATAATCGCTTAGGGTATGGAAGTTTAGGGTTTCGGGTTTAGGACTCTTTTTTTGTTGGGGGGGTCGGGGGCCGGGGGGGGGGGGGGGGGGGGGGGGGTGGGTGCTTAGGCCTCCAACAAGCAAATCAAATCAGGTGAAGAGCAAAACTAGGCCAAAGAAAAACCTAGGAACCAAAATGGCACCCTTTTTGGTTTAAAGAGCTTTTAAGGGAACCTCATCCCTAAAAAAAGGGAAATGGGCTACTGGAGTTGGGGAGATAGCTTCAGTTCGTGTTTGGGGCCTCAAGAACGACGTGTACCACCAGAGACTACTGATTGCTGATAAGAAGCCCCCAAATTGTAAAAGTATTCTTTCTTACAAGGGCAATATAGGGATTGTTCTTTCTTTTGATTGTCTAAGGGTTCTTAAGCTTGTAGTAGAAGAGAAATTTATTGTTGATGAGACCTCGAGCATGTTGAAACCAAACTGGCGTAGCAAAGAAGAGGAATAAGAATCAGGAGCAGATGAAACACCTTTGACTATGTGCATATGTATATACAGTATACATATGTATATATATATATATGTCTATCTATCAATATCTATATACCTATATATACAAATACCTATATCTATCCATCTATCTATCCATTTATCTGCATATATATGTGTGTGCACATGATATTTCATGTAGGAGACATTTTTCACTCACCCAACTGCTAGATGACTCTTTGTCTGCCGGTTCGGCTCACGCCCATTGGGGGGGGGGGGGGGGGTTCTGGTTTAGGGTTTAGGGTTTAGGGTTTAGGGTTTAGGGTTTAGGGTTTAGGGTTTAGGGTTTAGGGTTTAGGGTTTAGGGTTTAGGGTTTTTAGGGTTTAGGGTTTAGGGTTTAGGGTTTAGGGTTTAGGGTTTAGGGTTTAGGGTTTAGGGTTTAGGGTTTAGGGTTTAGGGTTTAGGGTTTAGGGGGTTAGCGTTTAGGGGGTTCGGGTTTAGGTTTAGGGTGTGAGGGTTCAGGGTAAATCATCAACAGTGTCCTAGGGGACTACCAACTTGGCAACGGAAAAATATGGGGGTCCTTAAGGGAGGGGGCTTTTAGGGTTTAGGGGTTAGGATTCATAGTTTCTTCAGGGAGGGGAGGGCGTTCAAGAGGGGCAGGGGAACCTTAACGGGAAGCTCAGAGAGCCTTCGGGAGTAGAGGGGAGTATTAGGGAACCATGGGTTCCAAACCCTAAACCCTAAACCCTAAACCCTAAACCCTAAACCCTAAACCCTAAACCCTAAACCCTAAACCCCCTGGACCCGTAACGGGTTGAGGGACTAGGGCCTCTTATAGGCTGAGGAAACATAATTATGTTGGATGTGCACGAACCTCGCAACTCGCTCCCGGCACAGACGTGGCTCTTCTCCTTTCTCTTGAGCTTCCGCAGTGGCCTTTTCCGTCGTTTCAGCAGATGCCTTTTCCATCGCTTCTTCCACCTCCAACGCAGGTTTGTTGCGCCAGGCTTTTGAAAAAGATGATTTGTCCAGCCTCCACGATCAACACCATTTTGCCGTGTCCACATTTTCCTTTGTTCATCCTATGGCAAATTGGACCAAAACTGGGCCAACGGCAGCTTGGAGGTGCCCTCTCAGAAAGGGGTCCTGCGGACACCAGCCCACTCGGGTCCAGCGGACCAGTTGGGGCTGCCGGGCGCCCAGCAGAGGGGCTTGGCTTGCCGCACTCTCTAAGCGGGGGCCCGCTTGAACACCCGCCAGGCGGACGCTCCGTGCGCGATTCCTGCAAAGGAAAGCCCTCCTCCAACCAAAAACGAACTGACCCTAAACCATAAACCCTAAACCCTAAACCCTAAACCCTAAACCCTAAACCCTAAACCCTACACCTTACACCCCAAACCCCAAAACCCCGAGACCCCTAAAGCCAAAAGCGCGACAAAGCGCCTATGGCACCTTGGAGAAGGTGGCTTGGCTTCCGAAGCGGCACGACCACCTCCAGGAGGGATGGGTGCCCAATGGGAGACGCTTGGGAGGCATTCCTCCTCGGTTCCTCGGGTTTAGGGCTTAGGGTTTAGGGTTTAGGGTTTAGGGTTTAGGGTTTGGGGCTACTATTTGCTTAAGAACCCCAAAACAGTAGGTTTGGGTGGGTTTAAGGCTTAGGGCTTCTTTGGGGTTTAGGATTTAGGATGATTTAGGGCTTGTGGTTTGTTTCGGCTTTAGTGCTTAAAACTTGGGGTTTAGGGAGGGGAGCTTGCGCAATTTTGCCCTGACATCTTCTACTCTGCGGCTCTGTGCTCCGCAAAGATTTTGCAAGCTTAGCCAAGTCTGCGTGGTTTTGAGCGTGGAAAAACATTCGGTTCATGCGCCTGTAAACTCGCAGGTGTGCTACTACGCCTGCGTTATAGGAGCCTGAATAAATGAAGCAGAATTTGGGGGCTATTAGAGTATAGTTATAAAGGGACCATAAGGGAATACTATTAGTAATTTTTCCGACCCCTATACTACGGGTTTCCCGTTCACATATGCGCCCCTTTAAACTTGGAGGTTCATGGCACTATTTTTGCACAAATATATCTGTACCTGTAACCCGCTTGGAACCATGTTAGGGCACTTAAGGGGCTTATAAGTGGGACCTCAGCCCTAAATGGAGATGATCTGCTGAGCACAGAAGGAAACAGCCAGGATGGGAGAATGAGGGTGTTTCGGTTTCGGGAAGATGTCTTCCGCTCCAGGTTTCGGGTTTAAAGGTTTAGGGTTTAGGATTTAGAGTTTCGGGATTTCGAGGTTTAGGGGATTTGGAGGTTTAGGGATTTGGAGGTTCAGGGATTTGATTTACGGGTTCAAGGTTTGGAGTTTTGGTGTTTAGGGTGTGCAGTTCAGGGGGCAGGAGAAATGGCTGCGACTTGTCTGATGTTGCCTTATTATGGGCCTTTCAGAGACTCCAGTATGTAAACCCTAAACCCCAAACCCTAAACCCTAAACCCTAGCTCTAACATGACTTCAGGAATATCCCTTCACTAATGGATACTGGAATCCCTGGGTTAGGCTTGCGTCGAGAAACAGGTAAAAACAACCCGGGCTCCGCATTCCGCACAAAAAGCCCATTTGGATGTTCATGGCATTAATTAAGCAATTGCAAAGGGTTTAGGGCTTAGGGTTTAGGGTTTAGGTTTAGGGTTTAGGGTTTAGGGTTTAGGGTTTAGGGTTTAGGGTTTAGGGTTTAGGGTTTAGGGTTTAGGGTTTAGGGTTTAGGGTTTAGGGTTTAGGGTTTAGGGGATATACCCCAGTTACAACTGTACTTATAACCCACATATAAGCCTCTTAAGTGCCCCGATATGGTTATAAGTACAAATATAAGTACAGTTACAATTGGCTAATGAGTCCCAAGAAATGCCCGTCATTACGGAATATGCATTACGTCAAATGGGCATTTCTCAAAATAGGGGTACCCGCTTTTATACCCCAAGTAGCACAGAATGCCTTAAAGGGACTCCCAAGAAGGGTACCCCTATTCTCGGAAACCCCCACAATAAGGATCCTTAATGTCGGGACGCTGAAGCCGCAGAGTAAGCCGAACGAAACCCTAAACGGCCCAAACCCTAAACCCTAAACGGCCCTAAACCTACAACTCTAAACCCATAAAACAACAAAACCCTCAAGGCCTTAACTAGACCCCTAGGAAAACAAAGGGTACCCTTTCTGGTTTAAATGTCATAAATGTCTTAGAAGGGAACCTAAACCCTACAAAAGGGGAAAAGTGTCTATATACTCTGGATTCTGAATGCTTAATAAAGATTTCTTGGGTGCTCTCCGCGGGCTTAGGACTAAGGTCAAAGGCTTTCGGAAAAGCTTCAAGAATTGAGGTCCAGACTGCTCGCGTTTGGGGTGCAATACCTTGTCTAAACCCTCAACCCTAAAACCCTAGACCCTACACCCTAAACCCTAAACTTGAGCTTCCTCAAAACAAAAATAGTTCAGTGGCTGCCTCGTCCGACAATTTCGCGGGCACGCTGAGATGATTCGAGTACACTGCAGCAGTGAAGCTGGGGTTCGCAGCAGCCGGACTGGCTCTCATCATGCTTGCTTTCTACGAACTCGGCGAAATCCTACCCCTAAATCCTTCGCGGAAAGCCGAAACCCTAAACCCTAAACCCTCTTTGGCTGATGCTTGAAGGTTTAGGGGTATGGGGCTTGGGTTAGAGATGAAACCTAGCTGCTCGAAGACCTAACTCCTAAACCACTGACCAAACCTCGCGGCATATACCTTAATAGGGACTACAGTAGTACAGGGTATATGACGCCATTTTTAGCCTTCATTTGGTCACTAGGTAAGCTTGCAATTACCCTAAACCCTAAACCCTAAATCCCTACATCCCTAAACCTCTAAGCTTGGAATATGACCGCGGAACCAAATCTGAGCCAGTTTGCCGCGACGCCGGAACGTGTCTGAGCTGCTGTGGCGATGCTGGGCGTCAGGGCTGGAAGAGTTTGGGGTTTCAGGTTCAGGGTTTAAGGCTTAGGGTTTAGGATGTAAGGTTCAGGGTTTAGGGTTTCGGGCATAGGGTGACAAACACAAAAACGAGAACAACACAGACAGGCAAGAACGCGGGGCGCCACAGCGTACCTTTCGGAAACAACAACCACAGTTGCAGACATAGAGGCTGAAGTTTAGGGTTCAGGGTTTAGGGTTTAGGGTTTCGGGTTTTAGGGTTTAGGATTTGGGGCTTAGGGCCCAGCCCAGAGCCTTGGGGTTCAGGGCTTCCCTAAACCCTAAACCCTAAACCCTAAACCCCAAAACCCTAAAAAGCTGATTTCGATTTAGACCCTAAGCCTTAAACCAAGGTACCTTGCCACTTCAGTCCGCACGTCCCAAAGATTTGATTGAGGGTAGCAGCTCCCGGGATCGCCTAGGGTTTAGGGTTTAGGGTTTAGGGTTTAGGGTGTAGGGTTTAGGGTTTAGGGTTTAGGGTTTAGAGACGTGAAGGGGCTCTCCTTTTCAAACATGACGTAGGTTTTAACTGAGAAAGGGAAGAAAGGGGTCCTACCAGGCCTAGGGTCCCTAAACCCTAAACCCTAAACCCTAAACCCTAAACCCTAAACCCTAAACCCTAAACCCTAAACCCTAAACCTCTTGGGGTTCCACTTTGGACCCTTAAGGTTGTACCCTTGGGTTTTGGGGCCCCTTTTAAAAGGATCCCTAAGAGACTATAAGGGCCATATTAGGAGTATTCTTAAGGGGAACCTTTAGGGGTACGGGTCTTCATCCCTTGAAAACCCTTAACCCTAAACCCTACACCCTAAAGTCTGAAACCCTGAACCCTTTAAAAACCTAAAACCCTGAAACCCTTATAACCTAAACCCTGAAACCCTAAAACCTAAAACCCTAAAACCTAAAACCTAAAACCCTAAAACCCTGAAACCCTTATAACCTAAACCCTAAAACCCTAAAACCTAAAACCCTAAAACCTAAAACCCTAAAACCCTGAAACCCTTATAACCTAAACCCTAAAACCCTAAAACCTAAAACCCTAAAACCTAAAACCCTAAACCCTGAAACCCTGAAACCCTTTAAAAACCTAAAACCTGAAACCCTTATAACCTAAACCCTAAACCCTAAACCCTAAACCCTGAAACCCTTATAACCTAAACCCTAAACAGGCTTGGGAGCTTGGCGCCTCCCAGTCTTGCCAGAAATCGGGTTTAGGGATTAGGGTTTAGGGTTTAGGGTTTAGGGATTAGGGTTTGGGGTCTAGGGTTTGGGGTCTCTGAACTGCTCTTTTCCGCACACGCCGCAGCTGTTGCTTTGGTGAAAGCAACGTCCGGCACGTTTAGAGAACCCTAAGCCCTATACCTTCAACCCTAAACCCCCAAATGTGGGGAAATGCGCAGCGCGAGCGCGCTTGTCAGCTAAGTTAGCTTGCCTTCCCCGAGCTACATATCCATGACTTGTGACCCTAAACCCTAAACCCTAAACCCTAAACATATCCATGACTTGTGGCCCGAAGCCCCAAACGCCAAACGCGCTAAACCCTGCAGACCCCGAGGTTGGGTGGTCGTGTGCCTTGGAGCAAAGAGTAAACAAAAACCTGGCCCAAAACCGTCACTTTAGGGTTTAGGGTTTAGGGTTTAGGGTTTAGGGACCCAACATAGGGGCAAAAGCGGCACCAAAGGCTTTCGGGCTCAAAATACGGGCATGTTCATGGTTTAGGGCTCAGTGAGGGTATAGGGGCCTATTTACCTACAATGCTTGTTTTTTCTTGTTTTTTCTGTTGGGGTGGTTTAGGGGGGGGGGGGTTTAGGGTTTAGGGTTTAGGGTTTAGGGTTTAGGGTTTAGGGTTTAGGGTTTAGGGTTTAGGGTTTAGGGTTTAGGGTTTAGGGTTTAGGGGCGTAGTTTACAATAAGAGAGCGGGCAATATGGGCAAAGATGTAAGCTCCTGTGATCAGATCAGGTCTCATCTCTTTGGGGTTACAGGTTGGGGCTTAAGGTCCGGGGTTTGCCCTAAACCCTAAACCCTAAACCCTAAACCCTAAACCCTAAACCCTAAACCCTAAACCCTAAACCCGAAACCCGAAACCCTAAACCCTAAACCCTATGCTTCACATTTGGAGGTTCAGGGTTTGGGGGCTTGGGGGCTCTAGACCAGACAGCCAGCCAAGCCTGTGTCAGCCTAAAAACTCAGGGCAGACATAAGCCCTTTAGGGTTTAGGGTTCAGGGTTTAGGGATTAGGGTTTAGGGTTTAGGGTTTTAGGGCTTGAGGTTACACCCAGACCCACAACCGCCAAACCCCAGGCCATGAAACCCTAAAGCCGAGTAACACCGAAACGGTAGAGCTTCGGGCCTTTAGGGTCATCTTGAGTCCACAAAAAAGGGGTGTGCCCTCAACCCGGGTTTGGGGTTTAGGGTTTAGGGTTTAGGGTTTAGGGTTTAGGGTTTAGGGTTTAGGGTTTAGGGTTTAGGGTTTAGGCCTAGGGCTAAGGCCACTCAGTCCACGTCCAGCGGGTGAGGCAAACGGCCAAGTCCCGTGCACATCCTCAGTCCCGATAGGGTTTAGGGTTTAGGGTTTAGGGTTTAGGGTTTAGGGTTTAGGGTTTGGGGTTTAGGGTTTAGGGTTTAGGCGTTAGGGTTTCTGCTTAAATCATACACCCCGCTCAGTGGGAGTCGGTACAGAAGTGGGCGCTCAGGAAGCATGCGTTCTGTGTTTTGGGGATGCTAGGGGATATGGGGGGCGGGTTGAACGAGTTGATCGAAATTATGGGACCTTGTGGGCTTAGGGCTGGGGACCTTTAGGGTTAGGGGCCATTTCTGGTATTTTCAACAAAGAGGAGCACACTATGCTGGAGACCAGCACGTGCACATAATTTGGACCAAGCCGCATACACACAACTGGACCTTTGGGCGGGTCGACGGGGCTTAATTCTTGAGGCTCATTGAGGGCTTGTTTAGCTGGGACATATTGGCACTTACACCCCCCTCCCTTA
Organism: Symbiodinium natans; assembly: GCA_905221605.1. Lineage (NCBI taxonomy): Eukaryota > Dinophyceae > Suessiales > Symbiodiniaceae > Symbiodinium > Symbiodinium natans. The sequence continues at coordinate 706,468 of CAJNDS010001101.1, forward strand.
AACCCACCTTCTTCCTTCTGATGATTGGCAAAAAGAACATGCTTTGCGCAGGGGAGGCGCTTTGTGTAGAGGCCCTGAGACTCTTGGTCCAACTGTTTCTGGCGCCGCGTCACCTGAAGGAAGGGTTTTAGGCTTCAGAGGCTTAGGCTGAGGAAGCAGGATTTAAGGATCTTTGCACCATAGCTCGGCTGCTTACCAGCTTTATGAACGTCATGCACTGGCTTCTAGCGGGTACGGCTCAAGGATGCTTAGCCCCACCACACTACCGGCCGAGACGATCTGCGTGTGCCAACTTGGCCTGCTTTAGCCAACTCAAGCTGCACGCAAATCAGCTAAAGCTCACAAGCCCTTGTGTGCCTGTGCGGGGCCGCAATCTGAAAACGAAACCCTGAACCCTAAACCCGGGCTTAGGGCAATGGTTCGGGTTCGCGTTCAAGGGTTTATTTGGTTTAGGGCATGCATACCTTCCACGAAGTTCACGGGATGAGCAGATGCCTTTGAGGTTGGAAAAGCCCCGAAAAGGAAAGCTCCTAAATCTGACACCCCTCTTACACCATGAAAAAAGGGAAAGTATGGGACATCCCGGGGGGCCCTACCTGGTGCCTCATCCCTGCATCCTGCCCTATGTAACATTCTTACTTGCCCATGAAGCTTTAGGGTTTAGGGTTTAGGGTTTAGGGTTTAGGGTTTAGGGTTTAGGGTTTAGGGTTTAGGGTTTAGGGCTCCTGTTCCGCAATACAGAGTTCGGGGAACTGAAAAGGCGCCTTCTCGCGAAGCTGTGTGAGCTCCTTACTGGTGCCCGATAGGGCCTGCACTCTCTCCGCGGTCAAAGGATTGCACTTAGGGTTTAGGGTTTAGGGTTTAGGGGTGGCTTAGGCCCTTCATCTCATCCCGGCCCTTTGACCACCCAACTCCTCAGAAAGTCTTGTCCCAACTTGTCTTTACTCATCTTGGCAGGCCTAAACCCTAAACCCTACACCCCATAAACCCAATCAACCCTCATAGACCCCCAAACCCGAAACCCCTAAACCCCGAAACCCCTAAACCGTAAACCCTCAACCCTAAAACCCGAAACCCCAAACCCGAAACCCGAAACCCCAAAACCCTAAAACCCTGAAAACCCTAAACCCCAAACCCTAAAATCTAAACCCTAAACCCTAAACCCCAAAGCCCTAAACCCTTACTGGTGGAAACCTTGACTCCTTGAGGGCGCAGGCCTCAGGGCTCGGGGTTAAGGGTTTAGGGCTTAGGGTACAGCTCTCGACTTACCCAGAAAGCCCTATGCCACTCACTTTGGGTTTAGGGTTGAGGGTTTGGGGTTTTGGGTTTAGGGCTTAGCATTTTTGGGGTATTAGGGCTTTAGGATTTAGGGTTTTATGTTTTTGGGGCTCATATGGGGGTTTCCGAAAATAGGCGTACCCTTTGTGGGGGTCCCTTTAAGGGCATTCTATTCTATTTGGGGTATACAAGGGGTACCCCTATTTGGGAAATGCCCATATAGGGATCCTTCATCTGATTTAAGGTTATGTTCTATAATTAAGGGGTCTCGGGCTCTCTGTGTAATTTTGGGCCTCAACTCTACAAAGACTAAAGGCACTGTTGTAGCCCATCAACCCTGAACCCTAATCCTAAACTCTGAACACAAAATGCTAGAGCCCCAGCCCTTAACCTGAACCCTAAACCCTATACAAACCCTATGAACCCTAAACCTATACAAACCCTATGAACCCTAAACCCTAAACCCTGAACCCGATACAAACCCTATGAACCCTAAACCCTAAACCCTGAACCCGATACAAGCCCTATGAACCCTAAACCCGAAGCCCTAAACCTGAACCCTAAACCATGTGAGCCCTAAACCTAGTGCCTGGAGGTCGCGCAGCGCCGAGGCACAGTCGTCAAGGCCTCGGGCCCTCGGGCCGATTGGGGTTTGGGGTTTGTTTGGGGTTTGGGGTTTGTTTGGGGTTTGGGGTTTGGGGTTTGGGGTTTGGGGTTTGGGGTTTGGGGTTTGGGGTTTGGGGTTTGGGGTTTGGGGTTTGGGGTTTGGGGTTTGGGGTGTGGATTTGCGAGCAGTGGTAGGGGTGCCTCTAACAACAAAATCTTTTCTGGGTTTGAAGGGACTATATAGGGATCAAGGGTAATAACATATCCAATTCTGTTCAAGGCTACCCTGTTATCTGGTACCCTTTGTAAACCCTAAAGCCCAAACCCTACACCCTAAACCCAGCCCCGCCCAAGCCCCACCCGTGCCGATGCCGTCTCCACGCGTGTCCCCAACGCTAAACCCCAAATCCTCAACGCTAAACTCCTAGGATCCTACTCGGAGGTTCAGGTACTCATACCCCCAATTGTATCTGTACTTATAAGCCCACTAAGACTTCTAAGTAGGTTATAAGTAGACTTATGATTGGGGTTATAAGTACGCATGAACCTCCCAGTAGACCCCACACCCGCTTCCAGGTTCAGGGTCTGGGGCAGGGGCTGAACAACATCAAAAACAAGTTCCCCAAAATTTAGCGCCGCGGACACCAGCAGCCCTCACAACCCCGAAATACCCGAACCCCTAAGCCCGAAAGCCTAAAGCCCTAGCTGCAAGCCGAAACCCCCAAACCTACAACTCTACACCCATGAAACATGAACACCCTCGAGGTCGTAAAGTCCAAACCCGATTCCCTAAACCCTAAACCCTAAACCCTAAACCCTAAACCCTAAACCCTAAACCCTAAACCCCAAACGCCTACAGCCCTGGGAGCCCCAAGCCCTGCGGGCCTAAAGCCCTGCAGCCAACCCTGAAGCCTGAACAGGCCCACAAAAAGCCCTACTTGAAGGTTCATGGTACTTACTAACCAATTATAACTGTACTTATAACCCTACTTATAATACCCCTAAAGGGCCTTATAGGGGTTATCCCAATTATAAGTAGGGTTATAAGCCCAGTTATACTTGGTTAGTAAGTACCATGAACGTATTCAAGTAGAGCCAGCCTAGAGCCCTACCCTAACAGCCAAATCGCCCTAAACCCTGAACTTTCACGGTTTAGGGTTTAGGGCCCAGGGTTTAGGGTTTATTTAGGGTTTAGGGTTTAGGGTTTAGGGTTTCGTAAACCTAAAGCCAAACCCAGAAACTAAGAGAGCAGTTGCTTCGAACTCCAGTTAGAACTACCGACAAACCTGCCTGAGCCTGAAGCCTACAAAGAACAACAACGCCAAAAGGCCTCGAAGCCCTCGAAAGCACACCCGCCGCCCCTTCTAAACCCTAAAAACCCGACACCGCAGGCCCCAAACCCTGAACCCCAACCTTTCGGGTTTAGGGTTTAGGGTTTAGGGTTTAGGGTTTAGGGTTTAGGGTGTAGGGTTTAAGGGTTTATATAGGATTTAGAGTTTAGGGTTTCGGGTTTAGGGCTCTACCTCACAGAGTCTTTCACCCCAAGGAGCCGAGATGAGCCTCAGCACGGCGAAAGCGCCCTGGAGGCTACTTGAAGTTGGGCACTTAAGGGCTTAGGCTTCGTACGAGTAGGGTTTAGGGTTTAGGGTTCAGGGTTTAGGCTTCAGGCTTCAGGGTTCAGGGTTTAGGGTTTAGGGTTTAGGGTTTAGGGTTTAAGGTTTAGGGCTTAGGGTTCAGGCCTTGAGGGTTGATAGGGCTCAGGGTTTATGGCTTCGGGTCTAGGCTTCAGGGTTTCGGGTTTACAGTGTAAGGCTTGAGGGTTTGGGGCTGAGGGTTTTCTACAGGGTCCAGGGTATCAAAACCTTTGTAGGGGTTCATGTGGGGCGCGCATTAATAGGCGCCCCCTCTTCAATTTCAAATTGGCCGACCTATTCAGGCCCTGGGACTGATTGGGATCCAGAGTGGGGTCCGCCATTAGGTCATATTATCGTCCGGGCGTCGTAAGAAAACTCGCGCGGTACGCTCAAAATCAACTGCCGGAGGCTATTCAGGGGTCCTGTGACTGTTGATCGTCCGGGCCGGGCGTCGTAAGAAAATTCCTTGCGGCGCGCCTTGAAAATCAAGTGCCGGGGGTCGCTTCCCTTTTAAACTCATCTACTCTCCCTATAAAAATCATGGACCGTTTAAGGAGAGCAAAAGCCAGCTTCGACTGGTCAGGGGAGAAGGGGAGGGGAGGGAATACGCTAAAGCAGGTCCCACATTACGAGTTCTTCGACGTGCTTTTGGCGGACCGTCCCTTCAACTTTCTCAGGGTTTAAAGAAGCCCTAAACCCGAATGCCTGAACCCGCAACTCCCAGTCCTCTTGACTGAAGGCTCTCCACACATCCTGTTTGGGGTTTAGGGCTTTCAAAGCCCTAGAAGAAACCCACCACCCTGAAACTCCCCAACTGAAAGCGACCCATGAACCCCCCTACACCCTGTAACCCCAGAGCGCTTGGCCCCAAACCCTAAACCCTAAACCCTCAAGCCTTACACTCTAAAGCCTAAAGCCTAAAGCCTAAAGCCTAAAGCCTAAAGCCTAAAGCCTAAAGCCTAAAGCCTAAAGCCTAAAGCCTAAAGCCTAAAGCCTCAAGCCTCAAGCCTCAAGCCTCAAGCCTCAAGCCTCAAGCCTAAAGCCTCAAGCCTCAAGCCTAAAGCCTAAAGCCTAAAGCCTAAAGCCTAAAGCCTAAAGCCTAAAGCCTAAAGCCTAAAGCCTAAAGCCTAAAGCCAAAACCCTAAACCCTAAACCCTAAACCCTAAACTGAAGCGAGCTGCGGGCGCTGCGGTAAGCAGCAGCGAGCGTGCAGGGGGCGACAGCCCCTGCCAGCTCCGGCCAGCTGTCGCGTCAGTCGCAGCGAAGGAGCTCCGTTAGCTGCACCTGAAAGGTGCCGGCGCACGCGACAGGCGTGCTGGAGCATAAGAGAAAATTATAAACCTTGGGCAAGGCTCGCGAGGAGCCTTCATAAGGCCCGTAAGGGGCCACCTGCCTGGGAGGCACGTGCCTGAGCCCCTACTTGCCTGCGCCGGCCTTTGCCGGGAGCTTGCGAGCCCCCTGCCTGGGAAGCCGCTTCCGGCAGACGCCTGGCACGGGAGTGGCCTGGTTGGCGCCTGGAAGAGTGGGAGGCCCCTGCCTGGGAGGCCCTCGGACCATTTCAGACCTTTTTGTGCTTGAGATGTTTTGAGCTTTTCCCAAGCCAGTTCTCAGCTATAAAGTCCCAAATCCCAGAGCATAATCATAAATCTCGATCCGAAGAGCAGTGTAACAGAGCGGAAAAGGATTCGAGCAACTATTTGGAAGGAGAGCCCTCAACAAATAGAATCCCTAAACCCGACCAAGGTCATAAATTGGGTGGGTGGGTTGGGAGAGGACGTGAACCTTGGCGCACACCACAACACACGCCCTGCGTGGTGGTGTGCGCGGAGCATGTGACACACCCTGAACCCCAACCCTACACCCTAAACCATGATGAGGAGCCGAGCCTTTCTCGTTCGATGGCTCCAGGTCCAGCACGAGGTTGCAGGCCCGCAAGGCGTGTTTGAAACAGCCCGCCTCCCGACTCTGAGCAATTTGGGGCGGATTTGGGGCGGATTTGGGGTAAATCCTGCAACCCTAAACCCTAAATCTTAAACCCCAAATCCCAAACCCCGAGAGTGTGAAGGTGTGAGGATTTTGTTTGTTGGCTTTGAGAGGTCAAGTTTTTGGAGTTTCGGGCCAGGGTTTGGGCTGTTATAGGGGCACAAAAAAAACACACAAAAATCCTGTTTGTGGATGCTTGAAATCCTGAGCCTTGTTCAGGCAGAGCGCGCGGTTCAGTAGGCACGCCTTCTTCCTGAGCATGGTGAGGCGCACGTGGGGAAGTAGGGTTTAGGGTTTAGGGTTTGGGGTTTGGGGGTCAGGGTTTAGGGTTTAGGGTTTAGGGTTTAGGGTTTAGGGTTTAGGGTTTAGGGTTTAGGGTTTAGGGTTTAGGGTTTAGGGTTTAGGGTTTACGGTGTAGGGGTTAGGGTGTAAGGATTCCGGAAGATCAGAGGTCCTTGCGTTTAGGGTTCAGAGCATGGAGGATCTTTTTTTCCTGGAGTTTGTCCACTATAGTCTGGGAGACAGGGGGGTCCCCTTCTCTTTGCGTAAGCTGGCAAAGAAATCCTAAGCCAAACAAAGGGAATAGGGGCATCACTAGACAACCCTGCCCCCCTAAGCCCCAAACCCTAAACCCCAAACCCTAGACCTGGAACCCTGAACCCCAAAGCCGATTCTTCCAACGGGATGTGTACAAAAACCCTGAACAACAAACCCCAAAACCCAAAACCCAAAACCCTATAAACCCTAAACCCTAAACCCTAAACCCTATAAACCCTAAACCCTAAACCCTAAGCCCTGAACCCTAAACCCTAAACCCTAAACCCTAATCCCATACAACGCCGGGGCACAGCGCGCCAACCTTTTGCTGCCTCTCCTCGCCCCCCCGAACGCCACGGAAGTCGTCGATGTAGCCCAGCTGCTCCTGGGGGCTATTAGGGTTTAGGGTTTAGGGTTTAGGGTTTAGGGTTTAGGGTTTAGGGTTTAGGGTTTAGGGTTTAGGGGGATTTAGGGACTTCCGACTTAGGGTTTAAGGGTTCGGGTTTAGGGTGTCGGGTTTGCAAAACGGCCGAATGGAATCAGATGCGGCCCTTTAGTCCCTTACAAGATCCCTCTGTAGTCCTTTAGTCTCTGAGTTCAACTGGAAACCCTGAAAAGCCCTAACTTTGGGTTTAGGGTTTAGGGTTTAGGGTTTAGGGTTTAGGGTTTAGGGTTTAGGGTTTAGGGTTTAGGGTTTAGGGTTTAGGATTTAGGGTTTAGGGTTTAGGGTTTAGGGTTTAGGGTTTAGGGTTTAGGGTTTAGGGTTTAGGGTTTAGGCACCCCCGAATTTGTGATGGACCGATGCTTGGAGGTTCATGACACTTCATAACCAATCAGAACTGTCCTTATAACCCACTTATAAGCCCCTTAAGTGCCCTAATATGGCTATACGTACAGTTATGATTACAGTTATCATTCGTTAGTAAGTACATTGAAGCTCCAAGTAGCCCTGAGCTCGTAACCCTAAACCCTAAACCCTAAACCCTAAACCTTGAGCTCGGAACCCGAAACCCAAAGAACCGACGACCCAAAAGCCTCGGACGCAAGGCGCGCCTGGATGAGGCGGAAGCGATGCGCTGCCAGACGATACCGGCCGGCCTCGCGTCAGTACTTGTTTAGGGGGTGTAGGGTTCAGGGTTTAGGGTTGAGGGTTGAGGGTTGAGGGTTTAGGGTTTAGGGTTTAGGGTTTAGGGTTTAGGGTTGCGGGTTTAGGGTTTAGGGTTTAGTGTTTAGGGTTTAGGGTTTAGGGTTTAGGGTTTAGGGTTTGGGGTTTGAGGCCACAACAAACAAAGCAAGGTTGTTTTGGCGCCTCCAGCCTCGGACATGTAGTTGTGCAAGTGACTGAAACCCTGGACCGATTGAGCCCCTCGACCTAAGCCGATCCAGGTCGTCCGCAGGTCGGTAGCATCCACGATGGGACCGTACTGCTTGAAGGTTCATGGTACTTACTAACCAATCATAACTGTACTTAAAACCCTACTTCTAATACCCCTAAAAAGCCTTATAGGGGTTATCCCAATTCTAAGTAGGGTTATAAGCCCAGTTCTAATTGGTTAGTAAGTACCCTGAACCTTCAAGTGGTCCCTTGTTCAAGTCAATCCCCTGAACTTGAACACCTCACTTGGACCTCCTGGGCCACTTCTGAGACCCCAAGGGATCCTCCTTGGACCTTGGCTGTCAATCTTAATCTTTATTTAAGACTCCAAACATTCCTGAAAATCTGCAAACAATTGAGTGTAAGCCTAAACCCTAAAAGGAGTAGGTTTGGGTAGCAAAGGACGGCGTGGGGTGGAAGAAAGTAATTATGAGACGGCCCTCCAGCATCGGGCCGGATTTAGGGTTTAGGGTTTAGGGTTTAGGGTTTAGGGTTTAGGGTTTAGGGTTTAGGGTTTAGGGTTTAGGGTTTAGGGTTTAGGGTTTAGGGTTTAGGGTTTAGGGTTTAGGGTTTGCAGATGCCGTGGAGGCTGGGATGCGGAGGAAGCTCGCTTTCGCAGGGGTCACCGTTCGGTCCAGTTTAGGGTTTCTGGTTTAGGGTTTAGGATTTAGAGGGTTTAGGGTTTAGGGTTTAGGGTTTAGGGTTTAGGGTTTAGGGTTTAGGGTTTGGGGTTTAGGGTTTCAGGGTTTAGGGTTTTTGGGTAAGGCACTGCTGACGCGCTTGACCACAAAGTTGTCAGGAATCCACTTGCCGGACCAACCGTGGGACCCCAACCCCTAAAACCTAAACCCCGCGCCCAACCATGCCACCAAGAATCTTACGGTCATCGTGGAACTGCACCGCCCCCATGTAAACCCATATGGAAGCACGAAACACCTAGAAACCCCTCAAAAACTTAAATCCAAAACTTACCCTACAAGCTTCAACTGTCGGCGCGAGAAGACGGCGGACGAAGTCTCGGTCTGGGATTCAGGGCTTCCTTAAACCCTAAAGCCTAAACCCGACGTGCGCCTTGAAGAGCACCGTGGCGCCTTCTTTGCAGCGCCCGAGTACCTGTTTCCCAGAAAGCCCGGAGTGGTTGAAGGCTAGAGTTTAGGGTTTAGGGTTTAGGGTTTGGGGCTTAGGGTTTAGCGTTTAGGGTAAGCTCCCTCGGGCTGGCACACCCCTGTCGGAAGGTCTTGGACACCGACACCCAAGTTCATGCCCTTCTTGGAAGGTTTCTGCTTCTTCTTCCTCTTCTTCCTCTTCTCCTCCTTTCCCTTCCGTTCTTCTTCTTCTACACACCCTGCCTCTCTTCTTCTTCTTCTTCTTCTTCTTCTTCTTCTTCTTCTTCTTCTTCTTCTTCTTCTGCACGCTTTAGGGGCCTGTCTCTCTCTCTCTCTCAAACCCTAAACCCTAAACCCTAAACCCTAAACCCTAAACCCTAAACCCTAAACCTTGAACCCTAAACCCTAAACCCTAAACCCTAAACCCTAAACCCTAAACCCTAAACCCTAAACCCTAAGCCCTAAGCCCTAAGCCCTAAACCCTAAACCCTAAACCCTCTCTCTCTCTCTCTCTCTCTCTCGCTCGGCCTCCAGCTTCCTTTCGTCACCGGCTCGGATCTGCTCCCGGCCGTCCGCCTGCCGATCCACGGAGACCAGGTGGAGGCGCAGGAGGACCTGAGATTTGCGTTTTTGGGGCTCTTGTTGTTTTTGGTATTTGTGGTTTTTTTTTTGGGGGGGGGAGGGGGGTTTTGGGATGTTTGGGTTTTTTGGGGTTTTTGGGAGTCTTGGGTGGTTTTTGGGAGTTTTGGGTGGTTTTTGGGGTTTTGGGGAGTCTTGGGGTTTTGGGGTTTGGGGGCTTTTGGGGCTTTTGGGGCTTTTGGGGCTTTGGGGCTTTGGGGCTTTGGGGCTTTGGGGCTTTGGGGCTTTGGGGCTTTGGGGCTTTGGGGCTTTGGGGCTTTGGGGCTTTGGGGCTTTGGGCTGGGGGGAGCAAGTTCCACAACAAAAGCTCAGTAGGTTTACAGGACAGGGTCTAGTGTCCAGCCCCACAGCCCTGGGTAATATGGAGCTCTTGCGGTCGAAGGCTGGACCGTTAGACCAGTATCCTAAAGCCCTGAGGCCCTCAACCACTTTCCTGAATCGGAAAAGATTGACCCTTCGTTTCCCTGAACCCGAAACCCTAAACCCTAGAGACTTAGAGGAGTTTGGGGTTGAAGGGTGCTTTGTTGCGCGCTTAGAAGGCTCGAGATCCTTGGGGACGAAATTGGGTTCGCGTGGGTCATATAGCCGATGCTTCTGCAATCCCTCTCGAGGTGTATCCCCGAACCCGAATCCCTGAACCCTGAACCCTTTCGGGGTTCATTTAGTCCCCATATATGTGAACCCTAAACCCTAAATCCTAAACCCTAAACCCTACACCCTAAACCGTAAGCCCATTTAGGGTTCATTTGGTCTGCAAGGAAATCCTACGGCCCCTCCGTTCAAGGCCACGGAGGTTAGGGTTTGGAGGGTGGAGGGTTTAGGGCCGTTTAGGGTTTAGGGTTTAGGGTTTAGGGTTTGGGGTTTAGGGTTTAGGGTTTGGGGTTTAGGGTTTAGGGTTTGGGGTTTAGGGTTTAGGGTTTAGGGTTTAGGACCAATCTTGGGACCTCAAACACCGAGCTCGGCACTTCAGCTGCGGGAAGCTCCTGCAGGCCTGTGGCAAACCCTAAACCCTAAACCCTAGACCCTAATCGAGGGTTTAGTTAGGTTTTAGAGTTTAGGGTCTGGAGTTTAGGGTTTAGACCCTAAACCCTAAACCCTGAACTCGTCGAAGCTTTGGGCGCCGGTTTTGGGCTGCACCTGTGACTCTATCCTAAACCCTAAACCCTAAACCCTGAACCCTAAACCCTAAACCCTAAACCCTAAACCCTAAACCCTAAACCCTAAACCCGATGTATTAGCAGCTCAATTTCCTTTTGTCCATACTGCGGTAATGGAGGAAAACTGTCGGTAAACAGACAGCCAAGCCCTGGTGGAGCCAGGCAGCTTGCGCATGAGTGGGATTCTAAGCTTCCAGGCTCTTAGGGGTTCAGGGTTTAGGGTTTAGGGTTCAGGGTTTAGGGTTTACGGTTTAGGGTTCAGGGGTTCAGGGTTTAGGGTTCAGGGGTAAACGGACTCGCTTCCATCTCCATGAATCGCGCCTCTCCTTGTCAACCCTAAACCCTAAACCCTAAACCCTAAACCCTAAACCCTGAACCCTAAACCCTAAACCCTAAACCCTAAACCCTGAACCCTAAACCCTAAACCCTAAACCCTAAACCCTAAACCCTAAACCCTAAACCCTAAACCCCAAACCGTAAACCCTAAACCCTAAACCCTAAACCCTAAACCCTGACCTAACCTGGGCTTCAGGGAAGTAGGGCCTGAGGTCTCATGGTCAACACTTTTCAAAGCTACCCAAATAACGAAGAATACTAAGCCCTAAACCCTAAACCCTAAACCCTAAACCCTAAACCCTAAACCCTGAACCCTGAACCCTAAACCCTAAACCCTAAATCGTTAGGTTGCGGTGCTGAAGGCTTCGTGGCTCTGGGGCTTTAAGGGCCTGGGGCTTTAGGGTTTAGGGCCCCCAAGCCCAAAACCCTAAAAGCTTCAGGGTTGTAGGTGAGCTGGGGGTCGAAGGGTTTATAAGGGTTCGGTTGAAGGGCTGTAGGGCTGTATGTAGGGCTGTAGGGTTGAAGGGTTTAGGGGTGTACACTGTCACTTCTCTGAATTATTCAAAATATGGTCACTTCTTGGGAGCCTCATTGTAAGGCGGCCCCCTCCTATTAAGGGTACAGAAAAACAGGGACCGTCATGTAGCGAACTGACCATATTATCCCTCCGTCACACTGACATACGACAGTCCTCTCCTGACGCCGACCCATGGGAAAAGTTCGAAATCCCAAAACCCTAAGCCCTAAACCCTAACCCCGAAGAGCCCGAACCGCGAAGATCCTGAAGGAAGCACGACAGAAAGAAAAGCCCATGGCCGCCGAAGCGGCACGTGGGGTAGCTTTAACTGCGGGGGTTTAGGGTTTAGGGTTTCGGGTTTAGGGTTTCGGGTGTAGGGTTTAGGGTTTAGGGTTTAGGGTCGGGTTTAGGGTTGTGAGGTAAGGTAACTGCAGTTCCAACTGGCATGTATGGGGGTGAGAGGAAGGGGGGTTGGGAACATGTAACCACGTTTAAAACTGCATTGCCAGGTCAAGCGGCCTATGCGCGGCTCCCTGCATAGCTGGGGATCGCTGCAGGTGAACTCGGCGATCTCGCCCTCTTTCATCCTTGGACAGGAAACCCCGCTTTCGCTTAGGGTCTCAAGGCCTAAACCAACCCTCCCTAGACCCCCCAAGCTGGGGCTTCCTGCCCTAAACCCTAAACCCTAAACCCTAAACCCCAAACCCTAAACCCTAACCCTAAACCCTAAACCCTAAGCCTAAACCCTAAACCCTGAACCCTGAACCCTACACCCCTAAACCCAAAACCCCAGAAGTTCAGGGTTTAGGGTCACCCGAAAGCCCCTGAAACAACCGTCATTTCCCATCACCACGGGCCCTAAACCCTAAACCCTAAACCCTAAACCCTAAACCCTAAACCATAAACCAGGAAAAAAGGCACCAAAACAATGACGATGAAACACCTATCAAAGAACCTCTGGGTGGCCCGGTAACCATAGGATTAGGGTTTAGGGTTTAGGGTTTAGGGTTTAGGGTTTAGGGTTTAGGGTTTAGGGTTTAGGGTTTAGGGTAACCATATCCTATGGGGTTGGTTACTTCATAAGGGGGCCCAGAACCACGAAAAGGGCACCAGTGGGCTGCACAGACCAACAAGCCTTTAAAAAAGAACAAACCCCAAACCCCAAACCCCAAAACTTAAACCCTAAACCCCAAACCCCAAATCCTAAACCCTAAGCCCTAAACCCTAAAGCCTAAACCCTAAACCCTAAACCCTCTTCGGCCCAGCAGCGAGCACGCCGCACACTCCAAAGCATCACAGACCTCTCCAGTCGATGCCCTAGGGTTTAGGGTTTAGGGTTTAGGGTTTAGGGTTTAGGGTTTAGGGTTTAGGGTTTAGGGTTTAGGGTTTAGGGTTTTGAGTTTCGGGTTTTGGCTTTGGGGGTGCAGGGGCGTTCCTGCTGTTTGGGGTTGGTGGGGAGACCTCCTCATGCAAGGCCTCGAGAGCCCCCTTGGACCCTAAACCGTAAAACCTAAACCCTAGCCCTAAACCCTAAACCCCAAACCCTAAGCCCCAACCCTCCAACCCCTAGACCCTAAACACCCCCAACCCTCAAACCCTAAACTCTAAACTCCAAATCGTAGCCCCCAACACCTAAACCCCAAACCATAAAACCCGAAACCCTCGACCCCAAACCCTCCAAACCCTAAACCCTAAACCCTAAACCCCAAACCCCAAACCCCAAACCCTAAACCCTAAACCCTACCACTCCCCTGGGGCAGGGCACCTCACCAAGTCCCACGCCGAAGCTCAGCGTCGCGCCGGCACAGAGCAGGGCACCCCGGGAGTCCTCATGGTTTAGGGTTTAAGGTTTAGGGTTTGGGGTTTGGGGTTTAGGGTTTGGGGTTTGGGGTTTAGGTTTTAGGGTTCAGGGTTCAGGGTTTGGGGTTTAGGCTTTAGGGGGTAAGAGCTTTTTTTGTTGTTGCTGGTGCGGGGCGCGCTTTTTTTCCTGCGGGTGCGAGGGCTCGTGTTCGTTTTTGCTGCGGGTGCCGGAGCGCCTTTTTTTTTGCTGCGGGTTCGGTCGGGGTGCGATCCTTTTATTTTTTATCTTTGCTGCGGGTACGGGGTGCTTTTTCTTCGGCTGTTTTCTCTCTATTTTATTCTAAAACATCTATGATCTTTCTATGTTAATCGGAAAGCCAAAAACCACTTTCTTCTCTATTTCTGGATATGAAAACCTCTATTTTCTCTACATTGTAATATGAAAACCTCTATTTTCCTAATTCTCCTATATTTCAATACGAACCCCTAAATTTCTCTATGGAAAATTAACGAAAACCTCTATTTCTCTCTAGTTTGTCGATATTGTCATCGTTTTCCTCTATATTTAATGTGGAAGACATGAGAGAGGATAACATGAGAAACTAATTCTCTGTGCTATCTCTCTATGTGAATTGCAATTAAAAGTATTTTTGTTCCTCTTGTCCTATTTGAATAGGAAAGCCATTATTTTCTCTGTATGTTAATAGGAAAACATCTATTATTCTCTATAGTTGTATGGTTTAGGGTTTAGGGTTTGGGGTTTAGGGTTTAGAGTTTAGGGTTTAGGGTTTAGCGTTTAGGGTTTAGGGTTTAGGGTTTAGGGTTTAGGGTTTAGAGCATCCAAGCTCAGGGCCGGTTTCAGTGCCGGGCACCGAAACCTCCACATGTTCCAAAGAGGCGTGCCCTGCGCAAAGCGCTCGGCTTCTTGTGGCCGTAGGAGGGTCTCTCCTTTTGGGCCCCTGTTAGGTCGCACTTTCTGGGTTCCCTTTCAGGAACCCCCTGAGGCAGATGGCCGCGTGGCCAAGCAACTAACCACTTCCTCCCTAAACCCCAAACCCTAAACCCTAAACCCCAAACCCCAAAACCCCAAAACCCTAAACCCTAAACCCCAAACCCTAAACCCTAAACCCTACAGCCCTAAACAACCCTAATCCTAGAAGATCCTAAAACCTCTCTCTTTTTCTCTATACGTGAATAGAAAAGTTTTATTTGGTCCATATTTTGATATGAAAACCTCTATGTTCTTGTTATCTGAATCGGAACCTCTATTTTCTCTATATGTGAATATCAAGACCTCTATGTTCTCTATACGATAATATGAAAATCCACTTTTCTATATTTTAGTAAGAAAACATTTTAGTAAGAAAACCTCTGTTTCCTCTATGTTGTCATAGAAAAACCTCTAATTTCTCCAAATTTTATAACAAAACCCTCTATTTTCTACAGCTTACTATTTTGTCTACATTTTCAAACTTCTTCTTCTTCTTCTTCTTCTCTATATTTCATGAGGAAGACATGAGAGAGGAATACGTGAGAAGCTTTATAATTCTCCATATTTTCAGAAAAGTATATATATATATATATCTTTATCTCTGACTCGCAAACAACAAGTACTTCTGTTCATGTTTGAAATATATATATATATATATGTATATATATATATATATGTGTATATATATATATGTATATATATATTCTCATGACACAAGCTCTATTTTCTCGATTCTTTACTCAGAAGACGTTTATATTTCCATTTTTAATCGGAAAGTTCAACTTCCACTCCTAGGAAAGCAATCGTATATTCCCTCTTGTTTTTTCAGGGGGGTTGGGGGGGGGGCACAGCCCCCTCCCCCCACCCATTTGCAAACACCACGCTCGCATCATGGGTTTGGAAGGGATTCGTATGCTTTGAAGCAAGCTTGCCCGGCTCAAAACAAACGGGGAGGTTGAGGGGGGGGGGGGGGGGGGGGGGGGGGCAGCCCCCCCCCCATTTGCAAACACAACACTCGTATCACGGGCTTGAAAGGAATTCGTATGCTTCGAAGCAAGCTTGCCCGGCTTAAGGGGAGCGCAGCCCACGCCATGTCACTCACTCGCCTGCGGCAGCCCCGGAAATAACGCCCGCGGGAAGGGGCGCGGTATGTTTTTTTGCTGTGGGTCCGGGGCACCTCGCGCCAGGTCACTCACTCACCAGGGGGGGGGGGGGGTCCGGGAAAAAAAGCACCCATAGCAAAAAAACACCACGGGTTCCATGTTTAGGGTTTAGGGTTTTGCAGGTTTAGCGATTCAGGTTTAGGGTTTAGGGTTGGAGCGGCTTGAGTTTTTGTTTTTAGGGGTTAAATAAGGGGGTTGAAGGTCTGAGGGGCTTGGGGATTTTACAGCTTCAGGGTCTCAGGGCGTTTAAGTAAAAAGCCTTATAAGGCTTTAGAGTTTGAAGGTCTCTGGGTTTTAGGGCTCGCGGGCTGAACCCCAAAAAACCGCAGGGTTCTGGGTTTAGGGTTAGGATTTAGGGTATAGGGTTGAGGGTTTAGGTCGCATCCTTCTAGGATAATCTGGCGGTGGGCACTGTGAAACGTCAGGATTTAGGGTTTGCAGCATTTAGGGCTTAGGGTTTAGGGCTTCTGAGATTTGGGGCTCGGTTTAGGTTTGGGGTTTGGGGTTTGGGGTTTGGGTTTGGGGTTTAGGGTTTAGGGTTTAGGGCTGTGGTCCTTGACGGCCTCTACACGCATGGTGCAGAGCTGCCCATCATCGGCCAGCTGCCAGGAGGGCCAGTCCTAAGAGTGGTCCGGGGTTTAGGGTTTAGGGTTTAGGCTTTAGGCTTTAGGCTTTAGGCTTTAGGCTTTAGGGTTTAGGGTTTGAGGTTTAGGGTTTTAGGGTTTTAGGGTTTAGGGTGGTCTTGGAGGTTCTTGGTACCTATAACCCAGTTGTAACCGTACTCAGAACCCACCTATCGGCCCCTTAAGTGCCCTAACATAGTTGTAATGGGGTTACTAAGTATCATGAACCTCCAAGTAGGGTTTAGGGTTTAGGGTCTAGGGGTTATTAGAGGGTTAGGCTTCGTAGGTCTGTAGGGTTCGTAGGGTTTACAGGGCTTAAAGGACTTCGCAAGGATTTGTTTGAAGTTAGGGCTTCTGCACACCAAAATGAAAAGGGCTTAAGATTTAGGGGTTTAAACCAACCTTGAAACCCTAAACTCTATCAACCCTGCTAAAAACCCCATAAACCCTAAGCCCTATAAACCCTAAACCCTGAAAACCATAAACCCTAGACCCTAAACCCCAAAAGACCTGAAAATCCTATAAATTCTATAAACCCTGTAAACCCTATCAAACCCTATACACACTGACCTCTATAAACCCTAAACCCTAAAGCCCCCTAAGCCCTGAGCCCAAAACCCTCTAAGCCGCAAGCCCTAAACCCTGTGAACCCCAAGCCCTAACCCTACGAACCCTAAGCCCTAAACCCTCTCAACCCTCTAAACCCTAAAAGCCCTATAAACCCTAACCCCGTAGACCCTGAGCCCTAAACTGAAAGCCTATGAACCCTAAAAACCCGAGGCTCCTCCTAAAGCCTCTTGGTAGCCCTTTCTGGGGTTAGTTACTTTCATAAGGGAACCCATTGCCCAAAAGGGCAAAAGGGTAGCCCTAAACCCTAAACCCTAAACCCTAAACCCTAAACCCTAAACCCTAAACCCTAAACCCTAAACCCTAAGGTCCAGAAGTTCCCTAAAGCCTCATCTGCTGCGGGTCCAGGCTCGTCGCGGCAGCAGAGGGAGCGCTTGCGGAGGCCGCCGTCCTGCGAGGCCGGGAGCCCCAGAGAGCCCGACGTATACTCCTTAAGGAATATCCCTTAGGGTTTAGGGTTTAGGGTTTAGGGTTTAGGGTTTAGGGTTTAGGGTTTAGGGTTTAGGGTTTAGGGTTTAGGGTTTAGGGTTTAGGGTTTAGGGTTTAGGGTTTAGGCCTTGGATTACAAAGGAACCCCTATGATGATTCAAGGAATATACCATTACAATATAGAGGGATCCTTATGATGATTTAAGGGGTATTGGGCTCGGGTTGCAGGGTCCGGGAGGGCTATGGAACCATACCCAAGGTTATTCGACAGTTTCTTCAAGGGTGATTCAGGGTTCAGGCTTCAGGGTTATGTAATTACCGTTTCAACAGCCACCACAAGCCCCTCAGGTTTGGGAGTTGGGAACCTCCTCAAACAAGAGTACCCTTTTAGGGGCTTCTTTTGCCAGGAATGCAGCGGAGGGGTCCACGATTTTTTGCAAGACCATGTAGTGTTTAGGGTTTGGCTTCTAGGGCTTTCTGGTTCGGGGGCCCCTAAACCCTACAAAAAGTCACCCTGCTTAATAACTACTTGTGCCAAGCCCCCCAGCCCTCCAAGTGGAGGCCTAAACCCTAAACCCCAAACCCGAAACCCTAACCCCTAAACCCTGTACGCAAACTGAGGGAGTGAGCTCAAGTATCCGGGCTATATTTCTTGTATCCCCAAAAGGACACCCGGTATATACACTCACCAACATTAAAAGCAACCTTATATATACTCACCGAAGGCAGTAATATGAACCCTACTTCATATACATCTTGCAACTGAGTTCTACAAGCCCCTACTGCATGGACCCTTTTGAACCCACATCCTAAACCCTACAGTTCAGGGTTTAGGGCTCTAGGCTTTAAACCCTGAACCCCAGATCATAAACCCCGAAGCTGTGCCCCCTGCTAGGCCTTCTCAAAGGAGGCGTCGGAGGTCTCCTAGGTTGCTCCTTAACTTACTTCTCCAACAACCCAAACAAACTCGAACTTTGTCATTCCTACAAGGTGCGGAAGTGCAAAACGCCTAAATCCGCCTGAAGTTCATCTGTTGCCTAAGTAAGTTAAGACGAAGTGCTAAGTAAAACGGTTGAGAAGGAACCCGGGGAGCCTGAACCCAAAGCACTGATAAACCCAAAACAACCCAAAGCCCTTAAACCCTTAAACCCCTCAACCCAAGGGCTGCGGGTGCGGGGCGCGGTCTTTTTTTTGCTGCGGGTGCGGGGGGCGCGTTTTTTTTTTTTTTTTTTGCTGCGGGTGCGGGGGCGCGCTTTTTTTTTGTTGCGGGTGCCGTGGGGGCGCGTTCTTTTTTTTGCTGCGGGTGCGGAGTGTTTTTGCTGTTTTCTCTATCTTTTACTGTGAAGACCTCTATTTTCTCTAATTTTTAATAGGAAAACCTCTTTCTTCTCTATATTTGAATATGAAAACCTCTATTTTCTCTACATTTAGCATGAAAACCTCTAGTTTTTCTAATTTCTCTATACTTGAATACGAAAACCTCTATTTCTCTATATTTTAGAACGAAAACCTCTACTTCTCTCTATTTTTGTCTATATCGTCATAGTTTTCCCCTATACTTAATGAGGAAGACATGAGAGAGGAATACATGAGAAACTAATTCTCTGTGTTATCTCAAAATGTGACTTTTTTTTAAAGGGTGCGAGGCTGAGGGTTGTTTCGGGTTTGGGGTTTAGAGTTGTTCAGGGTTTCGGGATGTCTAGGGCTTAGGGTTGTGTGGTGTTTAGGGTTGTTTGGGATTTAGGGCTGCTCAGGGTTTAGGGTCGTTTAGGGAATATGGTTGTTCAGGGTTTGGTGTTGTTTAGGGTTTAGGGTTAGGGTTTAAGGTCCTTCAGTGACAAGGGTCTCTTAGGGAGGGTTTAGGGTTGTTTAGGGTTTAGGATTGTTTTGGGTTTAGGCTTTTTTGGGGTTTACGGTTGTTTTGGGTCTAGGGCTATGTAGGGTTAAGCCCTTGGGGGAACCCGTGTTTTCTTTTGTTGTGGGTGAACCCAAACCCAACGAACCCTCATTTCCCAAACCCCAACCCCCAAACCCCAAACCCCAAACCCTAAACCCTCAACCCCTAAACCCCAAAACCCCTAAACCCAAAACCCCAAACCCTCAAACCCTAAACCCCAAACCCCAAACCCTAAACCCCAAACTCCAAAACCCCAAACCCGAAAACCTCAACCCCAAACTCCCAAACCCCAAACCCGAAACCCTCAACCCTCAACCCTCAACCCTAAACCCTAAACCCTAAACCCTAACTGAAAAGCCCGGCTTCGATGAACTCCCGGAGCTCCAGGTGGAGGGTCAGGAAGCCCGCGCCTCTTGTGATCCCAGCTTAGGGCATTTGAGGGTTTAGGGTTTAGGGTTTAGGGTTTAGGGTTTAGGGTTTAGGGTTTAGGGCTAGGGTCTAGTGGCTGAGGGCTTGAGGGTTTAGGGTTTAGGGCTAGGGTTTAGGGTTTAAGGCTTTGGGTTCAAGGCTACCCCCCCTCAGTTCCCCCTGAAGTAACCTTAGTTAGGCTTAATGATCCCTAAATTGGCGCAAGTATGGGGGGAACCTAGGGGAGTAGTATAGAGGGGGGTAGAAGGGACACCCATGAAGAGCCCAAACTAAAACACCAAGCAACGAAAAAAAAAAACACACCTCACCGGAAGGGCCTCCCCCCCATATCATTCTGGGTCTATTCCTTCAACGCGGGGGGTTCTTCAGGCTCTAGGGTTCAGGGTTCAGGGTCTAGGGTTTAGGGTTCAGGCTTCAGGGTCTAGGGTTTAGGGTTCAGGGTTTAGGGTTTAGGGTTCAGGGTTTAGGGGAAGCTGTGAGGGGCCTTCCAAAGCTGTGGGAAGGAGCCCCTTGGGTGCCCCCTGGCACAGCAGGGCCGCGTCCACGCGCACCTGGTTTCGGGCTTGGGGACTGGTAGGGTTTAGGGTTTAGGGTTTAGGGTTTAGGGTTTAGGGTTTAGGGTTTAGGGTTTAGGGTTTTGGGTTTTGGGTTTTGGGTTAGGTTTAGGGTTCAGGGTTTAGGGTTTAGAGCTGAGGGTTTCGGGTTTAGGAGTCTTGGGTTTGGGGTTTCGGGCTTCGGGTTTGGGGTTAAGGAGCCCAGGGTGTCGGGTTTACCGTAAGTCAGATTCAGGATGCCTATAGAGTTTAAGTTCCTTCCGGTATCTTCCGGCTCCGGCCCGAAACTCTCCTAATGAAGAGGCATAGGGAGGGACCCTGGAAGGGACCCCTTAATCTTATTCCCCCTTAAACCCCCTCATATGTACCTTATATCGTCCCTATATACCTAAGTGTAGCCCCTAAATGAACCCCCTCATATGTACCTTATATCGTCCCTATATACCTAAGTGTAGCCCCTAAATGACCCCCAAGGATTCCCTCTAGGGGTCCCTTGTCAGGGTCTCTCCGGTAGTCCCTTGACCTACACCGCAGAGACGTTTACTTTTATAGCAAGGGAACCCAGAACCCACAAAGGGGCAAAGGGTACCACTCAGCTACCAAGATATTCAGACAAGCCCCAAACAAGCAAAAAAAAACTCTGAATCCGGAAGCGATGGGATAAACACACGACAAGCCCGGACACCTCAACAGTAACCTCAGCAACCTTCCACCCCCTAAATCCCCTAAACATTCTGACCCTAAACCCTAAACCCTAAACCTGAAAACACACTCCCGTGGGAAGCAGCCAGCGTGCCTGGCAGCGTTCGCCCCGGCGCATGGACAAGAGCGCCTACGCAAACCATATTGGGAGGATCTAGAACCTTCGGGGGCCAAATAACCCCTAAACCCTAAACCCTAAACCCTAAACCCTAGAATCCCTTTTCCAGGTATATGAATCATAAGCCCCTTCAGGGTTCATTTTTGGCCTAGAAGAGGTGCGCTTTTCTGAGCCCTCAACCCCGTTCTTGGAAGCCCAAAAAGCCCCAATCGTGGGATCCTCAAAGGCCCTGCAGCCCAACAGGCTGGGTGTGTTCAGGGTTTAGGGTTTAGGGTTTAGGGTTTAGGGTTTACGGCTTAGGGTGCAAGGCCTCATGGTTTAGGGCCCCGCTGATGGCACGCGCGGAGGCTTTCCTGTTGTAAGGCTCGAGTGCCTCTAATATAGGGGTCGGAATCGTTATTCTTTCATCTTCCCTTATGGTCCGAATATATTGATACAAGAATACCTAATAACCCCCCAAAACCTTATTCTAATTGTTTAGGCCCCTATATTAATCCCCCCTACTCGCTAGTATGAAATACTCCCATTATTCTTTATATATTAGTATACAGGGAATTTAATTTTAGGGGGAGGTTCATGTAGGGGGAGGGGAGTACCCGGCTTCACAGTCTGGAAAGATGCTTGTGGTTTGGTTCAGGCCTTCGGGTTCATGGGTTCGTGGTACCTGGGAGGACGGGGAGGGCGGGGAGGGAGGGGAGGGCGGGGAGGGGGGCTACACTCCAAACCCTATAAACTTTCCCAAGCCCCGGTTGGGCGGGGGGGTTCCGGGTCCAGAAGAATTCCGGGCGCCGCCAGGGTTTAGGGTTTAGGGGGCGCAAAGGTTCAAAGGGCGGAGATGCGTGTCCGTGTCGCCCCCACCTTGTCCATGAGCTTCCATCCCTCCTCTGGATTTTGGATTTCTGGAAGTTTTTACCTGAATTACGCGGGAATCTTTCGTAATTACGATTTTAAGGCACATGTTCCTCAATCGAGGGTCTTTCGGCTTAGTGCTCCATCAGATTTTTGTTGATTTGTTATTATTAAAATTTATTCAGTATTTTTTGGGGTGGTATTCCATGCAAATGCAGGCTCATAGCGCTTGGAGTTGAAGAGGTTCGCCAAAAGCGCCCAACCTCCTGTAGCTAAGGAGTATACCCCCAAGTTCTCTCGGGATCCTTAGTCTGACTCATGAAGGCATAGTGTTGCAGTCAATTGAGTTCCTTTACCCGCTAGAATCACAAGTTTTCCCGGAATATTCTGCCAACTGAGTTCGTTGCGGCCACACGCTCTAATCGCAAGAATTTGGGGTGTAGCCCTAAACCCTAAACCCTAAACCCGAAACCCTGAACCCTAAACCCTAAGGTTTTGGAATTCAGGCAGCTGCAGTCTGAGGCTCCTTTCTTTCCTTCTGGTTCTGGTTCCGAAAACTCTCTGGTGCAGAGCTCTCTAAATCTTCCGGGTTTCGGGTTTGGGGTTTAGGGTTCAGGGTTCGGGTTTAGGGTTTAGGGTTTAGGGTTCAGGGTTTAGGGTTTATGGTTTATGGTTTAGGGTTTAGGGTTTAGGGTTAGGGTTCCATGGGCTCGAGGAAGCTTCGGGGCCCACAGGCCCGGATTAGGATTCAGGGTCTATTGTTGAGGGTGTAGGGTTTAGGGTTTACGGTTTGTTTAGGGGGGTTTAGGGTTTCGGGGTTCAGGGTGCGGTCCTGGATATGGGAGTACTTGGAGGTTCAAGGTACTTCTAACCCAGTCATAACTGTACTTACAATAACCCACTGGTAAGGCCCTGAGTGCCCACCATGGGTATACTTGGGTTATAAGTACAGTTACAATCGGGGGCTTTAAGTACCATGAACCTCAGAACCCTTTAAAGGAGGTAAGGGACCACGTCAATTGTCCATGTACCCTCAGAGCAAAGTTCCCGCAAAGCTCTGCCCAGCCATCTTCTTCCTTTCTGCTTACTCAGTCCTCAACCTTCTGGCACCACGTAACCTCTAGTTGGAACTGCACTCATTCGAACACGAACGTGGCAGGGGAATGTCTTAAATTCAACAGAGAAAGACTGAAGCCTAAACCCTGAACCCTGAACCCTGAACCCTGAACCCTAAACCCTGAACCCTAAACCCTAAACCCTAAACCCTAAACCCTACACCTACAAAGACTGGAAGAAGGCCTCAGGGATCAACGGATCTCGAAATCTCAGGGAACCCCCAGAAACCTGAAAGATCATGACCCCTCAACTACTGCTTACCAACCCCCCATAACATGGAGGGTTTAGGGTCAGGGATTTAGGGTTTAGGGTTTAGGGTTTAGGGTTTAGGGTTTAGGGTTTAGGGTTTAGGGTTTAGGGTTTAGGGTTTAGGGTTTAGGGTTTAGGGTTTACGGTTTAGGGTTTAGGGTTTAGGGTGAGGGATTTAGGGTTTAGGGCTCAGGGTTCAGCGTTTAGGGCTACAAAACGAGAATCACCCCTATCATTGCCCCCGCTAAATCTCACTCCAACCCCCCCCCCCCCCCCCCCACACAAAAAAAAAAAAAATCCTTGATGCCGAATTCGAAGCGATGTGAGCTTTCCAGTGGCGGCATGTCCTCTGTTGCCACAGGGTCAGGGCTTGGAGAGTAGGGCTTTGGGCTTCGGGTTTAGGGTCTCTAAGCCCTAAACCCTAAACTCGAAGCCATCGGAGGGGCCAAGTGCATTCCCCGTCTGCGGGTGCGGGTACCGGTGGTGTTTTAGGCCTCTTGCAAACGCTGGCTAGGTTTTAGGGCTTGGGCTTGGGGATTTAGCGTCTCAGGCCTACATGTCGCCCCTGCGACGATCGTGGACTCACACCCAAAAGCCCTCAACCTGTCAACCCTACACCCTGAAACCTGCACCCAACAACCTTACACTCTAAAGCGCTTGTGCCCGTGACATGCTAGACCCTAAGCCCTCAACGCTAGAAAATTGGGGGCTGGCCACAAGATGTCCTCAATGACATGTTCGAGCTCGTCCCGCGTCCAAAGCCTTCCACTATCTGAATCTTCGGGTTCCTGTTATTGGGTTTAGGGTTTAGGGTTTAGGGTTTAGGGTTTAGGGTTTAGGGTTTAGGGTTTAGGGTTTAGGGTTTAGGGTTTAGGGTTCATTCGGTCCATCTTAAATGTGGCCAGGAGCTCGAAACAAGCGTCTAAACTCTTAAAATCGGTCCCTAGGAACTCGAAGCAAGCGATTGCGAGGGGACCCCCGAAGCTTCTTAAACATGTGAAGTCCTGAAGAATATTTTTGACTCGTGACACGATCTTTTTCGCAATTTAAGTTTAAAAGTTCTATCGGCTAATAATTTCTAAGACTCCACCTGTTGAAGAATTATGTCTAATTCTTGAAATCGGTTCCATAATAAATTCAGTTTATCCTCATTTCCCGCATACATGTATATACCTCGAGAAATACATAAATAGAAATATACCCGCATAATGTGTACAAACTCGAAAAATTGGGATGCGATCCTCTTGTTGAAAAATAATAGTTTGTCATGTTCATGCCGAGCGTGCTGTTGAATCGAGGATGTGAGCACACGCCTGCGCGATGGCTTTGAAGGAACTCTTCTCGACGTCCACCCTTCCTTCTCTCCACAATCCCACAGCACAAGCACAACATGATGCACCCCGCCCCGGGAAAAAAAACCAAAACACACCCAGCATAAACCCAAACACCATAAAGGGGGCCACCATAACAAATAGAGAATGTCGGCACCGAGCAAAGTCGTACCAAAAATACATGGGGCCTGAAAGACAGATGTGTTGCCCTCAGCCCTCAACCTTCCGTGGGATGCGCGATGAACGGGCCTTCAGCCAGGCTCCCTAAACCCTAAACCCTACTGAGAAAGGCTGGCCTAGGTACCTGAACCGACTAATTGCCAGGATCAACGTATCAATTTAAGGTGACCGGCCGTCGGCCACCCTGGGTCAACCAGAGGGTTTAGGGTTTAGGGTTTAGGGTTTAGGGTTTAGGGTTTAGGGTTTAGGGTTTAGGGTGCCCCATCCCCCTGTAATGAGCAGGCGTCTCGTTACAGCTGTCACAGCTTACAGTTCTTGGCCCAAGGCCGGATGCATAAACACTCTCACACCCTAAACCCTCAACCCGAAGCACCCTAAACCCTAAACCCTAAACCCTCAACCCTCAAACCCCAAACCCTAAACCCCCCCAAAAATGAAACAAAACAACAAAAACTGCAGCGGAGGAGCTGGGCACCTCCCTCCTCGCTATGCAGGGCGCA
Source organism: Symbiodinium natans (assembly GCA_905221605.1). Classification (NCBI taxonomy): domain Eukaryota; class Dinophyceae; order Suessiales; family Symbiodiniaceae; genus Symbiodinium; species Symbiodinium natans. Next base: position 731,194 of record CAJNDS010001101.1, read on the forward strand.
GCGCACGAGGCACACTTGCCCGATGATGGGCCTCCCCGGGGTTTAGGGTTTAGGGTTTAGGGTTTAGGGTTTAGGGTTTAGGGTTTAGGGTTTAGGGTTTAGGGTTTAGGGTTTAGGGTCTAGGGTTTAGGACAGTACAAGGGTTCGGGTTAAGGGCTTCAGGGATTCAGGGTCTAGGGTGGAGGGTGTAGGGTTTAGGTTTGGGAGTCTGATGGGTTCAGGGTTTCTGGGCTTATAGGACTTCTACAAAGGGTAGGGTGTGGGGTCTAAGGGGTTAAGGGTTTCAGGGTTGAAAAGGCTTAAGGGCTTAGGCTTAGGGGTTGTGGTTTAGCGGGTTAAGGGCTTCAAACATGGCTTTAGGACTTGTGGGCTGTGGGGTTTCAGGGCTGTTTACGACTAAGACCTGCAGGGGTTTGGAGTCATGCTCGGGAACTCTAAACCCCAAACCCTAGACCCTAAACCCTAAACCCTAAACCCTGAATCCTTCGGCAATCCAGTGGCCTGCGGCGGTCGTCACCCCGGTGCAGCAAGCTCTTGACGGCGCGCCCGTCCTCCGACAGGTTTTGGATTCGGGGTTTGGGGGCTTCGCAGGTCTCCAAGCCCTAAAACCCTACAACCCTCTCCCTTAAACTCCGGCGGGGAACTACTTACAAGGCCTCCGATCCTCCGAGTTCCCAGCGTTGACCCCTAAACCCGACTAAACCCTGAAACCCTAAACCATACTGAAGCCTTACATATGTTCCCCCTTGCAGTCCTTAAAAGGGATTATAGTAGTTATAGTACCCCCTATTCAAAATTCTAATCCCTATTAAGGACTGTGATTTTATGAGGAGCATCCCAGCCCAGCGCCGGGCCTGAAACAAATCCACCCTTGGGGTCCAGTCCGCCAGCGTCAGCTCCAAAGACGTCGGCAGGCCGTCGCCCTGGGGGGTTTGTTTAAGGGGGGCTTAAGGGTTTTAGGGGCGTTACGATGGGGGTGGGAGTCATTACTAATTATTACTAATTATACTCCCTTATGGTCCCTATATAAATATACAATAAATTTTAAATACCCCCCCCACCAAAAAAAAAACAACCGATTAAGGTCCCAATATTGGAGGTTTCGGGTTTAGGGTTCGATGGTTAGGGTTTTGGGAGGGTTTCGAATTCAGGGTGTAGGGTTCAGGGGTGGCTGGGTGGCTTTGGGAGAGTTTGGGGGTTGGGGGTCTAAGGAGGCGGTCTCCGTACTTTTTTTAAAGATATCTTCATGGTTTAGGGTTCAGGGTTTAGGGTGTACAGTCTGAGGGTTTCGGGGTTAAGGTTTAGGG